>CM053598.1:106790890-106823368 GCA_028646575.1 Pseudocheirus occidentalis | reverse complement strand
CTTTTCTTTTTCTTTCTTTCTTTCTTTCTTTCTTTCTTTCTTTCTTTCTTTCTTTCTTTCTTTCTTTCTTTCTTTCTTTCTTTCTTTCTTTCTTTCTTTCTTTCTTTCTTTCTTTCTTTCTTTCTTTCATCTATCCCTATCTCTCTCCTATCTATTCCCCAAGTGGAGTAAAAAGAAAAACAAAATCATTGTAACAAATATTCATAGTCAAGCAAAACAAATTTCTACACTGTCAAAAGATGTATGACAAGTATTGAATCAAGAAGTGGAGTTATATGTACAAGGAATAGCAAGGAGGTCAGAGTCACTGGATCACAGAGTATGTGTTTCTAAGTAAATATGTAAATTCTAAGTAAATAAGTAAAAACAGTAAATATGGTATATGATAAGATTGTAGGAATGTGGCATAAGTCTGATATTACTAAAGTATACATGTAATAGTTTTTTTTCCCCTCAAATTTCTAGATTTTTAAAGAGGAACAGCATGGAGCAGTGGACAAATATTGGCCTGGGAATCAGGAAGACTTCATGTCAAGTTCAATGTTCGGAACAACACAAATTAGATATGAGACTCTGGGCAAGTTACTTAATAGTTCAACGCTCTAGGGAACACTCATACCATAAAGTACAAAGCAAGTGTAGATCTGCTTACACTCTAGGAAACCCCTGTTACAATGAAATCACATCTATAGGTCATGAATTTGGGAACCCTAAAATGTATAGGTTCCCTACCCCCCCAAAAAAAACCCAACAAAATCAAACCCATTAAACACTACAATCATGCAATATCTTATCTCAGTGATCTTTAGGAAGATTTCTTTACTCCCATAAGATCAATATAATCACATTCTCTTAATAATCTCCTTTAGATTTATTATATTAAAACTGCTAATCAACAGTGCAGCAAAAGCCTGAGCCTCTAATGTCATTTTCTCCATTCTTGTGTCCAACTATCCATAGTTCACATGCACACCCATTCAAAATAGCACTGGATACTTGGCCTATTATTTTTGTGTGTCTCTGTAGAACCCCACTGCCTTTTGCCCCCCAAATGTAACAGAATGTTCACTTAAATAACTAGATATTTGAGTGATAAATGTATGTTTTATAACAATGTGTTTTTAACATAGGTAAAATAGGCATGGGCCTTAAATTCTTGAGAACTGTTCATTTAGAACACTGGGCTTTGTTCACTGCTAGAGTTAGTGTAGAATCTAAGACAGAGTCAATGTGCTGGAAACTGAGTGAACACAGAACAGTGTTTGTGAGCCACCACTTAGCATGGTTCACCAACTATCAGCATTAGTTGGAGGGCTGAGCTAGTCTACAGCTTGTGATGAGATGCCTCATGACAAGAGCAAGGGGAAGGAAGGCAAAGAAAAGAACATGTTCTTTGATGCAGCAATATTGTACTAAGGTTTTAGAGTTACTCCTTGCACAATATTTATACTCATTCTTAATGGGAACCATATTGAGAAAACACAACTCATTTTTTCCCTTACCCCAGGAAGACTAGGGCAAAATAGCATAATTATATTATATCTTATGAAATACAGACTGCATTCACCTTGTTCCTTTCTAACAGCTGGGTAAACAGACAACACAAAACCTAATCCTGAAGCTCTATAGTATTGTCCATGAAAATTGAACTGAAGGTTATATGCATTGGGTTTAGAAGTGCATTTTCAAGTTGGTTCTTTTTCCTATCCAGTTCTCTATGGCTCATCAAAATAAATCTTATTATTCCATCAATATAAATATCTTCTAAACCCTTTATCTCACCCTTTTCAACAATTCAATTTAATTAATATTTATTTATTTATTTTTAAATTAAAAAAAAACATTTTTTTTTTTGCTTTTTGGAGGGCAATTGGGGTTAAGTGACTTGCCCAAGGTCACACAGTTAGTTTTTTTGTGTTAAGTGTCTGAGGCCGTATTTGAATTCAGGTACTCCTGACTCCAGGGCCCGTGCTCTATTCACCATACCATCTAGCCGCTCCCTTAATTAATATTTATTAAGCACCTACTATGTGCTAGGGGGCTACACTAAGTGCTAGGAATTTGTCTAAGGGGGAAGGATCAAGCTAGACTTTTAATTTCTTTAGTATAGAAAGAAGAAACACCCTCTACCAATGCAGAAATCCACTGTATCAAAGCAAAAAACCCTACATCAAGATATTTTTTCTACAATTTATACTTTTAGAGGATTGTCTGGCATTAACCTAAAGTTTACAAGATTTACCCAGAATCATGCAACCAGCATGTGTCAAAGGAAAGACTTGAATCCAAATCTTCTTGACACTAAGGCCAACTCTTTATTCACTGTGCACCTTCCTATACATGCTGTTAAGCTGGGAGGATTTAAGACAAAAAGAAAGAGTCCTTACTTTTGAGTTTTTCAGGAATTAAATCTTTATCATCAAAATATTTTTAAAATCTTGACCAGCCTTCTGTCTGATTTTAAATATCATACTGAGGGGAATATTTATAAAATGTCCAGAAAATTCAAAGGCATTTAGAATATAAGTGATCCTTAGTTCAAATCGCATGTGTGATACTACCTTCTTCAAGTTGCAGTCCTGCTGTAGCAGGGCCTCCTGAGAATGAGGATCTTCAAACACAAATTTTTAAAAAGGGAGATTGCTCTATTGTGCCAGTGGTGCACTCAGTTTCTCAAGTAGAGCTCTGTAATCAGGATGGAAGGGTGGAGTGTATGAGATGGTTGGTTATTTACCAGAAGTGAACACTGAAAACACATCTGTGCACTGAAGCATTATTGGCCCTTTCAAACAACCTCTGTGGCCAGTGCCTATAAATTTCTTCTGTCATGTTTAACAAAAACCCAATACCCATTCAACATGAAATCCATCAATGTTATAAAGAAAACAATGACAAAGCACTCTCCTTTGTGTCAGGAAAAACCAATAATTCTGCAGGAAAAAAAATGAAACCTTTTTTTGGCGGGGGAGGATAGGGGTGGGGGACAGGAGAGGAATAGGAAAAGAGCTTCTGCCAGGATTTGAAGATTATAAGAGACAGCTTTCAGTTACTGGAAAATATCTTAGGATGTAAAAAATGTGAGATGCCCAATTACCTTCCAGGAATCATAACTGCAGTGGCTCATCATCAGTCTATATAATATATTCTAAGTATCTTTGAGAGAGAAATTTTCTCTGGGTGTGGGACTCAGATGACCAAGTCAGTTTATCATTCTAATGCCAAACCTATATTGTATCCACAGTGGTGATTCACTTTCATAGCATGGATTTTAGACCATAGTTTATTGAGAACTGGTGTTAGAATGATGACTTGTAGGTAAGTCAGGTCTTCCATGAAATGATGGAACTCCTCCAAATGCATATTAAACTTCAATATGATTATTGAAAGGAGAAAATCGAAAGGTGATTTTTTCATTACTCATGATATTTGCTAATGAGGATGGGGAGGAAAGGGAAAGCAGACTTTTGGAGACAATTGGTCTTTATACGGGTATTTAAAAGTAAATCAGTTTAGTAGGGTAACAACTCAGTTACAGCAATTAATTCTTTTGAAGTTTAGTGGCAATATAATCAAGTCTAAGGGGTTCCCTCTTCTGCTCTTTCAGGGAATATTTGTTAGACAAAATTTCTCCAAACCCCCAGTTAGGAAAATTCCTAACATTTAAGAAGTTTGGATCTCAGTCTTAAGCTACATGTATTTCTCTCTATTTAATCCTTGGTCTCTTTGTGGTTGAGCCACAATTCAGGTTACTGTAAATGTTTGGGTAAGGAACCAGCATAGTATATTACCATGCCTGGAGACAGACAGGTATTGGAAGGAGAAGTTGGGAAAAGAGCAGAACTTTTCTTACAAATTCCCTCAATACTTGGGGAGGTAAATACAACTGCTAGTGTCTTCTGCTCAAAGGTGCCTGAATGGCCTATTGCTCCCTTCTCTACCACTAAGATGCTAGCTATTTATGACTGCTTTGGACTATTCAACTTCTTCCTCTCTTCTGACTGACCCTAAAAATCTCCCTCATCTCCAAATCTTCATCTTTTTTTTTCATGTCTGCTATTTTACATGATTTTTTTCAGCCAATATGATCATTCTTCCTGTTAACCATCTCTCTAGTGTTTGCAAGGACTTTTCAGACAGTCTAAAATCTTTGATTGTTAGATTGTGACTTGGTCTTTTCTCTTCAAGGTGCCAGAATGTGTTATTATTTCAAGGACGGTAATATGGGATGAGTAGATATATTCAATGCCACATGACAAGATCTTGTGTTATACAATTATTTAATACTCTAAATAGTGTTATTAGAGTGGAATATACTTCAGAAGACTATTCGCTGTCCTGCAAAAAATAAAAATTGACTGATATATGGCCAATCACTGTGAGATTTCAGTTTTATATTCTACAATTCAAGCTTAGAAAATTTGAACACTATTATTATATAAGGATATCAAACTCTTAAAGCTCAATATGCAATTAAAGAAATTAAGTGTATGGTGGTCATTATATCACTGCTATTTTGTTTACATGAGACATGGAAAGAGCTACCTGTACTCTGTACTATTTGATTACCACAATGCCAAACCAGTAAATGCCAAAACTTTTGATTAACCATTCTATGAATTGTAGATGTTTTTAAACAGAAGCATTGTCTTCTAAACCAAATCTCATTAAAATTCTGCTCAAATTTAAAGAAAATATGACCTTTTAAAAACAATTCATTTTTATTACATTATAGGTCTAATCCATAAATCATTTAGAACATAAGGTTCATGAGGACAGGGACCATTTCATCTTTTTTGTCTTCATGTATCCAGGATCTTTCACAGGGCCTTACACATAATAAGCCTCTAATACGTGTTTATTGAATTGAATCAAATTCAATTGAATCAACCTTAAGGTGTATCTTGGGACTCTTGCATGCCAAATTTGGTTACAATTGATCACACACATTTAAAGTTTGGTGAAGAAAAATGAGACAGATAAAAAGAAATCATTGAATCACAAACTGCCTAATCTAAGAGACAGTAAGATAGTCATAATAAAATGTTATATCTTAAATTTGGTTTTTTAGTTTAAGCTTAGATTTTCTAGGTATGAACTTCCCCCTAAGCTTTCTCCAGGTCTTTTTTGCCTCAGGAACTCTTTTGCAGAAGCTTGTAAGAGTTTAGCTAGGGTTTCATTGTGAAATAATAATAAAACTCCTATCTGACTTGTTGAGAGGCAGTGTGGTATAATAGAGAGAGAGTCAGAGAGTCAGGAAGACTTTAGTTCAAGTCCTATATCTGATATATACTGGTTATGTGACCCCGGATAAATCACTTTATCTCTTACTGCCCCAAGACAACTTTCTAATAGTATAAACTTCAGAAAACGTTCCAATGTCCATTAGTAGAGGCGGTTTTTTAGCTGGGACTCCTCACACTAATCTAATTACAGATCCATCTTTTTTTTTTTTTTTTTTTTTTTTTGCTTTTTGGAGGTGAGAGGGCAGGGCAATTGGGGTTAAGTGACTTGCCCAAGGTCACACGACTAGTGTATCAAGTTTCTGAAGCCGGGTTTGAACTCAGGTCCTCCTGACTCCAGAGCTGGTACTCTATTCACTTTGCCACCTAGCTGCCCCAAGATCCATTATTTTTAAAATTTCAGGGAGGTAGAAGATGAACACACAAAATGGAATGCCTTTTCATCTAGCTTCAAAGTACAAAAACTCATCACTCCAGTGTTAGGATCATTCCATAATGGGACAATTTTCCAATAGCCTCCTTAAATTCTGAATAGTCAGGTTCTACCATTTATCCTAGAATTGGAGCCTACTGTGAACTCCATGGCTGATGGGATTGTCTCTATTAGAGTTTATAGTGACTGCACTCACTACCTAAGGGACAGCTGATTCCACGTGTTCTCATGCATCATCTAGATAAATCTATTCTGTTTCAAGGGTCTCATGAAGTAATTTCCTTAACATTACAGTTTGAACCAAACACTGATCACTTCTATTAATATATTCTCTTCCACGTGACAACCTTCAAGTATTTGAAGACAATTAACATGTTTCCCAAAGCCTCTCTCCTCTAACCTAAACATCTCTGGTTCTTTCAACTAATCCTTGCTAGCATGGTTTGCAATCCCCTTATCATCCTGATATCCTTCCTTTGGATATGCTCTTTAAAATTTGGATGTGCTTGTTAATGTCTTAAAGTGGTACTTTAAATGTGGTTTGGAAGTAAGGCCAAGATCTTATCTTTCCAGAGGAGTTGATGAACAAAACCTTAAGGAGGCAGAATGTGTATACAAAGGTGCACACACACACACACACACACACACACACACACACACACACGGGAGAGAGGCAGAGAGAGAGAGGGCGTGGAGAGAGAGGTAGAGATTTTTCACCCTGTTGTCAACATTACATGGCAGAATCAGCTTGATATAGTGCATTGAGAGCTGGTCTTAAAGTCAGAAAAAATTATTCAAGCCCCATCTCTAACATCTACTGGCTACATGGCCCTAGAAAAGTAACCAAACTTCTCAATGCCCCGTGGAAAGTCTTTAAGACCCTAAGTTTCATAAGAAGTATACGTTTCCATTGGTAGAAGTTCAGGGCTCTCTATACTGATGAAATCACAGATTCAATTAATAATTAAAGATAAGGATCTTATCTCATAGACAATAGTATTCTTATGATTCAAACTCTATCATGTACCAAAGAGTTGAGAACCCAGGGTTCAATGTAAACTAAATGACTGAAGAAACTGTCCTTATCAGATTTTATAGTAACCACTTTCACTGGTTACGGAACAGGTGATTTCCATTTGCTCTTCTGTAGTCTTTGGATGATTGTTGTTGTTGCATCAAAATTTTAATTCTCTAAAGTAGGCATTTCTTGAAACTTGTAATTTCAACTTGAACCTGAGCACACATCAATTGGGAGCTCCTTAAAGGTAGGCAATGGTTATTTTTCCCCCTTCCTTTATGTCCTCAGTGCTTAGCACAATGTCTAACATAGCAGGCACTTAATAACTGCTTCTTGACTGATTAATATATTTTAGTTTACATGACAGTCCTTCAAGTATTTGAAAGCAGTCATATTCCCCAAATTGTATCTTCTTCTTCAAACTAAAATCCGATGACTTCTTCAACTAGTGCTTGTTGGAATGGTTTTGATTCCCTTCAGCATCCTGTTATGCTTCCTTTGGGAATGCTTTATAAAAGGAAGAAGCAACTGTTAATAGCATAAAATAATATTTCGAATTTAGCTTTGAATTAATACCTAGATCTCATCTTTCCTGGATGAATTGGTGAAAACCTTAAGATCCAGAATGTATTGTTTAGTTTTGCTTTTACATTTTTACTATTACAATGTTATAGGAGAGAGGCAATAGTGTAACACATGAAAGATTGGTCTTAGAGTCAGAAAGACTTGGGTTCAAGTCCTATCTCTAAAACACACCAGCTTTGTGACCTTGAGAAAATCATTCATCTCTGCATGTCCCTGGGCCACTCTCTAATACTATAAATCGAAGAAGTATGGCTGAGCTGCCTCAGGTGGAGGCAGTTTTCACATATGGACTTCCTTACACAGACAAAATTATATATTAATTCATGTCTTATCCCTGCCCCACTTCCAAAATAAAGTTTCAAGGTGAAAGTAGATCTAAAGATATGAAAAATGAATGGTGATATTGTACTATTCTCTCAGCCTCTTTGTTTCCTTAAACCACATTTGATTATCTTGTCTAGTTTTGAACCATATCTAGTCTGTTTTCATTGCACTTTTATAACCTTTAATGTTACAAATATGCCCCTTCAGGTTTAGGTATTTAATTTTATTGTATAAATGATGCTTAGCTGAGCAGTTCTACATAATCGATTAATAAATTACCATTGACTGCCAATGCTCTTGAATTTCCTCACTAGATATTTGAAGCAGACTTGACAGTAATTAAATAATCATTTCATCATCAGTGCTGATTGGATTTATCAAAATCAGTAGATCTCTTACATAACACACTGAAAATCTTATCCTTATGGGATTTCATCGATTGAAGAATGAAGGATGCATAGCTAGATAGACAGGCAGGTCTACTTTTTTTTTAAGGAGCTAGAAAGTAAAAGCGATTCAAGTATTACCTAAAACCTAAATTTCACATATTCAGTGAGGAAATAAAAATCCTCTGTATCTCAAATTGTCTTATCAAAAGTTTACAGTAACCATGGTCAACAAACATAAATTGATGTTCTTACTTATTTTCAACAATTATTAACTATTCTTAATGCTACTCTAAATTAAGTTTCCTTTTTATATCCCATATTGCCAGTATTGGTTATGATAAATCAATCAGTTAATAAATATTTATTCAGTACCTACTATGTGACATGCTCTGTGCTAATCTCTGGATAATAAGTTTCTAGGGAAAATTTCAAACTCTTTACGTAAAGAAGTGCCCTTCCCTTTCCCATACAGAGTTGTAAAAATGGTTACCAGAGATGAGAAACCTGAAGCCTTGAGGCCACATGTGGCCATCCAGGTACTCAAAGTTTGGATTCAGTCAAAGGACTCCACTTGAGGACCTAGAGGAGACACATGTGGCCTCAAGGCCACAGATTTCCCATCCCTGGAAACAATAGAGCAAAATGCTAACATTAGTGGTAGTACCAAGTTCCCTAGAGGCATTCATGTTTGTTGATGACATCAATAGTAACATAATTTACAGGGATTAGCTAGAAGAAACACTGACTCAAGCTGATTATACTTAAAGAATATGTGTGAGAGAGCTGTACAGAGGACAGAAAGAGAGCCTTGGAGTGAAGACAAATGTCCAAAAAAAAAAAAAGACAAGTGTGTAAGTCTGGTTATAGACGCATTAAGGTTGTGTGATGCTTGTGATGACTCAACCTCTCAGTGCCTCAGGCAACTGTGTAAGACCTCAAGTTGTAGATTTGCCTTGGTAGAGGCAGTCAGGCCCTAACTAGGAGCTCCTACACACATAAAATCATATGTTTTTAAATTCATATATACAACATGTACATTATATACATAGATAATAAATGAATGAATGAAGCATTATTATTTACTGTGTGCAAAGCACTGTACTAAGCACTGTGGATGCATTTGGAAAAGAAAGACAGTCCCTACTCTCAAAGAGTTTAGGTTCTAATAGGAGAGAATACACATAGGAAGCAAAGTTTTAGTTTCAAGTCAGATGGAAAGGTCCCGTGGCCCTTAGGGTCCAGCAGGAAAGCAGATGATAATACCACTTCCTTAATGTCATTTCCACTGATGAAAGTATGTCAGTTTCTGATGTGGAACACACTTGACAGTACCAAGGACTTTAGTGACTAGAACTTTCTTTGCTAGGTTTTCAATTGTTATGGCAGAAGGACCTCTAGGAAGGATTGCCACACCACAGCTTCACAATGAGGAGCTTCCCAGGATGATGACTGAGGGTACTGGGCTAGAAAAATTCATCACTATTCCTAAGGCTCTTGGGATTAGAATTATGGGCTATCTCAATCAGGGTCAAAGGATAGATGGTAGCCAAGGTGGTTGCTGGTGATAATTTGATTTGCCTGGAAAATGCCATCCCTCTTCTCTGTCTCAGGTTGCCTTACTGCTTCAGCTACACTGGCCTTCCTGACCTTTGGAGGGTAGTTTATGGGGATGGGCAGCACCTTCTCCATGCCAGTTGCTTTCCTAAATGATAGCTGTGTGGTCTGGGTGGGGCTAGGAGGTTATGGCATGACTACTTTCACGATTGTTTTGCAGATGGTGTGATGGTAACAAGAAAGGTGGGGTAGCTGAGCACAATGATTTCTCCCCTTAATGATGGCTATGAAAGGAGGGTGAAAAGTAAGTTTGGTACTTCTTGGCACTTCTATTTCCAGAGCTCTTGGGCTCAGGGTCCTGGGCTGTCTCTATCAAGACTAAAGAGGAGTTATTATTATTATTATTATTATTATTATTATTATTATCATTCAATTAGGCTGACTTGCCTAGCTTGTCAGTCCTTGTTGCAAATGTTTTTTTGCCTATGAGTAACCTAACATTTAAAACAGTAATATTTAACACAATCTGATATCAGTTACATCTACCTAAATGCTTTTCAAAAAAAAGTCACCTAATAATGCCACTAATATAACTTAAAGGGAAGATGGGACATCTCTGTTTACCTGGTAATTTTACTTCATTTTACTTTAATTTGATTTAATTTTACAAGTTGAAAAGCTGACTTCCATCCTGTTCCTTTTAGACCAGTGGTTCTCAACCTTCCTAATTCCATGACCCTTTAATACAGTTCCTCATGTTATGGTGACCCCCCCCAACCATAAAATTATTTTCGTTGCTACTTCATAACTGTAATTTTGCTACTGTTATAAATCATAATGTAATTATCTGATATACAAGACATATTTAAACTGAACATAACCCACAGGTTGAGAACCACTGCTTTAGAGAGATACAAAGAAAAAGAACTCTTGAAGGAAAAAAAAAAGTTTTACTTTAACATCCAATATCCAGTTAACCTGAAACTGTAGAATCATTTAAATGTTCTAGCGGTACATTTAAAAGAGAGATTGAATAAAATGGAACAGATTCAGAGGAGAAAAGTCAAGATGATGAGAGGACTTGTAATTTTGACATCAAAGATGGTCTGAAGGAACATTATTAGTCTAGAAAAAAAATCTTGATAGTGGAACTGACAGTAGTCTTCAAATATTTGAAAAGTCCTCAAAGGCTTACAATAAGTCCATCAATAAACATTTACTAAGTATCAGCAATGAGAGGCAGCCTTGTCTAGTAGCTATAAGCCTTTGCTTTGGAATTGGGAAGTCCTGAGTTCTAGTACCACTTCTGACATAGACTGCTTGGACAAGTCACATGAACTTTCAGTGTCCCAGTCAACTCTAAGTTCTTGAATTGCATTGGTAAAAGGGGTTTTCCTTATATGGAGTTACTCATACCACAAAAATCCCAGGTCCAGACAAAATAACCAATGAGTCAAGCACCAACTGTGCTAGGTACAGAGGATACAAAGGGAAAAATAAAATATCCCCTAAGCTCAAAAAGCTTCCATTCTCCTTATGGAGGCTTTTTACTACCTATGTAGTGATCAACCTTCTATCAATGTATTCCTAACAAATAGGCCTCCCTAGCTTTATATTCTAAGGTTGTGCCCACTCTTCAAATAGACACTGGATGTAACTGAGTGAAAGGGCACCCAGGTTTATGTGGGGAATATTTCACAAATATGATTTTTTCTGTACCATCTTAGTAAATATCCCTGCTAAGAGCTCATTGCATTGACTAGCTGATTATTAAGAGGAGAAATACTATTCAGTCCTCTTGTACCGCAGCTTTAGGACTGCGTAGATGTTCTCCAAAGAAGCCAGGGTAGCTGTTGCCTTCTGATGGATCCAATCTATGAATGTGAGTGTAATTTTGGGGAACAGTTGAGAAGAGGTACTGTGTATAATATAGTTACAAAAACAACAACAACAACAGATCAACTATTGAGGGGATTCTGGGAAAGTCAGAAAAGGCCACTCAATGGAAGAAGGTGGAATCAGCTGAGCCACAAAGAACCTGAAAGATTGCAAGTGGTATAGGTGAAGAAGGGACCACATCATATTTGGAACATCCTTGTGTAAAGGTCACAAGGACTATAGATAGAATGCTATATGTAGGGAAAAGCATTAGATAGTTTGGAGTGTGTGTGTGTGTGTGTGTGTGTGTGTGTGTGTGTGTGTTTAAAATTATGTTCTGTGGAGGCAACGTGGTACAACATGGAAACAAAGCCTGACTGGAGCTAGAAGATCAGGGTTCAGATATTTGCTCTGTCGCTTATACTGTCAAAACAAAACACAATGCATTCATTATATCACTTGATCCTCATACCAACCCATGAAGTAGTTATTAATAGCTTTACATTTTACAGAAACTGAATCTCAAAGAGGTTAAGTGATCTGTTCAGGGTGGCAAAGCTAGTAAATTACATAATTGATATTTGAACCCAGGTATTTTTTACTCAGAGTTCAGTGTTTTAATTACTGCATTTTTAAAGACAGCAGCTAGGTGGCACAGTGGATAGAGTGCCAGGTCTGGAGTCAGGAATACCTGAATTCAAATCTGACCTGAGACACCTACTAGCTGTGTGACCTCAGTTTCTTCATCTGTAAAGTGAGCTGGAGGAGGAAATGGCAAATCACTCCAATGTTTTTGCCAAGAAAAGCCCCAATGAGGTCACGAAAAGTCAGATACATCCGAAATGACCCAATGATAGCAAAATGAGAGTCGCTCAGCCATAAAAAGAGAGCTGCCTCCTCCTCCACAAAGACCCTACTACATGTTTACCCAGACCATATTGTTAGGCAATAATTATAGACCATTATTGCTGAAAGTAATCTCAGTGAGCTTCTGGTCACTGCCCTGCCCTGCCCTGCCCTGCTGTCATTTCCTAGGAGAAAAAGACCAGAAAGAGGTACATGAAGTAATTGTTTCAAGTGAAAGGAAAAAATTCTCCAGGCAGACTCATGTCCTGAAATACAGACATTTCATAAGATCAAGAACTGAGAGTAGAGAGGGACCCTACATATCACCTCGTCCAATCATTTCTCTTTAGATATGAGAAAATGGATGCCTAAGGGAGTTGTGCAAAGTCACAAGGGAAGATAATGGCAGAACTAGGAGTGAAATCTATGTCTTTTTAGAAATATAATACCTATTCTAACAGTACACACCAAGGTGTGGAAGGTCCTTGGTCCTCAGTTACTTTATTAGCAAAATGGGGATTTTTACTGCATGGTTTCTAATTTTCTTTGGTTCTACAATCCTAAGTTACAGGGAAGTACATTTAGGGTCAATGTAATGATGAAACTCTAATAATTAAATTTATCAAGTAATGGAATAAGTGCCTTAGGAAGTAGCCAGTTATCTATCACTGAGGATCTTCAAGAAGATACTAGAAGGACATTTAGGAGGGATGTGGTAAAGGGAATCATATTTCAGTTAGTGGATGGAGAATATGACCTTGAAAATCCATTTTAACTCTAAAATTCTATGATTTTGTGGAAATAATTTAACAAAACAAAGGTAACTGGAGTCAAATTTATTCATATTGGGGCGGCTAGGTGGCGCAGTGAATAGAGCACCGGCCCTGGAGTCAGGAGTACCTGAGTTCAAATCTGGCCTCAGACACTTAACACACACAAAAAAAACAAACTAGCCGTGTGACCTTGGGCAAGTCACTTAACCCCAACTGCCCTCCAAAAAGCAAAAAAAAAAAAAAAAAAAATTTATTCATATTTATTAAATGTCTATAATATACACAGCACTAATCTAGATGCCATGGAAGAATTGGGGAAAAAAATAAAGGAAAGATATATATCGTGCCCTAAAGGAGCCTACATCCTACTGGGAAAATATGAAAAATGACTCTGTCTTTCATGTGATTTTATATTGTTTGGAAATATTCTAACAAACACACACACAAATAACAGCATTAGTGTATTTTAAAGAAAATGGAAATACTTTAAAATAATATTTAGAGGGGCAATCTGGTGGCTCAATGATTAGAACATGGACCCTAGAGTCAGGAGGACCTGAGTTCAAACTGACCTCAGACACTTACCACTTACTAGCTGTGTGACCTTGGGCAAGTCACTTAATCCCAATTACCCTGACTTCCCACCTCCAAAAAGACAAAAAAAAATAATATTTAGAGCAACTTTCCTGCATTTTACCAAATCAGATTCATGTAAAAATAAAGGCTTCCTGATTAATGTAATAATTCTGAATCATGGGATTTGTGTTCAGGCCTGGTTATTCACATGTACATGAGCATGTGAATGAATGAATATGTGTATAGTTCTGGAACTTGAAATTTTTTTACAGGGTTTTTTCTTTTCAGGGTTAAGTGAGTTGCCCAGGATCACACAGCTAGTAAATATCTGAGGCTAGATTTGAATACAGGTCATCTTGACTACAGAGGCCCTGATCTCCACTGCACCACTTAGCTGCCAATCTGAAATATTTTCAATTGAATAAATTTTTGGAAGAAAATTTTATTTTAGGTTTTTACTTTATCCTCTGTTATCAAAAGACTTTGGATTCCAGGAGGAAGAAGAAAACATATGGAGAAGAGCTGATTTTACTACATTGATTTTGATTGTCTGAAAAAGCTCATTTTAACAACTGGAAAATTCACTATTCCTTTTTATTCTGAGAAAATTAAAGTGATTGATTTCTATCTGGATTATTCTTACTTGTCCTATATTAATTCTTCATATTGATACAGCTCTTCGCGGGTGAATAAATCATTCATTGTACAATTAAGGGTTCCTTACAACATGGGAAAAATGTCAAAGATTTATGTTTTTAAAGACAATAAAAATAAAACAAAAACAAAGCAAAATAATTATATAATGTTCTAGTTAAAAAGATAATCATAATATCAATTTTAGACTTTATGGATTTAAACTAATCAAAAACATTTATCCTTCATTATTTCTAAAAGTATGTATATATTACATGATGATCAAGAATTGGAAATGGATTGAATACAGGGTGAAAGGGAGAGTTAAGAGTAAAATGCATGTATATTTCAACCTCTACCTTAAGCATGAATTATTTTGCTTATTAAATATTATATAGCCCATGTAAATTCAAAGTTAAACCATATTTACTTGTTCTAATTGTGAAAGAAGTCTGATCTTATATATTGAAAAATTGGGAAGGAAGGAAGGAAGGAAGGAAGGAAGAAAGAAAGCAAGAAAGGATTGAAGAAAGGAAGCAAACAAAGGAAAGAACTAATTTTACTACATTTATTCTGATTGTCTTATAAGCTCATTTTAACAAATGGAAAATACACTATTTCTTTTTATTCTGAGAAAATTAAAGTGATTTACTGTTATCTGGATTATCCCTACTTAAGGAAAGAAGGAGGGAAGAGAAGAAGGAAAAAGAAAGGATGGAGAGGAGAGAAGGAAGGAAAAAATAAAGGAGAGAAAAGGAAGGAAGGAAGGAAGGAAGGAAAAAGGGAAGGAAGAAACTAATTTATATAACATCTACTATGTTTCAAGCACTGTACTAAACACTTTTTACTGACATTTGATTCTCATGACAATCTATGAGATAGGTAGTAATATTATCCCTTTTTACAGCTGTGAAACTGAGGCAAATAGAGGTTAGATGCCTTGCCCATGGTGACACAACTAGTAAGGCTATCTGAGGTGAGATTTGAACTCAGTTGTTCCTGATTCCAGATATAATACTCCATTGCTCCACCAGCTTCCTCAAAAAAGAAAAATGAAAAAAAATCCTTCAGTTTTTAAAGGAAGGCCATTTTTTATATTCATATATGTTATAAAAATGCATTCTATTATATGTTGCATTAGATGATATTGCAAAGGAGCAAGACACAGTAGAGTACTGGATTTGGAATCAGGAAGACTGGGTTTGAATCTCACTTCAGACATTTACTAGTCAAACAACCCTGGCAAGGCCCTTCACGTCTCTTGGTCTCAGTTCTTCATCTGTAAAAGAAGAGCATTAGAAGCGGAGAGGTGGCACAGTGAATAGACCACAAGACTTGAGTTCAAATCTGGCCTCAAACACTTAACACAAAACAACTAGCCATGTGACCTTGGGCAAGTCACTTAACCTCAATCATCTTACCTTCCCCCCTCCAAAAAGCAAAATAGAAAAAAAAGAAGCATTATACTAGAGTCCTTAAAAGCCCCTTTAATTTTAAATCAATGATTTTATGATCTACTATACATAGAAAAATTATAATTTATATATTTTCCAAATATTTAGGGGTAGTATATTACTTTGGGTTTACCCTCCCAAATATGCTCTCAAACTGTCACATCAGATCCATAAAATGCAGCTACTACTTCTGCCTTCAGGGTTCTAGAAGTAACCCTGAGAGCCTGTTTTTTTTTTCCCCTAGTGTTATTGTTCACAAAGGTCCATATAGAATATCTCCTCAATATCATTCTACCAGTTAACATCTCTGCAATATAAATTACCCGATTAACATCAATTAGATTTTACAAAGGGATATTTGCTGAAAAGTCACAGCAAAGACCAAAGCCCAACAACACTGGAAATCAAGAGGCAAAATCTCTCCTCTCTACTCTCACTCCTTCTCTGGGCAGAGTGGACTCCAACACCAAGCGTTTACTACAAGCTATATGCTAACCCTGAAAAGCTTTTACTCTTTTCTCAGAGTCACATTGACTTCTGGGGATAGCAAAGTGGAAAGAACTCTGGTTCATCTAGACTGGAGGTTTGCCGGGCTTGGACAAATTGATTGCTTCTTAGGGCTAAATCCACAAAAGACTCAATTGCTACACATACTGGGTTCAGGTGCTAATGTTACCTTTGATTGTTCTTCCATCCTTTCAAAACTCACAAAATCAAAATGGAGCCATGCATTTACGTAAGATCTGAGAAGAATAAACACGAAGTGACACAAAAGAAATAGCGGACCTTTATGTTCGTGAACACATGGTTGCTGGGGAGGGAGATAAGATGGCCATAGCAGTTCGATTCCTTTCCGCATACTGGGAGGCACACAGAAGTCCTGCCTTGCTTAACAACAGAGAGCAATGAGTGAGTTCTTCTGCTCCAACATTTAGTATACACAGTCAGTAATTTTGTTCCCATGCAATAATTCGTCAAGAAGCTGAAAAGAGGATGCTTGTGTATGCTATGGAGCAAGGAAGAAAAAGGGCCCTTCCATCATGTTATTCCAAAAGCAGATTTAGCAACTTCCAAGTGGATTTGTGGCAGATAGACCCTATTACACATGCTCTAAGATCTAAGGCCTTCATTGGTCAAGCATCTCATTCCACATATAGTGCTAAGATATGTGCATATGCATGTATATGACTTACGGAATTATGCTTTATACACAAAAGTAAATATATGTGCATACCCAGATTTTAGTATTATAAATGCATATTTTTAAGTGCTAAAGAGAAAGAGCAGTTACTTCTGTAACAGACAGAAAGATAAATGGAATTTTCTGACTTCCTTTTGCTGAAAGTCAAACTTCCTATTCCAAAATTATAATTCCATTAAATTTAGCTTTTAAAACTAATCTGTTTATACCTATATTGAACAAGCCGAAACTATTTGCATGGTAGGTGAAAATATATGCAATTTATTATAGCAATAAACTGAACACTAGAAGTAAAATTTAAAAAAAAATCATGGGAAAACCTAAACAATTCATGTTAATTTCTATCCTAACAGTCAAATGCCACTGATAAATTGTAAGAGTGCCTCAACCTTGTTTTATGAAGCTGCTAGTGCCCCTCAATGGGACAATACTTTATTATGTAGAGTCAGTGTATGTTATTCTATAAATTGAAAATCATTTCACTAGTTTCCATCTCCATTAGTGTCAAATTAGACTGAAACTCCTACGGAAATATATACTATGACTATCTGAACATTTCAGGAATTAATTAAGATTGATTTTATTAATTAAGTTTGGTATCTAATGTCTTTATAGTGATAGAATGTTTAAAATATAGAGCCAGAGTAAATGTTATACCTAGTGATAGCTTCAGTAGATTGATTCCCCATTGTGTGAACACACCTAAATATGCTTTTTTTTTTTTTTGCCTTTTTTTTTTTTTGGAGGGCAGTTGGGGTTAAGTGACTTGCCCAAGGTCACACGGCTAGTTTTTGTGTTAAGTGTCTGAGGCCGGATTTGAACTCAGGTACTCCTGACTCCAGGGCCGGTGCTCTACTCACTGCGCCACCTAGCCGCCCCAACCTAAATATGCTTTTAATATAATTTCTCTTTCAAATTTTTCTTTAGATTTAGAGTTTTCACCTAAAGTTTTAATAATACTTTTAAGTGGGAATATATCTCATAACTAATTGGTGTTTTAAAAAGAGAAATGGTTTTCTCTGACACGTATAATGTGAAATTAGAAGCCTGTTTCTTCCATATCTTATAGGGCCTGAAAGAACTGGTATATACCTTACACTAATAATAATTATAATAGTAATTCTTAGCATTTATATAACTCGTGGGGGGAGGGACACTACTCACAACGTGCTTTACGTATATCTTTCTAAGCCTGAGGGTTATTATAGCACACCACCAGGGTCTTGTTTTTGTTTGTTTGTTTGCTTTTTAATAATACCTTGGCATTGTATATTCCCACAGAGATGAATTTGAATGCCCTTTGGAAACTATCAGATTCATATGGAGAGAATGGTTGAAGTTCATTTTTGAAGGGGGTATATCTTGGAGAGCTTCCTCCCCAATCCATTACGCTATATGCCTTGGATCCTGGCCTTTCTCTTGGTTGATACTAAGACAGAGTGAAGGTAAGTATTCAGGCTTTTTTTATCTGCAGGGAAGTAATGAAGTTCGGTGCACAGAATGCCTTGTCTAACCTAGACTTACCAGAAAGGTAATAGGGGAGCAAGGAAGTTTCTTGTTATTTTGTGGATTTTTTTTTCTGGAACACTCTTTTCTAAACCCTTACCCTCACCAGTTACTGTTGATCTTTCACTTTGTCTTGTTTATCTAAAACCAATACCTATTCAACTTCACATCAATCAATGCTGCAGGGGGAATGATGACAAAAGAGTTTCAATTCTCTTGTTTAACAGCTTATTCAACATCTATTGCCTTCTAAGACCTTTTAACATCTACACTTCCTTACTTCATAACCACCAATCTTCTGAGGTTAAAAAAATGAGACAGTTTAGCTGAAAAATGCAGCTAGATCTCCCCAATTCTATAATGGTGGGAGCAATGGGTATGACAAGAAATGCACCATTTATAGTATAGGGGCCAAGTCATCCAAGTGTTTAGTGAGGTAAAACTACAGTCAGAGAGCTTTGATTTTAAAAAGAAGGAATTTTTAGTGATTACAGCAAAGATTGAAATGTAACAACCGATTGATTTGAAATTTATGATAATTTGGAGGACTCACTGTAAGAAAGGATCATTAAATTAATAACAAAAATGAAAATCTAAATGGAAAACTTTTTTAACTTAATGAAAAACACATCTTCAACACTTTAGAAGCACTTATTTAGATTTGAACAGTGAAATTTCTAGAGAAGCAAGAAGCCAGAACGAGCTTAGTGCTTTGCTATGCTAATTATAAGTTATTTTCATTTGTGGAATAAAGCAGAATCTCTTACAAGCAACATTTTGTTGGCCTGTTTTGAGTTGCTTTATTTAAAGATAGATAGATAGAGAGACAGAGAGACACACAGATAAAATAGACAGAGGGTCAGGTAAGGTAGGTATTGTATGGTTAGATGGTTAGATGGATAGTGAAGATAGACAGACCAATGGATGGATGGATGGACAGACAGATACATGATGCATAGATAGAAATAGATTAATAGACAGATAAATACACAGAAGATAGAGCCTGGACCTGTGGCTTCTTCAGCATAGGGAACATGGTTATGGAGATATCTGAAAGTAACACAAATTCTCTTTTTCTATATCCTATAATTCAGCTTTTCCACAAAATTATAAATTATCTTTGCCAATTAGTTTGAATTTATGAAGTTTCTCTGTGATTTTACAAAACCTTTCCAATGTTATTTAAATAAATTAATCGCATCAATTCCTGCTAAAGAATTTAATCAAATTACAACTTGGGATTTGCCATCTCCACCACAATTTCAACCACAGTACATAACATTGATAGCCAACTTTTTTCAAGGCAAAAAACCCAGAGAAATTAGGATTTTCTGTATCTTTAAGGCCAGAGGTGGGGAATCTGTGACTTCAAGACCACATGTGGCCCTCTATGTCCTCAAGTGTGGCCCTTTGACTGAATTCAAAGTGGAAGGCACATGTGGCCTTGAGTTTGCAGGTTCCCCATCCCAGCTTTAGCTAATAATAGGAGACAAAAAACAACAAATGAAAACAACAGTGCTAATGCTGGGTATTTTTATTATAAAGTGACAGTTGTTACAGATTATGCTAATGGTGCTATTATCTTCATTTGTTATAATTTAACATGGGCATGGAGGCAGCATGGTGAATTTCTTTTCACTGGAAATCCTCAAGTAGGGGCAGAATGATCAGTTGTTGGAAATGTGTAGTGGGCACTTCTTTTTTCAGAGGACTGCTTACTGAGATATACATGTCTGCTGATGTCCTTTTCAATTTGATTCTGTGAAACTACTAAGAGAATCAGAAGATTTAATTATTGTGTAATTATCAATGATATAGGAAGATCATATATTCTGGGAGAGTTGCTACAGAAGAATTTTTTTTTTTATTGGAAGAGAGCAGATCCTGCAAACTATGTACTGGTGGGTAAACTTGGTGCTGATTTTTGGTAAAAGTTTAGAATGCATTTTTCAGCCATTTCTTTGATTTATTTATATTCACATATATGTTGTACATATATGTACATATTTGTTTACTTTTATTGACATGTTTTATTTTCATGCAACAGATACTTGTCATGAATCAACTAAACAATTTCCCAATAGAGGTATTATACTGGATTGCAAGATGGAAATTTCCAATTACATAGTTTATTGATTGTTAGAAGAATGGATTATACTTTAATAGCTCTGTACTAAAATTGTTCTTTGTATTTGATCTGAATTTTGCTGCTATTAAGTGCTATTTTACATGTATTAGAATAAATACAACTGGTTATTATAAATCCTTTATATTAATTAATTCATGGTAAATAATATTTGATTTGTTGTATCAAAATTATTGGGCACATAAATTGCTTATTTTTGTTATTATAAATATTTTTGTACAAATAAACCAGATTATTTTGTACTTATATTGAACCATTCTCCAAGGAGCTCAAATGTACACGTGTTGTATCTAATTAATCCCCACAATAGCTCTGTGAGGTAGATAAATAGAGGTAGGTTTGCTCCCATTTTACAGATAGGGAGAGTGAAGGACAGAGAAGTTAAATGACTTGCCCAGGGTCACACATTTAATTTGAAGTGCAGGATGATTCCGATTTGTATTTCCCAGCTCCCAGCCCGATATTCTACTTGAATTGCCTCATTAAATTTTTCACAAAAAGTGTCATTAAACAAAGTATAAAGAGTAGTATATTATGAAAGTGAAGTCTTTGTAGTGCTGCTATCAAGGACATAAAAAAAAAAACCCTGGAGACCAGAGGCAATGAGGTTCATATACATACAACTCCCAGATCCCTTTCTCCCAAGCTCACGGCTACTGCAAAGGCTAAATCATCTTATTTCATGAGTCAAGCCACAGTATGTGTCAGAAAGAAAGAATTCTTTTACATAATATCATGCTAGTTGCTAACAAATATTTGTTTTTACGTTTTACATTTAAAATAAATTAAAAGCCAAGGTTATATTTTATACTTTAACAAGTTACAGCATTTTTACTGAGTTCAGTGATAGTCACACAATTTTTCTTTGTTTCTTCACAACATCTATACCATATTTCATAAAATGATACAGGTCAGGGGGTTGAGGTTGTGGAAATGATAGTTCTAAATTTACTTTTTGCTTCTGATGTAACTGAAGCTAAATAAAAAGTCAAAGTTGATGTCAGAAACCATAGCTTATTTTTTAAACTGTTGGAGTGAGGAGGGAAGGAATATAATTAGTAAGAAAAATGACCAATATAGAAAGCAATATAAAGTTGTCTGGTTGATTGTGATTAAGATAAAAATTGGAAAGAATGTCTTAAGTTGTATATGATGACTGATTGCTGTGTAACTATGTAAATGTCCAATGGGACAGCAGTCCCATATTTTGTATATTGGAGAAAAATTTCTATGAAATATCTTCTTTAAAGCATGAGTAGCCTATATAAAGTCTTGCTCTTGAATCACAATGGCTTCTGTCTTGCAAAACTTGTGTTTAGAATGTGACTATAAATAATATTTGTATGATTATTTTTGCTTCCATTAACACCATTGGTGGGTAACAAGTTCAAATGTACATTCTTACATAACCTCAAATTGTTTCCTAGTAAACTTTAGAACAATTTTCAGCTCCATCATTAGTGAATTAACATTCATCTTTCTACAACTCCTCCATTATTTTTCTATTTTGCCCAATGTTGGCAATTTGAGGAATATGAGGTGATAATTAATCATATACAGAAATGCTGATTTTTTTGTGAAATTATTTTGTATTTGAGTAAAGCTATTGTTTCACTTTTTGTTAATTCTTTAGGGTTTTCTAAATAAAAAGGCAATATCCATAAGCAGATTTTTTTTACTTCTTTCCTTTCACTCATGCTATTATTTTTTCACCATGTTTATATAATAGTATTTCTAGTAATATATCAAATAATAGTGATGATAATTGGTAACCTTGATACATTACTCAACCTTATTTTCAAGCATATAGTATTTCTTTGTTTTAAATAATGCTGGTTCTGAGTATATAATTAATGCTTTCTACCTATTAAGAAAGATTATTTTATTCTTATGCTTTTTTTTAGCATTTTTCAACATAAATGAGTACTATTTTAAACTCTTCT
Organism: Pseudocheirus occidentalis; assembly: GCA_028646575.1. Lineage (NCBI taxonomy): Eukaryota > Metazoa > Chordata > Mammalia > Diprotodontia > Pseudocheiridae > Pseudocheirus > Pseudocheirus occidentalis. Next base: position 106,800,869 of record CM053598.1, on the reverse strand, counting down.
ATGTCTTCCTATAATAATCTGATTCTTGTTATTAATAGTATTGATTAGGCTAAAAAACTTTAATAAGTTTAAACTGTCCTTATATCATGATATAAGTCCAAACTTTTTTTTTGGTTTTGCCTTTTAAAAAATGATTCAGCAGTGTCAATCCTTATATCTCCTTTAATGCAATGAAGCCAGTTTCTGAATGTAAGAGTAGGTATGAAAAGAAGATGCTGACTGGCACTATAAAAACCACAGGTACAAGTGCTGGCTATACATGCCAGTAGTCCCTGCTGCTGTGGAGGGTAAGTAGTGTGGATTGTATGAGTTTGGTATTTTTGAGCAGAGTCATCTTCCTGAGTTCAAATCTGGACTCAGACACTTATTAGCTGTGTAATCCTGGGCAAGTCATTTAACTCTGTTTGCCTCAGCTTCCTCATCTGTAAAATGTGTTGGAGAAGGAAATGGCAAACCACTGCAGTATCTTTGTCAAGAAAACTCCAAATGGCGTCACAAAGAGTTGGACATGACAAAAATGACTCAACAATAACAAAAGGGCTAAAACTGATTGAGTGTCTACACCAAGGCGGGTACAAATAGATTTAGCATCTGAGAGCAGAGGGTCTACAGACTGTCTAATTAGGGGTGAACAGGCGCAGATCAAAAAAGCTGAGCACGTTAAAGAAAGGAAGGAATAAGCCTTTATTAAGAATCTACCATGTGTTAGTTGTTGTTCAATCATTTCTGACTCTTTGTGACCCCGTTTGAAGTTTTCTTAGCAGACACAGAGTGGTTTGCTATTTTCTTCTCCAGCTTGTTATTTGCCTCAGGAAACTGAGGCAAATAGGGTTAAGTGACTTGCTCAGGGTCACACAACCAGCAAACGTGTGAGGCCAGATTTGAACTCAGGTTTTCTAGACCTTTTCACTTTACCACCTGACTATCCCTACTATGCCTCATGGACTCTACTAAATATTTTACAATTATTGCCTCATTTAAACTTTCTATATCAGTTGAAGTCAGGATGGGGTCATGAGTAATAGTTGCTACCCTTCCAAACTGAGTAATATAGGGAGACCCAATTTCAAAGAAAAAAATCAAAACCTTAAATCAAAAACGATAGGATCGCCAAGGCAGTATGAATCAGATAAACAATGTAACTGAAAAGGTGGTGAGATTTCTTCTGATTTCACCAGTACAGTGGACACTTCTTTCAATGGAGATTTCATCTTTTATTTTACATTCACAGAATGTGTAGCTAAAATTAGCAATCTCTTTTTAATAGCCTATTTTTCACTAAATAAGGTTGACTCTTCCTGTTAATAATGTGTGTGTGTGTGTGTGTGTGTGTGTGTGTGTGTGTGTGTATATCAGGTAATGCTTTTGTAAGTCTTCCTAAATTAAGAGAAAAATAAGAACAAACTTAGCAGCACCACCACTTAAGTAAAGTGTTTTCCAGTGTACATTTTTTAAAGCTTTGTGCCAGGTGCTCTACTAAGGGTTGGGAATACAAATAAGAAAAAGAGAGTTCCTGCCCTCAAAGCATTTATAATCTAATGGGGAAGAAAATGCACAAAAAGAGGATGAAAGGGAGTATCTTTTTTTTTAAATGAATGAATATTTAGTGAATTAATACATGATTCAGCTGCTAGGTAGCAGATCTTTCTCGACTCTGTGGCTGACTAGCTGTGTTCTTAGTTGGGTCCCTTCTCCTCTCTGAGGCTCAGTAAAGTGAGGGGACCACTTTGAGTTGGACCATATATTCTCTAAGATCCCTTCTGGCTGTAAATCCAATGATTCTGTGTCCTGCAAAGTAAAACTGGTCTTCATTGCCACTGCCATTCATGCTAAAGGCATTACATGGGAAAGAAGAGGCCCATACGGAGAGATAAGTCTTGTGAACTTTAATGCATTGGGATCAGCAAAAGAGCAGAGGGTGCCGGAGAAAGAGCAGTGCCAAGGAGGCCCGATGGATCTAATCCTCAGAAACACTTCCTGTGGACCATGGAAGGCCCGGCCTCATCATACTCTAGTTTGCTGATCCACATCTGCTGGAAGGTGGAGATAGAGGCCAGGATGGAGCCACCAATCCAAACTGAGTACTTGTGCTCAGGGGGTGCGATGATCTTGATCTTCATGGTGCTGGGGGGCCAGAGCTGTGATCTCCTTCTGCATCCTGTCTGCAATGCCAGGGTACATGGTGGTGCCACCAGAGAGGACGTTATTGGCATATAAGTCCCGGATGTCAATATCACATTTCACGATGGAATTGTAAGTTGTTTCATGAATGCCTGCAAACTCCATACCAATAAAGGAGGGCTGGAAGAGAGTTTCTGGGCAGCGGAAGCACTCATTGCCAGTGGTGATGACCTGACCATCAGGTAGCTCATAGCTCTTCTCCAGGGAAGAAGAGGTAGCAGCTGTGGCCATCTCATTCTCAAAGTCCAGGGCCACACAGCACAATTTCTCATTGATGTCCCTTACAATTTCACTTTCAGCTGTGGTCACAAAGGAGTAGCCTCTTTCCATGAGGATCTTGATGAGGTAGTCAGTGAGATCCCTGCCAGCCAGATCCAGACACCTGATGGCGTGAGGTAGGGCATAGCCTTCATAGATGGGCACGTTGTGGGTGACCCCATTTCCTGAGTCCAGGACAATGCCAGTGGTACAGCCAGAGGCATAGAGAGACAGAACAGCTTGGATAGCAACATACATGGCAGGAACGTTGAAGGTTTCAAACACAATTTGGGTCATCTTCTCCCAGTTTGCCTTAGGGTTTAGAGGGGCTTCTGTCAGCAGGGTGGGATGCTCTTCTGGCGCTACCTGCAGATCATTGTAGAAAGAGTGGTACCAGATCTTCTCCATGTCGTCCCAGTTGGTGATGATCCTGTGCTCTATGGGGTACTTGAGGGTCAGGATACCCCTCTTGCTTTGGGCCTTATCCCCCATGTAGCTTTTTGGCCCATTCCTACCATCACACCCTGATGTCTTGGGCGCCCCACGATGGAAGGGAAAACTGCCCAGGGTGCACCGTCCCCAGCAAAGTCGGTCTTGCAGAGGCCAGAGCCATTGTTGCACACAAGTACAGTGGTCGCCTCCTCACACATGATGGGATTGACTGGGCAGTTTGGAGGATGGCAGCACCGAGGTTGCAGGAATTCCTGGCTTCAGGGCCAAAAGGGAGTATTCTTCAGAGGGTATTTTGAGGGGCATAATGATCATGATGATGGACTTATAGAAACTTATCACAGCTGGTGGCAAATGAAATGATAGTTGAGATTTTGAGCTCTCTATACAAAGATCCTATAGAAGGAAGTTCTCCTCTTCTTTCCCCTTTCCTTGGTCTTAAATCAGAGGAGGAGGAGCAATTGAGGGTACTAATGAGGTATGAATACCCAAACTAAAGCAGTCTCCAGGATGATGAGTTTCCTGGTGATGAGTTTATGATGGAGCCTAGAAGTGGGATGAGAAGATGATGTTAATGATACAGAGTAGCTGGTAGAAATATATATTGTGATGGGTATTCCCTTTCAAACAATTGTCATAATTCCATTATCCCCATATTTTGCTGAATTATGAAGAAATATTAATATATATAAGGCAAAAAATTATTTGTCAGAGGCCCTATGAATTTTCATATAAGTGGAGACAATGTGCTCCTTAATGTAAAGAAATATAGGAATGTATGTATCTATTCTTTTTTGTCATGTTCCTCCTACTAATTGCTTCCCAGAAGCCTTGTATAATTTAGTCTGATTTAATCTGGTCACAAATGAAACAATTTATAGGTAGTTCCTATGTAAAGATGAACTTTGTGAAGCCTTAACATCTTGAAATAATACAATGATCCTCCTGTACTATGTTAAATTCAATTTAACCCATCTTTATTAAGTGTTTACTTCTACTCCATGCAAGGTATTGTGTTATGTACTCAGGATCTAAAAACAAAATTAAAGTAATGCCCTCAAACGGATTACATTTCTATAATCTATATGTCCTCCAAGCAATGTTTTTGGGTTTGTCTGTTTTCTGGAATTTGGAATATGTGGTCTCCTATGTAGAAGTAGAGCATATTCTAAAATTGAAGTTTTCAACGAATATATTGATTTATCTGAATTGTAACAGAACTCAAAACTGATTGCAGTATAAAACTTGTTGGGGAATAAGGGTTACTCTGATTATTGTAGGTCAAGGGATCTTTGACATTGTGGGTTTTTTATGTTCTGATAACTGTATTTCAAAATAATCATTTTCTTTTGCAATCTTATGCTCTTTTTTTAAGCATTTAAAAACACTGTTCCAAGAAGAGATCAAAGGGTTTTACCAGACTAACAAAAGGAACTATAATACAAGAAGGATTAAGAACTCCTGTTTTTGAGTAAGGGGTAGTAATATTTAATAACACATTTATACAGCATATTCAGATTTCTAATGATTCCCTCCCAATAACCATATGTGATGAGTCATGTAAGTGTTAACTTTCTATTTTATAGACAAAGAAACTGAGCCTAACAGAAGAAAGTGTTTTTCTTCTGAGTTTTTAAAGGGACTTTAATACATTATTATTAAGTCACTTCAAGTCATCAAGATAGTTAAATTTGATATTAAATTTCTGGTCTACTGACTAAATACACTGCTCTTTCCAAACTAAGGTTCCTAATATCTGACACTTAGGCGTAACAGATAGAAACCTATAACAACTAAATTTATTTCTATTTTTCTTCATATCATTCTCTGCCAACCTTGTTTTTCATATTAACATTGATTTCTGCCGTAGGCAGATGGGGTTAACAACTTTTCAGCTGAGTACTATGGTTATTAACTCATAACTCTTATTAGTGAAACAGAGACTCTAATTCCCCAATCTATTTCACCAAGGAAGGTCAGCAATATGGAAAATTTCCACAGCAATATGAAGGGAAAAGTTTCTAATTGGGAGTCAATTTTTTTTCTATTCAGAATATATTTGAAATAAGCCAAATCTGTGCTATCTTTTAGATGCCTAAATAGTCAGTGTGGCTTTGACTTGAAACCATTTAGACTGAAGAATCTGGGTTTGAAGGAGCCTTAGAAGTTACCTATAGTAAGTCTCAAGTCTCTACTTGAATATACCCAGTGATGAAGAATTCACTCTCTCATAAGGCCATCCATCACATTCTGAAGCAATTCTAATTATTAGGTAGTCTTCCTCATATTGATCCAATATTCACATCTCTAACTTCTATCCATTGATCCTAATTCTTCCCTCTGGAGCAAAACAGAGTAAATCCAATCCCTCTTCTCTGTGAGAGGCCTCTAACTATTTGATGATGGTGTGATCATATTCTTTCCTAAGTACTCTGGTATTTGCATTAACCATTTTCAGTTGCTTAAGCAGTTTTTCATGAGAGGGTATTTAAGCTGTTCACCATTCTGGTCATTCTTCTCTCATCATTCTCCAGTATGTTAATGTTCTCTCTAAGCTGAACATAACAGATATAGTTGATAAATAATGATGATAATTGTTATTATTATGCACGCATTAAATTAAACATAATACATATAGCCTGACCAAATAGTAAATTATTATCATTATTATTATGTCACATAGTAGAGAGAGCACTGGGCCAAGAGTCCTGAAGACCTGACTCCAAATCTAGCCTTACTTACAGTTGTATGACCTTGGTCAAGTAACAACTTCTGTTTGCTTCAATACACTTACCTAAAGAATGTTGAAAATATTAGCACTTAATGTGAAAACCAAATGGGATAATAATTATGAAGTATTTAGCACAATGTATCTGGAACATAATAAATGCTATATCAATCATAGTAAGTGCCATATAAATTCTAGTTATTATTATTAATAACTAATATTTATGTAGCACATTAATGTTTGCAAATCACTTTATATTTATCTCATTTGGTCCTCACCACAACCCTATATGTAGGCACTATTATTATCTCCCTTTTTGCAAATGAGGAAACTGAGGCAGAATGAGGTTAGATGATATGCCAAAAAGCTGGGGAGACGTCCTAGGTCTTCCTAGGTCTTCTTAATCCCAAGTCCACCATTCTATCCTCGTCATGTTTTTTATGAACAATGTCATAAGGCTACACAGAGGTAAATAGTGATTGAAAGATTATCTAGACTTAGAAAATATTTGGGGAAAGGCAGTATTATGGGTGACTACCTTTACACACTGTAACAGGTAGAGAACATGCTTCTGTAAATTTCTAATATGTCTTAAAAGAACACTATTATTATTTCCAGAGGGTTTCCAATATGAAAAGTACTTCTACTCAAATTCTTATTATTTTCTCACTTTCAAATACTATAATATGGACAATAATGATGAGAATTTAATCATAATAAAACAACAACAACAACAACAAGTAATAATGAATTAATAACTATTCAGAATTTCTAGCCATCATTGCCACTGGGTTACTGGGTCTAAAAAGAATTCAATGTAATGAAAATGGGTGACTATAAACAAATTGCATTTTAATGTAAGTATCTATGAAATGATATCAAAGCCTGCCTGATAAAGCCATGATAGGGTTTAGAGCAGAACTCTCATACAATAAACATGTCAGATTAGTGGGACGCCAATTTTCCTCTATGGTGATTTCTTCTCCTCTAGTAGTTAAATAAGGAGAGTTCCCCTGGGCTCCTCATAGGAAGAGAGAAAAGGGGCCCTGTTCTCAGGTCCCAACACTGAGAATACCATTCTTCCCAAGAAGTCAACCACATTTCACAGTAGAATCACCTTGATCTAACATGTCAGGGGTAAGAAGAAAAAACATGTTTATATAATACTTGTTCTGCACTTTACAAATAGAGTCTCATTTAATGCTCATTATAACCCTGCAAATTAGATTCTATAATTATCTACATTTTACAGTTGAGAAAAATGAAGCAGACAAAGGTCAAGTAATTTGCTCATGATCACACAGTTAAGGCTGGATTCGAACTCAGGTCTGCCTGATATTGTATGCATGAAGAAACTGGTGGTCTCATTTTCTGTTTCTTGCTATCAGTCTTCTTTTAGCAAGCATGGCACTGACAGATTTATTGTAAGTTTACAGGAAAGACTACTTTGTAAAAGTGGCATGAGTATTTCAATAAATAATTCCCAATTGCTCTACGAAATGTGTTGTGAAGCATCATTGGCCTAATTTTTCAACAAATATATCAGATTCTAGCATCAAAATGACTCACAGTAGGAGAATATTCCAAGGAGATGATGACTGCCCAGAACATCTTTCAAACCCTTCTTTGGCATTTGCTTCTGAACCATTTCATAAACTATGTAAGAAAATTGGTCCTTTTATTTTGTAGTCATTATTCTTTTGCCTTTTTTCACCTAAAACTGCATCACCCAGCTTGATCACCCCTCTCATTCACTTGTCATAGCTCCAAATTACTTTTGGCAGTTTCCAAGTAGCCAATTCATCTTCCAAGATTTGCCATCACTGAGTATGCACAGTGGTATGTATAGTGCATAACATGTTGGATCTGGATTTGAAATCCTTCCTCATATTCTCACCAACTCATGTGAATATGGGATAGTCATTTAACCTCTTAGAACCTGTTTCAGCATATGTGAAGTGGGTCCACAATACTTGTACTTCCTGCCTCATAGAAAAGTACTTTGCAAAACTTGAAGTATTATATAAATGTAAGCTTCATCTTACTATTATTCAAGAGAGTATACTGTAGCCTCAAGAGGCAATTACAATACAAAAGAACTGTCAGGTAAAAGTTTCTAAGTAATCCTGCTTAGCATTCACATGCAACTTTGCAAAATATTTTAAAAGTAATCAGTCAACAAATCAAGAAGCCTTTATTAAACACTTTGTCTCAGCCATTGTACCAAGCACTGGTGATATCAAGAAAGGCAACACACACACACACACACACACACACACACACACACACACCCCAGCAACACCCAAAACAATAACAACAACAACAATCTGTATATGCTCTCAAGAAGTTTACATTCTAATGAGGAAGAGAGTTGAGGAAAAAGTATGAACGTACAAGATTTATATGAAGCAAGTAATCTTTTGCAAAAAGTGAGATTTGAACTGGGTCTTGAAAGGATGTGGGGAAGCTAAGAAGAAGAGGTTATGAGGGAGGGTATTCCAGGCATGGGAGACAACCAGTGTAAAAATATGGAGTCCGAGGATGGAGTTTATTGTGCAAAGGATGTCAAGAACTTCATTGAGTACACCCAAGAGACGAAACTATAAGAAGACTGAAAAAGCAGAAAAGAGTGAGGACGTGAAGAGTTAAATGATGAAGAGTGAACTTTATAATTGATAATTTATAACTGATCCTTTTGACGAGGCAAAAGAGAGCCAATGGAGCTTATTGAGGTGAGGTGGGTGGGAGGAGAGAAAGTGCAGCAATATGATCTGATCTGTGCTTTAAGAAAAACATTCTGCAACCTAGTGGAGGATGGATCAGAGTGGGGAAAGACTTGAGGCGACAAGACGAATTACAAATGATTGCAAAAGTGCCAACATGAGGTAATGAAGGTCTGTATCTGAGTATGTATAGAGAAGAGGAAATGTACAAAAGATCTTGTGAAGGTTTAAACAGTAAAATTTGGCAACAGATTGTATGACTGTGTGCAAGGAACTGGAGAGGGGAAATAGAATAAACTCCTTAAAGGTACGAATTGTTTTAGGTTTTTTGTTTGATGGTTTCCACCCTTGGGACCAACCAAAGTCCCTTTTTTACAGTAGGATCTTAATAAATGTTTGTCGAATTAAATAAATCAAATCAATGAGCATCTAAACTGAGGAACACATAATTTGAAATTAGAGAGTGCTTGCAACTCTGACAATTACCCTAAAGTATTTCTAGTTATAAACATTACTATGATTTATAGGAACCATAGTGTACACAGATTTAAAAGTTAACCAGATAATCTAAATTTTAAAATTTGTATTTCATAATCATGTTCATAGGGGTCTTGCAATCCATTGTACCAACTGTAAGGACAAAAAGAACACAGAAGATTCATTATAGACAGAAGGAGCTTATTAACTCATTAACAGTATTTGGAGTGAGCAATAGCAGGCCATTACTTTTAATGGGATTAGTCTTTCTTTGTGTACAAAAGGCAGCCTAGCACAGGCTACTTAATACAGTTTTCTTAATCGCATGTGTAATGTTCATTTTAATTGACTCTTCATTCTACCTGCACTTCTTGCAATTCAGACCTGGAGAATAGTTTACCAAATAAATAGAAGAGCTCCTACAACTAGATATTGATGTTACTGGGGTTTTTCTGTGTTGTTTGGTTTTGTTTTTCCCCTGGCTTGGTTGGCTTTGCTTTCATCTCTATGCTTTTCATTTTTCTCAAAGCATATGGAATTTTAACTTTGAATTTCAAAGGAAAATGAGGATCCATTTCACTAAAAATCTGTTAGTATTAAAAAGATGATACACATGTTCTCAAAAGTCCTTCAAAACTCTCACTCAAACTAGGTCCTTCCCTCCACCCCCCAAACCCACCAAAAAAACACAACACAAAAAATTTTCTCCCACAAAATAACAATAAATTCCTATTTATTCATCAATTTGTTTAAAAAATATTTTCAAATACATTATCTCATTTGATACTTGCAAAATATCTGTGAGGTAGAAAGAAACAAAGAAATACTCTTTTCTTTATGCAAACACATTTTGTCATGATTTTATCTATCTCTTTAAAATATCCCTGTGTAATTTGGTTTATCACAAATTCTATAAGTTAATTTCAATTATGTTGTCATTTTTATTTTATTGAACTGGAAAAGTCATAAGGACTGAATATCCCAACAGCTATTTAAATTGTTCTTTAATTCCTTAAGGTATATTTTGCAATTGTACCTATACTCCTGTATTGTGTGTGCATTGATGTATTGAATCACAGATATTTTGAAGTACTTTGTAGTCATTTTAAATATGTCAGCTTTCTTTTACTGCCTCTTTAGTTTTTTTTATTTTTTATTTTTT
>CM053598.1:106777417-106790390 GCA_028646575.1 Pseudocheirus occidentalis | reverse complement strand
ATAAATTTTGTATTAGTATGCTGTCCAGATTTTGTCCAAAAGATAATGTTATGCTTACTTTGCCCAAATTAGAACTTGAAAATGATTGGTTCAGATCAGGTATTGGAACAAAAATTAATTAGAAATTTTCTAATATCTACTTAACCCCAAATACCTTAATCACAATTCTGTTTCTTTAAGGGTATGAGTTTAAAAGTGTAGGAATATGAGAAATAAGCAATTTAGAGGGTTTTAAAAAATAATCCTTAAGCTATTTCAGTTGAGCAATAGCAGATTATTTGTATTTGTTTGGTTTTTATATTGTGTGCTAGTTTAGCCTTCTCACATTTGTTACCTTTTCATTTTCCAATCCATCACATTGATTTTCCTCCTCTTCTATGATTATGTAGCTTGAAAATTAGACCTCCTTATGATGATCTGTGAAATCCTTTATGGAAAAAAATAATCATGTTCTATCAACTGAATCACTCTTGTCTCTTTTTGAGAGACATTCAGAATAAATTATGGCTAGCTAAATATGACCTTTTAAAAACCACAACAACTCCCTAAGACTTGAGTTTTATACTTCTCTACTGCCAAAACAAATGCTTTTGCTAGAATGGCTTGGCCAAATAGCCAATGCCATATTTAATATTCATACATAATAATCATTTTAGGCGATTAATAAAGCATTTTAAAGTGCTAAATGAACATCAAAAAAGTATTAAAAAGTTCAAAGCATTTTACTGCTCACTAAGTGAGGAATTATCCGAATGCCTGATTAGGCTCTTTGACCAAAGAAAGATAAGGCAATTGAATTTTCAAGACAGCTTATTCATGCGCATCTTCTAGGGTCTCCTAGATAACATCTGGAACAATCTGGGTGGTCCAGAGTCCTGGACCTGGAGTCCGGAAGACGTGAATTCAAATCCAATTGTAGAGGCTACCTGTGCTAATTTTAGCAAATCACTTAATCTCTGCCTCCATGTTTCTTCAATTGTAGGATGAGGATAATAATAGTATCTACATCTCAAGGTAGTTATAAAGATCAAATGAGATAATAATGATAATGTTTTCTTCCTTCTTTCTTTCTGTTAAACCCTGCATTGGTTGCCATAAAACTATGTTGATAAATCAGAGCATAACATATTAGAAAAACGACTAAAGCAATTTCACATTTTACTCAGCTTGACTCATTGGCCTAGAAGAAAACCTAAGTGGTGATAAAACAGAAAATTGATAAAACAGATTTACACACACATTCCTTGATTTCACTACTGTGAGAAACTCCTTTCACCAAAACATATCTCAACTTACCTATGATTAAGTAAATAAGCTTCTAAGTATTTGTTTGAGGCTCATAGAGGTTGTTATAGAAAATATAGTTATGGTTAATCAGTGTCAGAAGACAGGATTTGAATTCAGGTCTTTCTGATTCCAAGAATGCTACTTCTAGAGTGTTAATAAATCTTTAAAACAAGGACTGTGAGATTGTTTCATTGAAATGGTGTTTCACTTGACTTACTGTTTAGTTCTATAAAGACCATGAATATTCTTAAGTGCTACAGGTATTTACTGGTGGTGTAGATTTCTGTGAGTCATCACTTGAGGAAGGCTTTCCAGAGGTGCTAATAGACTTCAAAAAATAGGGAAATTTCAGATAGAAAAGAAGGAGGAAGGCATTATTCTAGGTGGGGAAGAAGAATGGTGTGAACAGAGGTGAGAATGTGCTAGGAGTGTTTGGAAAACTCATCTGGCTGGAGCTGAAGATTAATAAAGAAAAGTATTACAGAATAAATATAGGATACATTGAGGTCATATTGTAGAAGGCTTTGTATGTCTAGTTAAGAATTATTTTCTAGACAATGGGAGTGCCTAATTATTAGAGGAATGGGGTTGAGGGGAGGGGTTTCCAAGAGGAATGTTCAGGTTTATATTCATTAGTATTCAACTATGTAATTATGCCACAATAGAAATAAGAACTGTTTATCTACTTTGTCCTGCACAAGGATGTCTTAGTCCTTCCAGACACCTGTACTCTTGAAGTGATATGGAAGAAACAAATCAAATTCAACTCACCTGCCCCCCCCAAATCCAAATAGCACAATATTATTAGGTTACACTGCATAGTATCTAACAATCTTCACAATCCAAAAGTTCTTATATCTAAACTAAATCTCTTTGCTACAATTAAAATCTTTAGGCCTCAGGAATGAGCAGCAGCAAGCTCTGCTTTCACATTATACTAAGTAAAAATATCTTAAGCTGTAAATTCATTGAAAATGAGGAGTATATTTATTATTATTAGACAATTAACACAATAGCATAGTACGGTACCAAGGAAAAGAGTGCTAGTTTGAAATCGAGGAATTCCTTTCTCTGTCACTTAATACATGTATGACCCCAGGCAAATCGCTTAACTTCTTTTGTTTCTCTTTTTTGGAGGGGGGAAGGCAGAGCAATTGGGCTTAAGTGACTTGCACAAGGTCACACATCTAGCAAGTGTTAAGTGTCTAAGGTCTGATTTGAACTCAGGTCCTCCTGACTCCAGGGTCTGTGCTCTATTCACTGCATCATCTAGTTGTCCCCAAGTCTCTTAATTTCTTTGGCCTCAGTTTCATTATTTGTAAAATGAGGATGAGGAGACTGAAAAAATAATAATGAAATAAAGGATTTGTACTACATGAGCCCTTCCCATTCTAAATCTATGAGACTATAAAAGTCCTACACTCATCAGTTGCAATTTTAATAGTAACAATGAAAACTAAACAGCCTTCAACCCACAAGCCTTTGTGTTATTGGCAAGGAAATGCATAGAATGAATCTGGATGAAAGTAAAAGATCAGTTTATATGTGGTCATCCATCAGGTCCTTTAAATTAATTAGCTTCTACCTCATTGTTTCTAATAAGAAATCCCATGTAATAGAAGACATTTGCAGTTTCTGTGTATGATCTCTGAACTTCATCTGCTGTTCTTAGACTGAAAGCAAGTGTAGCCAAAGGATACCCGTTTTTTAATCTATCAGCTACAGTGAAAACTTTCACAAGCTTTTTGTGAACATGAAAATTATCCTATCCTAGAATAAGAAGATAACGATATTTGAAATACCCTTGTACTTTATGCTATATTTCAGTTTTTCTTACTATGTATTTGAAATATTCTGGGAGGGGAAGGGCAGTATTAATGATTACTGCAGGTCTTGGGTAGGTTTGGGGGGCAGGATGCAGAGACCTTCCAGGCAGTTAAATTGAAAATTGTAGCTGATATTTCCTAAATTTAGTAAGTCACTCTTAATTGTTCAAAAACATGCAAAGACTTCTGAATCACAGATAAGATAAATTTTAAACTCTTTATATTCCAGTCTCCCCACAGTATTACTTTGGTCTATTGTTTTAGCTTTATCTCTCATAACTGCCTGATCCCAAGGCTGTATGCACAGAATTCCAAGAGCCCTTGGGCCTTAGAGTGGGGCGAAGCTTGAAGTTGTATCCTGGCTCTGATACTTACTGGCTGTGTGGCCAATGGCCAGCGTCTTAATCCCTTGGGAGATTAATTCATTATCTGTAAAAAGGGAGAAATACACTCACTATCAACCTTAAAAGATCATTGGGAGAAAAATACTCTGTAAGCCATAAAATGCTATGTGATATTTTCAAAACAAAGGTCTTTCAAAACAGTAGCTTTTCTTAACCTAGAAGGCCTCATTTCAGTGCTAAAATTATTTTTCCTGACTCAAATTAAACATAAACGTAATTTCCACACGATTCTGTAAAATGGCTTCTTATACTTCCATGTTTTCACTGATGTTGGTATTTTCTTCACTGGTTCAGATCACAGCCCATCCATACCTTTTGATCTTGTTCATTTCTTGTCCTTGTCTTCCCATAAATCCGCCAAAGGCTCTGTTCAAAGTGGGTGGGATTTTTCTTTTAAAATCTCTTGGTACTTTACAGGTAACAGATACAATATTGAGCTGTTCATTTTTCATGTTTTATTCTTACTAAATACCTGACTTACTTCCTTGATGTATCTTTGACTATGTTGGTACTTCCTTGATGTATATTTGACTATGTTGTATATGCCATTTCTTAAACACATACCACTCTTTGATATACTTTCCCAGCTAGATTTAGATGAAAGTGATATTTCCTTATTAGGAAATCACTGTTTTTATTTATACATGTGGCACTTGTCACATACATCATAGTTATTTGTGTCTCTGGACTCTCTTCAATTAGATCAGGTACACTTATTGAGAGAAAGAACTCTATCTTATGTTTCTTTGCATCACAATAATGTCAGAGTCTTACACAAACTAACCATTCAATAAATATACCTTATTGCCTAAAGGAATAAATGGTTGGAATAACTCCAATGTTAATTTTTCATTATTGTGAGCAGAAAATTTTCCTATAATCTCTCTCTCTTTTTTTTTTTTTTTTGGTTCTAGTCTCTGGACCAATATAACACAAGTGTGCTCCCTCATCTATTCAGCAGCCCTTCAAATGTTTGAAAACTGACAATAATATTTCCCTTATCTCTCTCTCTATGCTAAATATCTCCATCTCTTTCACCCATTTTTCATGTGATATTATCACTATTAGTTGGTAAGCCATCATAATTCTCTTTGGCAGGTTCTCATGTTAAAATGTGACGCTTCAAAGTTAACACAATCGCATATTGTCTGTATGCTCAACTTTTAGTATTGTTTCCTAAATCAATGGTATTCCTTTTGGTAGCCATACTTATGACTTATAATATTGGCTTATATCAACGATATGGCAAATAAAGTCCCCAGATCTTTTACCAAGAACTACAACAAACCCACCAACATCTGACCTATATCAATGGAGAAAAGACAGCTGAGGGGAGAAAAAAAAAGATATATACTAGAAAATCAATGATTTATTTCGGTCTATGGAAACAATTACATCCAATTTGACAAACATTTATTAACAGCCCACTGTTTGTCAGGTACTCCTAATCCATCAATAAAAGGCAAACTGGGAAAAGTTTTTCCAGGAGAGATGAATGACTTGAATTGAGAAACTCTCTCCCTTATAATCCTTATGATCAATAGCAAACATTTGTGAAATAGTTGCTAAAGTTAAGAAGTTTGGGCAGTTGTCACAGAATAGGATGAAAACTAATTAGTCCTAGAATTTACAAGGTAAGGAAACTTTATACCATGTTCCAATCAAGCAAGGCAAATACTCATATAAGAGACTGGGTGTGGCAAACCTAGGAATTGATCAAGAAAAATTGAATTGGGAGAATATTTATTTTTTCAGATGTTTTCTCCAGTAGTCTGCTATACATTTATATTTAATATATAATGGTTAGAAAGTTCTATTTTATATATAATATATGCACATATATTTATATTATATATGCTTTAAAGATCCCTTTCTTTTACTGTCTCATTTCTTATTTTATTTCCTGGTGTCTATTTCAAAGAGTGTTTTCTTTTATGATTGATTATATTTACTTTTATCTGTTACCTATGCCATATTAATGATTTAAAGGTAAAAGAAATGAAATTAATTATACTTGCCCTTTCTGACATGTTGCTAATATTTGTAGTTACAGAACAGTGGGCTTAAAAAGGGGGCCAAATGATTTTATTATGTGTTATTCAAAGGCATACAATCTGGTAACTTTAAGAAATATTAGGAAGAAAATGAATAAAATTTTTTTAACTATTGGTTTTGAACTTTTAAATATATGTATATATATATATATATATATATTTATATAAGTTCTAACTATAAAACAGAAGTAACATTTGACTTTCCTACCCCATATCATGCATGAGATTTTGCCACATAAGAAATGCTGAGAGCAATAAGTAGCTACAGGTTTTACATACTTAGTTAATTAGCAATTCTTACCAAACAGAGTGTATCATTTCTCTTTAGAGTCCTGCATGGCCCCTATTAGATATATTTACGGGAAAAGTCAATGGATAAGACATTAGAGGCCAACCTCAAAGTCAGAATAAAGCAACCATAGACCTTAGAGAAGTGCTTTATTAGCCAAGAATTGGTTGGTTATTGATCCTGGTCTGTGTCTCTGGTCACAATAGCACTTACCCTAATTTTTCTAGTGTAAATATAAGTAAATTTGAATGGGTGTTGCTGAAAACAATCTGTAAATCTACATTTTGTGGTTTATGTTGTAATTGTAGTTACGGGAAGGTTCAATATCTGGAGCATGGTAAGGAGACAAGACTGTGGCATGGCAACCTCAGCTCTGAAAATCTGTCCTGAAGCACTTTTTCTGGGGTTATTAAGATGGCTATGGCTCTCTCTCTGCTCAGAAGCAGAGAAACCACATGGGTACTAATCAGAAAGGAAATTGGGGGAAGGGAAAAATATGGTGAGGAGAAATTTTATGCATTTAACTTCAACTTTCCTTTTTTCCTGAGGTCAACCAGACAATTAAGCAAAACAGACATGCCTAGCTGCTTTGCCATGCTGGAGGTAAACAACAATAAAATTAGCATTTGCTGCAACAATGCTATCCCTTTATTTATTATCCATTTTTCCTTTCCCACCCCCACTCCTATTTCAGATTTGATTTTAAAGAATTTTCAACAAGCAGTGCATTCTCATCACAACCTGAGTTCTTCTCATCGTACTGGGAACTCCTCCCCCTAACAGAAGATTCTACAGGGTTAATGAGGGTTAATGGGTATTGTATTTCACCTGGATATTACCAAGAAAATTTGAACTGGGGGGTGGGGGGTAAGCTTTACAGATAATAAAACAGGCTACATTCTTGTTAGCATTGAATAAATCCCACTGTTGGAAAGCCATGTTTGAAGTATGAATTTCCAAAGTTCAAATATTTGACTGGAATTACCACTGATGAATTATCATTTTCACGAAAGTCCTCATCTTTAACCTATACTAGAGATCACAGTAATACAGAGGAAAAGTATGTTTGACATAAAACCAGAGAAAAGCATGTACATAGAAAGAACCTAAAATCAGTGAAAAGATGGAAAAGAAAAAATAGATAATGAAAAATAGAACCATACCCAAGAGAGAACTGTCACTTCTGAATAAAATATTTCTAAGAGCTTATTTTCTTTTTAGAGATTCATTCCCTTTTAAAAATGTTAAAAGTATGGCAATTTATAATATGAAGCATCTTTTGGGGTCTTTGTGTATTTTTCCCCTTGCAGTAATTTAATTAATTATATATTTTATTATTTTTTTTTAATTTCCTGAGTCACTTCATTGTCTTGACTGATAATTTTCTTAGGTGTGCAGGTATAAATCAAATGTTTAAAGGCTGACTATTTGAATTCAGACCTAAGAAAAAATGTTTTGGTTTAGAACTGTCCTATGTATTTGGCCAGATCTCCTGCAGAGCCTAGGAGAAATCAGAAGATCCAGAAGCATGGCACATATTTGTTTCTATTTCCACTTCTAATGATAATTCATCAACACATAATTGAAAAGAAACCGTACAATTTATGAAAAATTATGAGTCACTAAATGTATGGGAGATATGACTTTCTGATTTCTATGGTTCTTCTAACTTCCTAGGTTCACAACTTTAGCATTATTCTTGACTCCTCACTCTTCTTTACCTCATTCTACTCCATCACCTGCCAAATAATGTCATCCTCACGTGTCCAACATCTTTTGTATACATTTACTTCTTAATACTCATATAGCCAACAATGCAGGTAAGGTCCTTATCACCTAGAACTTGGATAGGCAATAATCACCTCATTGATCTTGGTCTTTCTACTTCAATTCTCAACTTTCTCTAATCCATCCTACACAGAACTGCCAAAATAATTTCCTTAAGTATAGAACTGATCATGCCATTTTCCTATTCAACAAACTTTAATGGCTCCCTATTTCCCTAGAATGAAATAGAAATTCTTCTGTTTGTTTTTTTAAAGCTCTTCATGACCTACTTCAATCTGCCTTCCTGAACTCCTTACACATTTCTCTCCTTTCCACAGTCTAGATTCTAATCCAACTTGCTTTCTTCCTGCTTCGTAATTACATAGCCATACACCAACTCCTGTCTCTGCTCCTCAGCACTAGTTCCATGACTGAAATACTTTCCACCTTCATCTGTGTTTCATAGAATCCTTTACTTCCTTCACCTCCACAATCAAATGTCACTACACTCCAACCTTAAATTATTTTGTAATTATTTTGTGGTTTCTGTCTCTATTATGTATTTGTGTGTGTATGTATACACACACATAAATACAGATATATGTATGTATACATATGCATGTATTTGTTTAGTTTTTGGTTTTGTATCTTCCTTTCCTAGCACAGTGCCTGACATAGTATATGTGTTTAATAAGTGTTTGTGTGTGTGTGTGCGTGTGTATGATAAACTAATTACCTTAGATGGCTTATTTTCAACATTTACAATGTTACTATCCATCTTTCCATACCAGAGATCTCTCTTCTTGTATCTCTACTCTTTCACTTTCTCATTATTTATTTTTAAGATTTTAAAAATTTTATCTATTTTATTCTGAACTTAAGAAATAAAATAAGCATTTCCATAACATAGTAGAATTTTTTAAAAAGATGATTGTACATGCAAATCTATTTACATCTTGCTATTCCTTTTAAATATATAACACGGTTATCACATAACTTTTCTTTCCCCTTTTTTCCCCCACAATCCAGAGATGATTACCATTAGGCACAAATATGCATTTTATGAATATATACATATATAATATATTTATGTATGTGTGTGTATGTGTGTAAAACCATTCTATACATACTTCTATCTTTCAGTTCTTTCTCTGGATGCAGATAGCTTCTTCCTTCATGGGTCCTGGGCAGTTAATTTCAGTATTTGTAATAGACAAAATGAGTTTTCACTCAAAGACACTGACTGTCCTCAAGTCACTTCACCATTTTAATTTCTCATCCTTCTACTCCCACTTATTGCCAAGATAATCTGTGGTCCTCTCTCAGACATAATTAATTGTAGATTACTGTTTCTAGGTCTATACCTGATAAGCCCTAACTCTCTTCTTTGACAATCTATGTAGCAGGTGGCTCATTCCTTTCACAACCAGTCAAAATTTTACTTTGTCTGTGTCTGACCTTGGCTGACTCATCTTTTGTAGTTATCTCTTCATTAGTAGTTGATTACTCAATTTACACTATATTGGTTTGTATTTAACAAGTGACTATATTGTGGGAGTGATGATAACCATGTTCTTAGCCACTGAGTAATGATCTGTCCTTTACACTTTCATTCACCTTAGTGAGACACTGCCGTCCTCAAGCATGGAAATAACATAATGTGTACATGCATATATTTCACTTTCATTCAACAATACCTACAGTAACATCTTCCAGTGATGGCCAGTTTAAATGAAGGTGATATTTCCCATACCTCCAATAGGTTTTTTGTTTGAGTTTCTGATGGGGAATATCTACTGGGCCTAGTCAGCCACTCAAGAATAGATAGCATGAAGTACCCTTTGACAAAGGCAGCACACAGACTGATTAGGTATCTTTTCTTCATCTTTGGAAGAGCTGCGATCTAATTAAAACTCAATTATTTAATTGATAAAAAAAGAAAACAGAGAAAATGTACACAGGAACACATACAAGATAATACATCATGGAGGAGCTATCCTATTGGGATCAAGGAAACCCAGTTCAACTAAGAGACTATCAAAGATTTTACCCAAGGGGCAGGTGACTAAAGTCTCTTTATAGTAAGCTGGATGGAAACTTCCAAATCCTCTCATATCAGCTTTCCCCGAGAATCTTTTCCTTCAGCAACTTGAAGTGGGGTTGCTGTTAAAAGAAAATCTTGGTTCAGGTCTCACCCTAGTCAGTAGAAGGCAAACTCAGGAAATAAACAAGAGGAGTTTATTGGCACCCCAAGGCATCAAGCATTAGAGTGAGACTGGTCACCAAATTACAACTGAGAGCTGCTTGTATAGAAGGGAGTAAAACAGGAGTAACTAGTTAGCTTGCCAGTGTCCTTCCATGATAAGAATTAACGAGACAAATCTCTCCACTAAGAATGATCAGGCACTACCACCCACAGAATTCAGAAAGAGCTATCAAGCTGTCAATCCTGTCCATGTACAGCCTGGGTGAGGTTTCCCGCACTGAGTCAAATAAGCCACAGGCTCCATTCCTGGTTGTGTCCTCCCAGCATTTTCTTTAGGTTTCAGTTTCGCAAACATACTCCACCCCAGAACCCAAATACTTTGGTTTCTTGGAAGTTGACTGGGAAATAATGGGAATGATACCACCAGATCTCTATTTGGCATTGTTTATGGTATCTGATTATCTCTGAAGCTCTGACTTTCATTCTTGATTAATGAAAGCATTCTTAAAAAATGCTTTCCCTCTGGTCTGTCTTGCATCAGTCAAAGAATTTTACCTGTAGCAGAACAATACAAATGGCCTCAGTTGTCCCTCTTAATCATGGTCCCAGATCTAAAAATGAACAAAATAGAACTGGAGTCTTATTCCAAGGTATTTCAAAGTCCTTTTTCAGTTCTTTTTCCGTTTCAGGCCTTTGGGTTCCACTATTAAAACTGGAAGGATGAAGTTGCTAATCTTGCAGGCGATTCCATAGAACACAAATATGACTTGCATCTGCCTGGGTTTTAGGGAGTTTCTTAGCTTATACACGCATATAAACTTACTGAATGAAATCTTATATAGCAATACAACTAATATTTTATTTATTTTGGTTGATTTATGTATTCATTTATCCATACGGTTACTTGTTTATTTATTTTTAACACTTATTATCTACCAGGCATGCTGCCAAGAGCTTTACAATTATCATCTCATTGGATTCTTACAACTTTTCAAGGTAGGTGCTATTATTATTCTCATTTTACAGATGGGGAAACTAAAGTAAACCGGTTCAGTGACTTGCCCAGGGTCACAAATAGCTAGTCAGTGACTGAGGATTAAGTTGAACTCAGTTCCTCCTAACCCTAGGTCTAGAGCCTAGAGCACTGTATAGTAAGGACTTTTATAAAATTCAGGAATGTGTTCATCAGGCAAGGTAAGACAGTATATTTACTTAATGTTCAAACATTTCTTACTTTGCTTGAGATCTCCTATTCATCTGAAAATGTGTTACTGTCTATGTTTATGGTGCAGATAGTTTGAAAAATTCTTTAGGGCAAGGAATTCCCACCCCTAGCCTTGTATATCTATATACTGCCTAGAACAGTACTCTGTACAATAATTTTGACTGGCTTATTGAAGGTGGGGTGGGGGGACAGATTTGAACTTAACTTTCTTGTTTTGAAATAGATAAAACTTGGAACTCTATATAACTGGCTCTTTGCTTCCTGGGGCCTATAGCTCTTTAGATAGCCTATATACAAAACCACAGGCCTATTGACATGGCTGTCAAAATTAGAAAGCTCATGTCTTGACAATAGTTGCATTCATTGGTTGATGGCAGGATCATCCATGAAAATAACATGTCACACAAAGGAGCAAGAAAACATTTCTTAGTCCTGAACCAGAAGTTTTTGGATCTTGACTTCTCATTTTGATTAACATTGCAATCTAACAGTTAATATTAACGCTAGCTAGAATATTGGCAGAGTCTCACTCTTAAAAATTGCCAAATGTACCAAAAATTCTAACCTACCCTTCAAAGTCTGTCTTCTTTCTTGCTTACAATAACCTTTAAAAATAATGCATCAGTATTCTCAGCTCTAAATGATATTACTCTGAAGCACCTTAAAAATCCACCCTAGTTTCACATAATATAAATTATTTATATACAAAAATAATTTGTATTTTTTAGAAATCAATTCACAAAAATGCATAGTAAAAAATTTGAACTCTAAGAAATGTCCTATATAATAACAATAGCTCAACATAGTTTTGGACACTCAAAGGAAAAAAAAACCAACTTGTAGTCTGGATATTTGATCCCTCTGAGAGTCACCCTCAGGATTTAGCTTCATGGCCAATTCAATCTAGGCCTCTCATTTCTCCTCTCTTTTAAAACAGAAGATGATAGAAACACGGAAACATGAAGAACTTAGGCTACAGTGGACTAATAATGTAGCCTGCTACCCACCTTCTTCTGAAAGAACTAATGGATTCAAGATGCACAACAAAACATACATTTTTGAACATGGCTAATATGGGAATTTTTTCAATTAAGCACATTTTAGAAGCATTAAAATAATAACCTAAAGACAATCTTGTAACATAGAAAATGAGTCCCAAGAAAGGCCAAAATTTAGGCCTTTGTTGAAAATGATATGACATACCAGAGTTTAAATAGTAATCTTATAAGAAATTACTGTGGTGGAAAGTCATTTGGTATGGTAGAACTAGGATGAGGAACCTTTGTTCCTCATCTCTCCTTAGCCCCTTACTGACATGCAGGGGCAAATGGTCTAACCCTTCTGGCTTTAATCTGAAATTAAGCATGGCAAACTAGGTAGTCTTCTATAAGCTTATTCCCAGTATTTCATTATTGTGTATTTTTAGGAAATAGCAGAGAGGAACCAAGTCTGTCACATTAAACAAGAATGAAGCAAATAATCAAATTAAGGAGTGGTGTGGAGTGTGGTTTCAAATGATTCTCCTTTTGTTCTTCCTCCATTTCAGTTAAACCAGACTGCTAACTGCAAAGCATTCCATCTTTAGCTCTGGGCTATGGCACAGGTGATGCCCCTTGTAAGAAATGTGCTGTCTCCTCACATCTGCCTCTGGACACAGACGCAGTTCAGTTGTCAACCAGTACACAGATCATTTCCTGATTCCTCCACCCCACATCCCCCACACATACCCCAAAGCACGCAGTTATTCATTCTCTTTTCAACTTGAAATTATGCTTAAGTTTGGACTACTGTGCATGTTTTCTTTCACTAGGACATAAGCTTCTTGATCATAGAAACTGTTTCTGCTCTTTCTTTTCCTTCTTTCTTCTCTCTCCCTTCCTTCTCTTTCTTTCCTTCTTTCTTTTTTCTTCTCTCC
>CM053598.1:106767060-106777317 GCA_028646575.1 Pseudocheirus occidentalis | reverse complement strand
TCACCATACCTGAAACCATATTTTAATCGGCCCCTTAACTTCTTCTGGGTGTCTTTCATCAGCCTTTACACCCTGAAGGAAAATGAGCACATGGTTCAGCTGGAGGTCAAATTAGAGTTCAATATGTTGCTTGTTTGTTTGTTTCTCTTTCCCAGAACCAGGTCACCAACAGCTACTGAAGTCTTGTTTAATTAGCAGCTATCACAGAACACTTGGGTGTACTACTCATGTTGATTCTATTATTTTTTAAAGGAAACAATGTAACTTTAAAGACTGCAGTCTAATATCCTTTGAGGTTTCTCTAATTAGGCACTGCCCCTCTTCTTAGATGAGTTTAGTACCCAAGTAAATGAACTAATTAGTAGTCTGTTGTCGAGTTGAGCTACAATATTTTAGAAAATCCCCAGTCATCATTGTGGGTTTGTGGCCCACATTACAATTCGATAGCTCCAAAAAATTGTCAGTCCTCTATTTACTATCTGACTACTGATTTATTACATGAATACTTTAATATACAGATGTGTATATATGATATGTATAAATATATATGTATATAGGAGAGTCAGCACAAATTGAATGGGGGACAGTAAAAATCAATACCTAGAGTAGCCAAATTTTTAAAAAAGGCAGTCCACTAAAATGGAATCTCTTGAAGTCTGTGAAAGCCTTTGATTTTCACCTTGTCTATGTAAATAACTGGATTAAGAGAAAGGCAGAAATTAATTCCACTGATTGGTAGAATTCAATCAACTTCAAATTCTATAGTTAGTTCATTAAAACAGCTCCTGTCCTCAAATTCTCACAGCAGTGGTCATACACTAAACATTGAGATTTATTAGAAGTCTCATGTAAAAGGATGTTTAGTGATTTTTTTAAAAAATGACAACAAACAAGTATTTAAGATTCGGAATTGTGTTAAATGTTTCACAAACATTATCTCACTTGTTAATAATAACTATCCCCATCTTACAGACAACAAAACTGAGGGTGAGAATCCTTAAGTGACTTTCTCAGCATCACATAGCTAAGAAGTTTCTAAGGTTATGCCTGAGCTGAGGTCTTCATGAATCCAAGTACATGACTCTGTCCACAGTATCTGTGATTTCTACCAGTATAAGGCAGGGTTCTAGTGAGGAATTTCTTTTACCAGTGAAACTTTCTGTGAAAAATTCCTTGCGACTTTCAGTCTTAGAAAGTTTCCTGATGCCATGAGATTTACTTTTTCCAGGTCTCACAATCATTATGAGACTGAAGTAGAACATGAATTCACGTTCCTGATTTGAAGGCCATTTCTATGTCCACTCTACACTATGCTACCTTGCTATGAAGGGTCAAATATATTTCTAAAATTATTAACAATATATTAAACATATTTTGCTAAACTTTCTTATATGCTGTCTTTAGGTTAATCTTTCAAATTTTAATTATTTATCCAACAATTCTGTCTGGTTAGCAAGTATTTATTGAACATTGAGAGAAAGCAAAGCAAGTATTCTAGTCACTTACCATTCATTCTCTGATGCTGTAATGTTAATGAGATTTAAGATCTTCCCTGCCCATTAAAGGAAGCTTGCTTAGGGGAGGCTTGTTTGTAAGAAGGCTTTCATACCTTTTGCTAATTTGTGATTAGTCATGAGAGTTGTGATGCCTTCTGGCTCTGAGAAGTATATAAATACTCTGAGCTGGTATTTTGCTTTAGGGGTTCTCTTATGAGAAAGCTCCTGTTATTCCCAGGTTGAGATTATGAGTGGCTGTATGTTTAGAGCTCCCTGACTGCTCAGATGTAAAGACTCTCTTGACCAAGGGATATATGTAAAGTGTATAGTTGATTCAGGAAGTCAGATACCTTTCTGTTGGTCTTTATTTCACTGCTTGTATTTTCTCTGAAGTTCAAGGTTCTGATTTTTCCCCTGAACTTGTGAATGTAATTTAAAAAGATTGTTGACCCCTTAAACAGCTCTCTTTCCTAGTAATGTAGATCTAGCAACCTATGCTAGCAGCCATCCTGGGTATACTGCTGTGGTTGCCAATACAGATGCATATAAATTATTCATAACTGTCATCATTACTCATATTTATTCAAATATGTTTATATAAAGTTTATATGTATTCGTTGCTCAGTCATTTTTTTAGTCTTTCTAACTCTGTGACTCCACTGGGGTTTTCTTGCAAAGACAGCTGGCTTGCTGTTGCCTTCTTTGATTAATTTTACATATGAATAAAGTGACACAAAGTTAAGTTACTTGCCCTGTGTCACACAGCTAGTAGTGTCTGAGGCCAGATTTGAACTAAGGAAGACTCATCTTCCTGACTCCAGGCCTGGCACTCCATTTACTCTGCTACCTACCTGCCCAAATTCCCTCTCTGTCTCTCTGTCTCTCTGTCTCCATCTCCGTCTCCTTCTCTCTCTCCGTCTCCGTCTCCCTCTCCCTCTCCATACATATACATATGCAATCATATATACACACTACACATATACACATTTGTTGTTTAAAAAGCACTTTCTTTACCACACTCCAATGACATAGGAATTGGAAATATTACCTTTTTGTAGATGAGGCAGAGTGGTAATTAGGAATTATTTCACTTGGGGGAAAAAGAAGTTGGGATATGAATAGAGATGGGATGGAGAGTTATGGTACAACTGAGGGTACCACCTTAGGTGATGGGGGAATCCCACCCCCTCTTTCTCCTTCCTGAATATTTATTGACCCACTACTCTGCTCTCTCATCCTTTCCCAGTGCCAGCCTTCCAACCCTACTCCCACATGGGGGTAAAGTCAATAGGCAAATGTGATCTTCTATAGAAAAAGCAAGCTATTCTTGTCCTGATGTTGGCACCTCATAAAAAGCTTTAGTTACCCTACCTTAAATTTGATATTTGAAGGGCTGTAGTTGGGAAGAGAGGTTACACATGTGATGCTTTTTTCCAGACCTAGGAGTAATGCTTTAAAATTGTACAGCATCTCTCTGTGTTGAGTGTTCATATAGAAATGGGCCTTTCATTGATCTTGACTTTGGAAGGTTCTGAGAAAAGAAACCTGGAAAGGAGTTTGCCCTCCATTTTGTGACACAAGGGATGAAGTATTACTTCCATAGTTGAATCATAGGACCAGGAGGAACAGAGCATAGCTCTACACCAATGAGTGTACAGAAAGAAACATCAGGGGAAATGAGTTTGGGGGGGGGGGATGAGAGTTTGTAGTCATAGGAAAGGATGGAGGATCAGGTGTTTGGTTGATCAGAGCAGGGAATTAGAATCAGTGGTAATAGTGACCAAGGGAGTCCTGTGATTGCTCATTTCCTCTCCATCACAATCCCAGTAAATGCCATCTCTCTAGCAGCCACAGTTAGTCACTTCTAGGTGTAAGCCCCCACAGAACCATGTTTATTTGTCCTAGGATAGCACCTACTATGCTACAAAAATGTCCATAGCGAGGATTCTTTAAGAGCATTAATAAATGAAATAATCTATAAATAAGGGAATCCTAAGGCCTTTAGTTTTGCTTTTAGCTTATATAATAGATCATCAAGAAGGTTCTCTCTCAACCAAGTTTGGTGCGCAGTCTCCCACAAATAGACTTTTTTAATTCATGTAACATATTCCTTAACATATAATGGATACAGTGAGAGTAGCATCTCATGTGAGCTTAGCAATAAGACAAATCCTCTTTGTTCTGGTTGTCTGATGGGATCTTGGTCTATATGGTTGTGTTTTCATTAATGTAATTTTATTTGTGTAACAAGCTGCTACAGCCAAAATATTCCTGTCCTTGTGTTCAGACTGCTGATGCTTAGTTCAGCTGGTCCTAGGATAGGAGATGCAATCTTACAGGTCATCCAAATAGCAATGGAGAGATGAATGAGTGCATGGTGTTTAGATGCACCACAGAAGATTACAAGTGACAAATTGCAGACAAGTCATTTAGTCTCTATCTGCCTCAGTTTCCTCATCTGTAAAATGGGGATAGTAATAGCACCTCCCTCCCAGCATTCTTATGAGAATAAAAATGAGATAATATTTGCAAAGTGCTTTGCAAACTTGTAAATGCCACACAACTGTTGGTTAATAGTAGTAGTAGTAGTAGTAGTAGTAATAGTTTATAGAATTAGTACTAGTAATATAAGAAAAGAAAATGGACTAGTCAAGGAAAAAGTGAAAATATACAAGCAGATATGTTTTACTGGAACTTATAGACTTAGAATGTGGTCCCAAAATATTTTGTGGATCCCCTTTGGAATAATTTTTGGACACGACAAGAGTTGGCCAAGTTAAGAAGTCCTGGATAGGTTGTGATCAGAACCGTTTGATAAACACAATGTTGAAATCACATATTTCCAAAATATGAAAGCCATATGATTTATGCAACATCCAAATAACTATAACTATATACATACATACTACATACACACACTTTTAACTCTCATTCTTTGTTTATGCCCTTTATTTTACCTGGACACTTCCATTATTTTGAGATCCAGGTCAGAGTCCACCTTTTCTTTGAAACCTTTCTTAATCAGACTAGTCCAACCCAAAATGATCTCTCCTTCTTCTGGTCTCCTAGGTTAATTAAGATTATGTGTCATCCTCACTAATCATTTTGCCCATACTGATGTTCATAGCTGTCTTTCCATTTCTGTGAGCCATATTTCCTCACTACTGTAGACTGAAAGTTCTTTGAGAGCAGGAACCATGGCATACCTTCTTATAATTTACATAGTCTATTACACACAATAAGGGCTGAGTTATAGATTTAATCAATTTTATTGAGCTCTTGCATACTAGAACTTGAGACGAGTTTAAGAGATAAATAACTTAGGGGAAATAACATTCTAGTGACGGGTTAAACATTCATGACTAAGCCAGTTGCAGTTGTGAAAAATTATAGCCAAAGAAACGGAATTAGCCTTAAAACATACTTTAGAATTGTCCCTCAAAACAGATGTCATCTGTCAATATTACCTTCTTTCTAAAAATGTCTTTCATGTAAACAACATCTGCAAGTTTGCATGATAAACCTGAAATAAAAGAAGCATGCCTGAATAGCTGTTTGCAATGCTTGTTTTTATACTTGAGTGAATGTTACAAAAAATAAACTTCACGACTCCATGTAGCTTAAGAGAGTGTTGGTTAATCTGAAGAACAGCAGCTGAGCTGTGAAGTACATTTAAAGGGAAATCTTGTATACGTAAGCACCTATTTTGCAAATGGGGCATGTAAAGCTGAATAGAGAAGGCCAAAACTCTTAAATGGTGTTCATTAAAAATCTCATGGGCAAAACTTATAATGAGTTACCTTCCATTTTCCTTGGGCAGTTGTTACAACTTGCATTTTCAGTGAGAAAAAAATGCAAGTAGAAAAATCACAATTGGCAACTCAGAAGCTTAGTAAGGGCTGCTTTAAAACTACCCCCTCATGTGTAATATTAATTTCGACCAATAAACATGTACGTGTTATTCATTACATGTTTAATTATGCCTTACATTTGTATAATGCTTCCCAGTTTAGAAAGTACTTTTGTGCACGTTATCTCAGTTAACAACAGTTTTTATGCAAGCTAGTTTATTATGAATTCTAAAATGACAACAATTTTTGTATAACTTCAGTGTAGTTCACTGACCCTCATGCCTGGAAGACTTTTCTCCTTTGCTCTAGTGAATGATCTTTCTGGCTTCCTTTAAGTCCCTTTTACAGCAGGGACAATCCTCAATCCCTCTTCATTCCAGTGTTTTTTTCTGTTAAATATTTCCTATTTATCCTTTAAATAGTCTGCTTTATATACATTGGTTTACATATTATCTTCCCCATTAGACAAGGCCTGCACTGTCTTTTGACTTTTTCTGTATCCTGATACTTAACACAGTGCCTGGCACATGTAAATGCTTGATAAATGTTTATCGATTGAAGGATTGAGTGTATAGTGCTCCAAGCTTTTGATATGTCAGTCATGCCTCACATGGATGTAGGTTTGTACCTAGAATTACCTAGGAATGTACTCTATTTCAAGAAAAGTAGGTGTGTCCATGTGAACGATAAGTATCAGAAACAGATAAAAGGAAGAAGGGAGGGGAGTGATTTTTTACAATAAAAAATGTTATGTACTTTGAAAAATGATAATTCATACTCCATAACATCTCCCTCAAAAACTCAAACCTATAAGGAAGAGAAGGCATTTATTATTATCCCCATCTTTATAGAGAAGGAAACTGAGAAGTTAAATGACTTGGACCTAAAGGCAGTAGATATTTTATATGGGAATCAAACCCAAATCTCCTTACTCTTGGATCAGCACACTCTAGAAGATTAAACCCATGTTGTCTCTTGATTCACCACATGTTCTTTAATATCCAGCTCTCTTAATATATTTCTATAATGCTTTAAGTTGCAATTAAAAAAATACACCAAACTTTTTAAAACCACCTTTTCTGTGTAAAGAGAGATAAGTCTCACATTGATATAACTTGCATGCAAGATGACACTAAGAAAAGCACACAATAGATAATGTTACTACAATATGGCGAGTGTAAATGACAGAAGACATAACCTCCCTCTTTCTTTTTTTTAATGTAGAGTCATTGTGCTACAGTAATTTATTAAAGGTACCTATTATAGAATCAATAGTAAACAACTAGGGTCTAATTTTTGATTGATATACTTCCTCATTAAAATTAATGTCAATCTAACATTTGAAATTGTACCTATTAATAAAACTCTAAGTAATACCATATGTAGCCAATGTCTTACTATGAATACAATCAATTCTATACAGATCCTGTAATTGACTTTTTTCTTCACAAGGGAGTTGTTTTTTTCTTCACAGAAGGCCTGTCTCTGTACCGAGACCCCACAAAGACCTATGGCACACGGGTTTTTGGCCATTTAATTTAGACTTCCTCTGACATTCCTAACATATAGCACCAATGTCAGAGGATGCTGTTAATGTACAAGCCCCATGGGTATGTATCTATGAAACTCCACTTGGTGCACTTAAGGAAGATTATCAGAACGTGTAGTATTCTAGACACCATGGCTCCAGCTCCATCTAGAAAATTTTAAGTGCCACTTGCTAAAAGTATGGAATAACCATATCCTGTATTTATGTATGTAGAACATAACTATTAGTGGTATTTTTCTAACAGTACATAAACTGGACAAAAAGAATGATAGGACTCAACCCAGAAGCTGCTTTTTACATTCAAACATGTTAAGACTAAAAGGGAGATATGGGGGAAGGGTAGGGAGAGTATAAGAAAAAATCTACCCAGAGGAGTGCCTTAATACTAACTTAATTTGTACTAAAATTCAGTTTGTCAAATAATTCCTTTGACAAAGTCATTGACAAGTTGAACCTTAACACATTTCTAAGTATGTGCATTAACTTAGTGAGTTTCACTTGCTGTAGGGGGAAAAAAATGGAAAAGCCCATCAAGGAATTAGATATCCAAGAGAAAGAAGAAGAAAATCCAATATCTCTTTTACCGTTTGTTTTTCTTTTCAAACAAAACCTGAAATGAAATTTGCTTAGCTAAAGAAATAAAATATAATCACAGACATCTCCAGGAGCTAGTGGGAGCCCAAGAAGGATTTATGACCCATCATCAAGGGATGGGTGATCTGTCAAAGGTTCGGAGGTTACTGGCAGAGGTAAATATCTCAAAGTTTATATGTTTATCTGACCTATACAAACCACCTGAGTCTTCAGGGATGTCTTGAATATGTCAAGGAAAAAAATCTTTCTGGCAATTTTTTTCACTTGCAGTATTTCTGTTAACGTTGAAAACATAAAATTCTTTTGTCCTATTTGATTCCCATTCTAGCTCTAAAATAGATATGGGAAGAAAACTTTTGGAGGAGTTGGTTCATCGTTCCCTTCTGTTCCACATTAATACTGTGAATGGTGTTTAGAGAATCACTATATAATGGAAAGGATGATACTATGTCTTCCTTACTGATCTGAAATAGCAAATAGTGAAACCAATGTCTTTTTGGTTTTTCCACTGGATTACTTTTAGACAGTAAACTGCCTGCTCTCTAATGCTTCATAATTTTTTTTGAATTTTTTTTGAAAGAACATAGCCTACATATAAGGTCAGAACTTAAATTGTAGAGGGGAAAAAATGAAAAGGGTTCAAATTTAAGGACAGCTTTTCATTCTTTGTGTAATATGAAGCTCTCATCTTGAGTAAACTTTCTCTTTTTCTATGTGGTTCATGGAAATAATTTTCAAAGAAGATTCTCAGTTCTGTATCACTAAGCTAACTCCTAAAGTAAGTCATGGTCATTCATGGGTCACTATTGTGAAATCCAGTATTGATACTGTTTTTCTTTCCGTTTGCTGTGGAATATTTAATAACTACATATGACCACATTCCCACAATATTTCATTGTGATCCAATATTGAATCTTACTATTTTCCATTTTTATATGAAAAGTAATAAAAGACTGAACGTGGAGGTTCTATACTCATCTTAAAAGAAAACTAGAATAACAACACATCTAAACCTCATGCATATGTGTATGAACACATACAGGCTCATACAATGTGCATGCATACACATACACAGAGGCAAACATGGAAAAACAGATCTGGATGGGAACTAAAAGGAAATCTATATAAAATAAATAAAATATAAAATACATATAAATATATATAAAATCACTTTCCTCCAATACTTACTCAGGATTCTCAAAATTGATCACAACTGATCCAATCCCAGGATTTTTTTTTCTATAACCTTTATTTGAGTGATAGATTTTAGTCAAAATCCCAGCATCAAGGAATTAGTGTTTTCTTTAGTAGAATTGGCAACCAATAACATTCCATTACATATGAGTCTGTGGGGAAAAGGGAATAAGCTTTTATAGAATGTTGCTAAGTGTTAGGCACTGCAATAGATGCTTTTAAAATGTTAATATCTTTTGATCCTCACAACAATCCTGGGAGTTAAATGCTATATTATCTCCCATTTTATAGATGACTAAGCTAAGGCAGAGATTAAGTGATTTGCCCAGGGTCACACAGCTAGGAAGTGTCTGAAGTCAAATTTGAACTTGCAAAGATGTTCCTGATTTCATGCCCAGCACTCCATCTACTATGCCACCTAAATGATCCATCAAGCTAAGAATATGGAGGATTTGGTATTGTTGTTGTTTTTATAGATATGGAAATAAGAACATTTATCTTTTATCAACTTTAAACCACAGTTTTAAGATAAGAGAAAATTAAAACTATCAATGGTCATCTAAAAATGTTCCAAATAATAAGACAAATCTAAAATTGCTGTTGTTGGTAAACCATTCTTCACTGGATTATAAAGAAAGAAAAACACCATCCTTACACACAGAAATAAAACCCCCAAGAGCAATTCTTCCTTGCTTAGCAAGAAGTTACCAAAAAAAAAGCATCGTGTAGATCAAGGATTTCTAGGGTATTCAAAGGTAGTAAAGGAAAATTCAGTCTACTACAAAAAAGAATATTTGTCTTAGAGTCACATTTTCACAATAAGTAAACTCACCTATGCTTGGCTTATCAATAAAAAGTAATTTGAACTTAAGTCAATACCTCAGATTTACCTCATGTTAATCCTAAAACAGACAAATTTTATTAGTGAGCTTTTGCGATCAAGCTAATAACATGCAGTGTTTGCTTTTAATTTAGGACATCAAAAACATGTATCTTTAAAAAACCATAATTAAGTAAAAACTTAAGCTATTATCATGGAGAGGAATTAGATATAAGATATTATAGGTATAGGAAACTCCCAGGTAAGGAAACCCTCTACAAATGCAGGCCAGTATCCTCTCTGCAGCTTATAGTCAGAGTCATTTAGGTTACTGAGAGGTTGTCACTTACCTAGGGTCAGTAGAATATGGGGGTCAGAGGTCATGGTTGAATCCAGATCTCCCTGACTTCAAGACCAAATTCTTATTCACTATTAAATGTTGTTTCTCAACCTATTGTTATTACAACAAATTTCTGTGGGATAACCTAGTCATTTAAATTTATTGCTGGACTCTGAGGGAAGATGTCAGCATACAAACAGCAAGGTTTTGCAGCTCCCACTTAGCCACCTCAAATACCCATAAAATATGCCTCTAAACAAATTTTAGGGCTCCAAAACTCACAAAAATACAGAAAACATATCTCTTGCTGAAGGCAGATTAGCAAGAAGGGCTTGTCACAGTAGGCTGGGAGCCAAACCAGCATGGCCTGGCCCCAGGGGTGGTCAGGAGGAGCTGCAGCTGGAGGATTCAGG
>CM053598.1:106748177-106766560 GCA_028646575.1 Pseudocheirus occidentalis | reverse complement strand
AAACACAAGAAGCATGAGAAGGTAAACATGGGAAAGAAATAATAAGGAACTTATCAAAGTTGAACTATTTACATGCCAATACAGAAAAACGATAATAGTAACTTATGAGACTTTTCTCAGTATGAGGATAGGTGAAGGGAATACAAATGTATATATACGTATACCTACTCATATGTCTATATAGGAGGGTATATATGCGTATGAATACATATCTGAGTATGAGTGTATATGAGTCCATAGAGGGCACAGGATCAACTGAATAGGAAGGGATGATACTTTGAGGGGAGAAGTTCTGGGGTGGGAGAGGACTTGAATGAGAGGAGACAGGGAGAGACAGAATGGGGTTAATCATCCCATATAGAAGAGGCAATGGATAACTGTTACAATGGAGGGGAAGAACAAGAAGACTAAAGGGAAAGGGTCAACTTTACTCTCATTGACTTTGGCTTAGGAAATGAATGACATAAACTCTAAACTAAGTGTCTTGCCACATAGGAGAGTAGGGGGAATGGGGATGAAAGGTGGGATGACGGAGGGGAGGTCAGGGTGAGGGGGCAGGGCTGCTGGAAGCACACACTTCTGTAAAGGAACAGGGACAGGGTAGAGAATAGAACAAGGGTGGGGTGGGATAGGAAGGAGGGACATGTAATCAGTCTCTCACAATATGTCCACTGTGGAGATGTCCTGCATAATTACACATGTACAGCCTGTATTGAATTGCTTGTCCTTCCAGTGGAGGGTGGGTGATGAGAGAGAAACCAAAATCTAGAATTTGCAGTTCTATAATCAAATGTTGAGTAGGGAGTAGGGAGACCCATCCTGCCCTACCAGAGAGTTGGAGGGGTGATGGAAGGCAATGTAGGAGAGAGTAGATTGGGATAGGGACTTTGCAATAGGTTTGCTGTTTTGGAGTTGTGGATGGGGGAAAGATGGGGAGAAAATTTGTAACTCAAAATCTTGTGGAAATGAATGATGTAAACAAGAAAATAAATAAAATAATTCAAAAAGATAAATAAATAAATAAATTTGTTGCTGAGCTTTAAGTTCTTCACATAAAAAGTTGAAATTCCTCAAGGTGCATTTCCGAGTTTAGGAACCAGTATATATTTCTTCATTTGATACCTTGTTTATGAAGTTAGTGAAAGAGGATGAAGGACCATTCCAGAACTGGGAAAATATAACTGTGTGGAATATCCTGAAACAAAATATCACACTTGTTCTTTGGTGTGATTTTTGATCTTTTTTCTTTAATCTTTGTGCCATGCTATTGACTGTAGGATAAGACATGTCGTATACTACTGCTTTAAATATGACTAGTAAACTAGCTTGCTTGACTTCTGGTCTGA
This sequence comes from Pseudocheirus occidentalis, assembly GCA_028646575.1. Lineage (NCBI taxonomy): Eukaryota > Metazoa > Chordata > Mammalia > Diprotodontia > Pseudocheiridae > Pseudocheirus > Pseudocheirus occidentalis. The sequence goes on along the minus strand of CM053598.1, from coordinate 106,765,214 downwards.
TTTCATCAAATCCAACACTGCCTTCTTATTATGAGGTTCTATTTTTCAAAGCAGAGAGACAAAGAATTCTAGTAACATTTGAGTAGGGAGAGAGCAACCTGTGGAAATTTCAGTGAAGATTTAATGGAAGAAGTAACAATTGAGCTGTGCCTCGAGGAAAGAAAAACATTTCAATAAGAAGATGAAGAAAGAGAGCAAATGTATACTTAGCATGGGGTTAGTTCACAGGGACACAGGAAAGTGAGAGATAAGAGGACAAGATTAAGGAACTGGAAGATGGTATGTTAATGCAGTGGATGGGTAATTTGAAATAGTATATAGTCAGAAAGAGTGCAACTAGATGGTGAAGGGACTTCATTGTGAGTTTCATTATGTCTTATCCCATAAGCAACAGAGAGACATTTGAGGTATTTGATCTGGTTAGTAATATGTTATAATCTACATAATAAAAAGCCTGTGACCAAGATGAGATAATATAAAGAGCCCTAGGTTTATATGGAAGACAACCTGAGTTTGAATTGTGACTCCAATTCTCCCTAGATATTTGATCTTAGGAAAGTAACTTCATGACTTTGCAAACAAATCTCACTTCTGTTTTCTCCCTAGAAATCCTTTTCTATACTGCAGCAGTTTTCCCCACCCTACCTCTGTTCCACGTGATCTGTGTATTCTCTTGAATACATGCTAACATTTTTTTCTGTGCTCAAAATTTCTGGGCAATTTCCTTGTTTTATTACTCACCTTATATTCAGATATTGTGATTTGCAGTCTTTTTCTGAGAGACCTATAATGCCTAAATTATACTCTGTCTTTGAGATCGATATATTTTGCTTGTTTAGATGTTTCTTTTTGTTGTTATTTCATAATTTTATTCCATATTTATAACAATATAATAAACTATCTGATGGTACAGAAAATTTCTATGATCACAGAATATTCAGTTAAAAATTCCTCTCCAGGAAAAAAGACCCTTTAATTCCATATCATTCTTGAGCTTTATCTTGACCTTATTTTTTTTAATACAAGAACAATTTGATGAATCAGTCATCTGAGTGTCCAATCTGTGTCCCTGACCTCCTTACTAAAACATAGAAAGAATATGTCGTTATGAAAATGTTTGTAATTTTCCATGCTACCTATAACCTATTATAAAAGTGTTATTCTGCAAACATTTAGGTAAGGAAAAAAGTAAACAACAAAACCCACAATTTTTGTTTAAAAAAATCCAAGATTGTAATAAGGGTGATCATCTGTCAGTAAGTAGTAAGTGAACAAGGATTCACAATGGCCACTTACTTTTTCTTCTAATCGACAAATGCTTTTTAAAATCCATAGCACAGGTAAATATGGAGTAAGTGGGTTTTAAAATCCCCTCAGGTTCTTGCAGTGAGCACTTTTGATGTTGTAGTTAATTACTGAAGTGTTATGACACAAAATTCTAACCAGTGAATACAATTCATCTTTAGAGAAGGTTATTTTCTGTCCCTAGTATTTGTGAGAAATTGAGATATTGTCACTATCCAAATCTTCTAGTGTATTAAAAAGTGGCAGCAGTTACTGTCAATCAATTTCAGGTCCTTTTAAAGATTTTTTACAGTAGATTCTTAGGTATGGTTCTCAATCACAGAACCAGAGCAACGACGGACATCTAAATACAAAATGCTCAATTTTTTTTATCTGTTTCAAAAATATGACCAACATAGCATTTATTGGTTATTATTGCAACACTAATTTTGTGCTGAGAATTACAAACCATAAACTTTAGGTGTTTTACTTAGCAAAGAGAGTCTAATAATGGTTGAAAAAATTAATACATTGCTTTAAAAAACTCACAGCATTATTAAATTGTCATTAAATTGAAACTGCTAAAAAAGGAATAATAAAGGACTTGACAAAAAATGCACTAAAATTTAAAAAAAAATTTAGCCAAGAGTAGGCAGAATTTCAGTTTACTGTCTAATGTTTACAAATTTTGTCATATATGATGAAGGTTCCACATACAAAAAATCAAAATAGAAATCACCTTGAAACCTAACTAAACTGTATATTTTAGGAACACAAACTTTATCATAAAAAAGTGTTTGTGCACAGTGGTCTGTTCATTCACCTGTTGGCTTGTAAAAAAAACCCAACCAAACCAAACAAAACATTTTCCAGGATTTGCTCTAAATGATTCAAAAAACCTTTAACTATTACACATAGCAAGTACTTTGCTTTCTCCTATTTCTTCCACCCTTGTTTGGATCATAAGGTCAGCAATGTTTTTCTCCAGACCATCAATGCTACTACTAATATCATCAATTTGGACAATTATCTGGTTTCACAGTGTTTGAAGCTTGTCCTGCATCTGCTGGAGAACTGTGAGAACTACAGTGGTCAGGTCCTGTATAGTTTTGGAGTCTGTCTCTACCATAGCACCCTTCCTGATTGCCCTCAGCTTCCCTAGATGTTTCCTTTAAACTTTAGCTTCTTCCAGATTATCCTTCACTTCTGTGTTATTGATATCCTAATCAGTTGGTTTTTTCTTTTATCTCTTTAGTGAGATTTGCCACAGTGTTTTCATATTTTTCTATTTGGTTGACTATTTATGGTATGCAGGCCATAAATTCTGTTTCTTGAGTCATTCAGGAATACCTTGTTTTATTTACATTCTCTCTTGGTAATCCACAGAATTCTCTTCCTGACTAGGTATTGATTCATTTTTGTCTTGTTACATCTATTTGGAAATATTTGAATTAATTTAGATAATCTGCAGGATATATCTTCTCTATTATTAATATATTTTTATTGGCTTATCTGCTTTTGTTTATGGTTATTGACTAAATTTTTCTCCCAGGATCTTTGGTAATTTCACTCTTTATTTTCCCCTATTGTTCATTTTCTGACTCCTTTTCTTGGTAGTTCCCCTGAGGGTTGGTTCTCAAAAAAGTCTCTGCCTTCTCCCAGGTTGGGAAATTTATTTTTCACCCCTCTTGGTCTTTGCTCCAAGTGACATGTCTGCTGAAGGGGATAGAAGTAGTTTCATCTGGATGCTAGTCCTCTTTACTTCAGGTCTGGTAGAACCCTACACATACTGAGACGCTGTCCTGTTTCACCTAATCCTTCCAGGCTGAGCACTGTGGTACCACAACAGGGATGCTGACACCCCAAGAAGAAAAAGCTTTCCACTTTTTAACTTTTCTACCTCTGTTTATTACATTTACATTTACATTTCTTCCTCCATACATGAGGTGAGTGTTTGGGTGTGGTGGTGGAAGAGAACTGAGTTTTACTACTCTTTGCCTGATAACAATAAAGCAAGAGATGTGGGTGGGAGTGGAGTAGTGAGGCTGCTAGCAGACCCTATAGCAGTAACTGTTGAATGGTTCTTAAAGTACATTGACTACACTTTGACTACATGGATTACAACAAAATGTGGCAAGTCTTCAAAGAGATAAGAGTACAAGATCTTATTCCTTGTCTCCTAAATAAGCTGTATGTTGGCCAAGAAGCAACAGTTAGAATCAACATGGAACAAATAACTGGTTTAAGATTGGAAAAGGGACTACAATAAAGCTGTATATTGTCATCTTATTTATTTAGTTTCTATGCAGAGAGTACATCACCTGAAATGCCAGGCTAGATAAATTAAAAGCTGGAATTAGGGTTAGAGGGAGAAATATCATCAATCTTAGATATGCAGACGATATTACTCTCATGGAAGAAAGTGAAGAAGAATTAAGAAGTCCCTTGATGAGGATGAAAGAGGAAAGTACAAAAGCAAGTTTGAAGCTTAACATAAAACAACCCTAAGCAACTGGTCCCATCAGTTCCTCACAAATAGAGGGAGAAGAAACGGAAAGAATGTCAGCTTTGATATTCTTGGGCTCAAACATTACTGTAGATGAGGACTGCAGTCATGAAATTAAGATATTTGTTCCTTTGAAGGAAAACCATGACAAATCTGGAAAGTACACTAAGAAACAGAGACGTCACCTTACTAACAAAGGTTCACATAGTCAAAGCTATGCCTTTTCCAGTAGCAATGCATGGCTATGAGTGTTGAACTATAAGGAAAGTTGGGTACTACAAAATAAATACTTAATTTTCAGTGCTTGAAAAGACTTTTGAAAGTCCTTTGCACAGCAATAGGATCAAATCAATCAGTACTTAAAGAAATTAATTCAGGCTATTCACTGGAATAGTCAAGGTCAAATACCTAAATTGAAGCTTAAATACTTTGAGCCACATGTGAAGATAGGACTAATTGGAAAAGACCTTGATGTTTGGAAACATTGAAGGTTAAAAAAGGGGACAGCAGAGGATAAAGTGGATAGAGAGTGTTATAAAAACAATAAACATGAAATAGGATAGACTTGTGAGATAGTGGGGGACAGAAGGTCCTGACATGCTATGGTCCATGAGTTCACAAAGAGTCAGACATGACTGAATAACCGAACATCATCAACCACAACAATCTTAAAGTACAAATGCTTGGATCAGGTTGTATCACTCTCCTGCAGCACTGGGGTTAAGGGAGGGAGGAAGTGCTTAATTTGCATCTTGCATTAGGGATTAAGATTAGCCACCTCTTTTATTAGCTTCCTGATACCTTGGGTCCTGTGATTTTTCCACTCTTTGGTATCATTCCATCCAGAATGTATCTTCTAAAGTCACCCTTAAATGATTTCAGAAATAGCACCTATATCTTTGTTTGTTTGTTTACTGGGTCTGGGTCAACCACTCTTCCTTTCTTTGTCTTACTAAGTGGCACTGACTAATACAGCCCACTGCAGAAAGAATGCATAGAATCCAAATTTGGGGGTAACTCTGCCACTGATAATGAAAACAGATCATTACAGAAATGTTGACAAATGCATTCATTTGTTGCCCTTCTGCCAGTTTCATCAAAACCAATGCTTTTGGAATGTTCAGTTGGCTTTCAAGCTAAGCTTTCAATAGACTTATTTTCATTTCCACTGTATTTCAGTTTTATGAGGCAATGCTCTTCATAATCTTCAACCATCTTTCTCTAGAGTATTTAGCCAGTGGTTGTGTATTCTAAACCAGTGTCACAGTAGCCTTCTAAGTCTCTTCATTTTTAAGACTTCAACTGTTTTCTAACTAATAGATCATTTCTACTCTTTGTCGTGAGAGCTATTTTAGATTGGTTAAGATTTCACAAGATTTCACAACTTTGCTTGTTTCCATTTCCAATTTTTCAACATTGATGGTTCATTTGAATAAGTCAGAAGAAAGCTGTTGCAATTATTTCACAATGTCTTCTCATTTTTATTTTTACTTTTATGTTGATTTTGACCATTGTCCTAGCTAGTCAATGGTCTGACTACTACACATAGCCAGCTGTCTGAAACGTCTCCCACATCAATAAACAGTCATTTCCCATCTGTTAAGTTATAGTCAGTTTCTTATCATGTTAGTTTGTTTATTGCTGGCCATTTTTAGCATGCTTTGAGAATAAATGATTTGTTATATATGGTATTTTAAATGTACAAGTCAGCCACTTCTTTTATTTTTCAAAATTCAGCCATGTTTTGAGATGTAATTTTACCATTCTCCCTTGTGATTACCTTCATATTAAGGTTCCATGTTTAAAATATGTGTTGGCTTGATTGGGAAGAAGTGGGTAAGGTTCTTCTTTTAACAGAATGCAATCAGTTTGAAAACAAGGACTATTCTATTTTTTGTCTTTGTATTCCCAGGAATAAGCACTAGGCCTGACACACGATCAATGACTGATTTGTTAAATTTCTATACCTTTTTATTCTCTGTAATAGATGTTGGTACAAAACTGGCAATTAATGTCAGTGAGCATATGTTCATCATGAGCATGGCAAAATGAGATAACCAAGTGTCCTATGAAATATTTTTTGTTGCCTTTGGATCTGTTAAGATGCAAACTAAGCTGATTTTTTAAAATTACCTTTAAAAAAATCTATAAGTGCGCCTTCCATTTTTCTTCAATTTCCTATTGTAATCTGGTTTTATTTATTATAGTACTAAAATCTCTTTCTCTTAAGATTTCTACTTCCCTCTAAGAATCAGCTCCAAGGAAGAAATCTAAACTACCAATAGCTATATGAAAAAATGTTCCAATTCTCTATCAAAGAATTAGAAAATAAAACAATTCTGTGGTTCTACAACATACCCATCAGACTGGCAAAATTCACACACATAAAAATTTCTAATGCTATAGGGTCTATAGAAAACAAGTATATTGATAAACTGTTGGTGGAGGTATTAATAGTTCTAGCCCAAGAGTGAGGAACCTGTGGCTTACAGGTCACATATGACCACCTAGGTTCTCAAGTCTGGTCCTTTCACTGAATCCAAACTTCACAGAAGAAATCCTTTTAATAAAAGTATTTGTTCTGAAAAATTTGGACTCAGTCAAAAGGACTACAAGCAAAGCCACAGGTTTCCCACCCCTTGTCTTGCCATTCTGTAAAACAACTTGGAAGTATGAGCTGAAAGTTACTAAACTTTGCATTCCTTCTGACTACCATTAGACCTATAACACAAAGAGATCAAATAAATAGCAAAAGAATAAAAATGTATTAAAACTATTCATTGTATCTCTTCTTGATGGGAAATAACTAGAAACTTACAGATTTAATTTAGAAACTAAGCTAATCCACCAATTGGGGAATGACATAACACATTTTTATATCATAATTTAAATTAATATTATTGTGCCATAAAGAAGAGATGAAAGGAACAGTTTTAGAGAAATATAAGAAGACTTGTATGCAGTAATGTATAGTGAAGTGAGCTGAACCAGATAAATAATTTATACAATAACAACTTTGTAAAGACAAATTGGTTAGTTGTAACAATTATGATCAATGATCAATGGAATGACTAACCATTATCCAGAATACCCATGATAAAAACATGGTAGCCACTAGCTAATAGAAAGTTGGTAGACTTTGAGTACAGGAAGACAGAGACAATTTTTGGACATGGATCATAAAAGAATTTACTTTTCTTGACTGTGCATGTTTGTTAAACTGGCTTTCTCTTTCTTTTCTCAGCAAAGGGAGAAGGAGAGGAGAGAAAGGTGGGAGGAAGAAAAAACATTTTTGTTGATTGAAAAAATATATTTTTTTAAAAAGGCAAGAACTACCTTCTTTAGGAACTCTTTCTTAGTCTACCCAGATACTTTCTATGTATTTTGTATATATTGTACATTTATATTTGTTTTACATGTCATCTCTCTTCCATGTACATGAAAGTTTCTATATTAAGTTCCTTGAGTGTAAGGCCTGTTTCGGCTCTTTCTTTTATCCCCATTGTTTAGCAGAACATCCAGCACAAAGTCAGTTTAAGTAAATGTTCATTGGCTGATTTGATTCTTCTAATAGTATGTTAATTCACTAGTCGTTGAACAAAAATCTTATCTTTAGCATATCCAAATTTTGAATAAATTTTTATTTGTAGTTTAGTCATTTTGAGTCATATCTGACTCTTAGTGACCCCACGTAGAGTTTTCTTGGCAAAGATACTGCAGTGGTTTGCCATTTCCTTCTCCAGTCCATTTTATAGATAAGAAAACTGAGGCAAACTGGATTAAGTGACTTGTCAAGGGTCATATAGCTAATAAGTATCAGAGGCCAGATTTGAATTTGGGAAGATAAGTCTTCCTGACTCCAGGAACATCATGCTAGCCATTGTGCCCCCTACCTGCCCCAGTTTTCATAGATGGCCTCAAAACAATGTGATGTTTAGGATGCCATACTGAAACCAGATTACAATAGAAATGAAGAAGAGGAAGCAGGCTGTACAGGACGAAAATCATTTTAATTTTTTTATTTGTTTCATGATATGCCATGGTTAAAGAGTTTATTAACCATTGGTCAACTTACTGGTGATGAGTTTTCCCATACTTTTAGTGAATCTCACATAGTCTATTATTAGAACTATTCTTGAAGACTCTCCAACTTGGTAGAACTTACCAGAATTTGAACTGAACTAGCATGCATAGCTTTTGAGAATTAACTATCATATCACAATGAAGCATCATAAGATTTGGGGGATGGTTACTTATAATACTTTGGATAATATAGATGAGCACTTTTTCAAAGACCTATGCAACCAACTTAGAGAAATATAAGAAGACTTGTATGCAGTAATGTATAGTGAAGCGAGCTGAACCAGATAAATAATTTATACAATAACAACTTTGTAAAGACAAACAAACAATCAACAAGCATACATGGGAAAACAAATCTAAGAGTTGGCCTCAGCTCTTGGTGGTTTGTGTAGAATATGATCTCTTCTACTTCACTGCTTGCCCAGCCTCAACAATTCTAACTAGTTTTCTGATTGTATACAGGCCCTAGAAAGTTTGACAAAACCCCTTAACCAATCTGGATACTGTTATACTAGAGAGGTATGTTCATACCTAATGGACACTACAGATGTATTCCCACATTAGAAATGTATGAAAGCTCATTGCAGAATGGAGTGGGGGTGGGGAATGGGTAGGGGAGTGATTTTGACCCCACTCTTACATATAGAAAGAGTAAGAACAGTCTCTGTCCTTAAGGAGCTTAAATTCTAATGGGAAAGACAATATGTACAATATAGGAATATAGGAGATATATAGAGAGTAGCTGGAAGATAACTATCCAAGTGAAATATCTAACAGTTGAGGGTAGGGGAGAATGTTCTGGGAGGGTCCTCCTGTAGAAATTTTGGAAAATACTCATTATTAATATGAGGTTCTTCATTTTGCTAGAGTTCCTAATATGACTATTACAAGATATAGAAATCATTTCTTGGTTACCTAGAATTTAATATTCATTCATTAGCTAAATCCTCATTATATTTATCACACATGTAAAGAAACTAATGAGCAAAGAAATTGAGTGACTATCTTTGAATCACCAAGCAAAAAAGAGAGTTCTAAGTGCCCATTTTCTGTCATAGTTTCCTTTCTGCTTGTAATTCCACATTCTCTAATTTTCACATGAGGAGAGGCTTAAGCAAGAGAAAAAATAGTTTTACTAGTCATTTTATGCCTTATTTATCCTGAATTTATATCTTCTGATGTGTCATTCTGTCAGTTGCATCCCCCACTGGGAAGTTTACATGTCCATGAAGAAATAGCCTCCTAGGCATTGGATGAGACATGCAACATGCTAAGACATTATTCCCTTCAGGGTTTTTGAGGTTGAAGCTGCTGTCACAATAAGTCCAGGCATCCATATGTATCCAAATTTTATGTGGTTTAAAAACAGAAAATTAGATTCATCTTTCTCCTTTGAAATGGCTAGCTTCCCAAGAAGAATGAAGGAGAAAACAGAATAAAAAAACTGTAATGAATCAGGAGAGGAGCCAAATACAATGAAGCTGCTAGCTGCCTATTGTGGATGAAAAGATCCTGCACACTCCCACTGCAAAGCCTCATTTTCTGCCAAATTCTCTTTATATACAAGCAGACCAACCACAGAAGAGTGTAGGAAACATTGGCACTAACGATGTGTCTACATTTACCTTCCTTCTGCTCTCAAAAGGGCAGCATTTTTTTCCCCTGAGCTTTGGGAACCAGGAAAACATGCCATACTGAAATAAGAGGCAACTGGATAATCTGACATTTCTATCAACCAAAATTTCCAAATTGCCTGGAAAGATAATAGTCTATTAAATGATATTCAGCTTCATTGAATTCTTTCTTATACCATTATAGACAGTGTTGAAGATAGAGGACAATATAAGAGGTTTAGTATTTATTAGGTGATATTTATCTAATCCAAAGTGAGGCAGAAGCCCTAGGTCACAATTACCAAAGTTCAAAATTCCAGATGTTCAATTATGTCTCAACATCTTAGTTCCCACATACCTTCTACACTGAGTGCCTTTCTTCTCCTCTTTCTCATTTCAACTGCTAGCCATCCTTCAAGGCCTTCCTCCATGAAATCATCACCTACTGCTTCAACTCATGGGAATCTTTTCTTCCTCTACTTTAAAAAAAATCCTTATTTAACACTTGACTGCATAGTGACATGTAACATCTATTGTACCATTCTCTTGCATTGCTATTTATTTTTTTCTACTTTAATTTTGTATTTGTCTTATTTCTCTGATTAAAATGAAAGTTCCTTGAGGGTAAATACTAATTGTTATTTGATGTGCCTAGTTCAGGGCTTTATACATAGAAAATGCTCAATAAGTGTTTGCCCAATAGATGAATGAATGGAAGGCCACTGAAGAAAGTGGTTTCTGGGTAAGCTGACACTGTATCTAGATTAACTCTTCCTCTCTGGTCCACATCGTTTCCTATCACTTTCTATTACAGGGACTCTAGGAGTCACTAAGGTCTAACAATTAGACATATTGCAAAGCCTCCTGCATAAACTCAGTAATTTAATTCCTGGAAAGTCTTTTATTCTATACTTCTGTTATAGGCTGAAAAAATTCAGAGTGAAGGGTTATGAGATGAAAGAATAGCCTTCAATCCTAAACATTTTATGTGTGGAATATACAAATTACTCCAGAGAGGGGCAGTGGTATAGTAAAAAAAAAAAAAAGAGTACTGTAGTGGACATGAAAGACCTAAAGTCTAGTCACCAGTTTACTTGAAGCAAATTCATGAACTTCTCAAGTCCTTAGTTTAATCAGTTATAAAATAAGGTTATTGGATTCAATGTCCTTTCTACTTCTGATATTCAGTATCTTGAAATTTCTTTTGGGGTCAGAACAGTGAGATGGAGAGGGACAAAAATATTCAAAATAAAAGTCAGGTTGCATGACATTTATAAATCTTGCATTTACTTTTTGTTTTTTAAATTTGAAAAAAAATTTCCTCTAAATATGCTTAAATGACCACACTGGGCCATAGAATTCCATCTCCTACTCTTAGAAACTGAGGCACAAAAGAACAGCAATATCATGAAAATACACTCAAGCAAGAAGAATTTGCATATCAATAAGATAGATTCAAATTGGGAAGATTAAGAATTATCAAGGTAGGAAGTGAAAAAAAGGATTTTGTACTGTCTTCACAGCAAACCAGATATGTTACAACTCTTTACTGTATAAATTACTCAGGAATTCATGTGATGGTGTGAAATTACTAAGCTAAGATTTAAGAAAGAAAAATCTGAAATGGTAAGGAGGTGACAAAGAGATATGAATATAGAAGACCAAATCATATGCTAAATACAGGGCTTTAATGAAGAAAATGATAGAAAAAGCTATTCAATCAAATGTTGACTAAATATTGAAACCTTATACTAGTAAAGCTAATGACATTATGGATGTAATATGCCAGTGTTTGACTTACACCTCAACCTTCATTTACTCCAATCATATTAGTAGGAAGATCAAAGCACATCATAAAGACTCTGATTCCATAAAGAATGTTCCTTGGGAAATTGCTGCAGTGGAAAATGGTGACATCTGACTTGGGCACTAAGACACAGCACAAAATCCCCTTTACTCATTTCCTATCTTGACAATCCATACAACCCTCCAACAAAGCAAAATAAAAAATACCTTTAGAAAATCTTCTTAAAAAGTGTGAATTATCTAATATCCTAGGCACATGGTAAATTAATATATTCTAGCATACATGAAGGAGTTTATGGAATATAGAAATCACCAGTTAACAGTTACTTTTACTATTTCATATTTATGCAATTAATTATATAACACTTGATATTTCTCCTAACTTTAAATTCTCTTGATGGTATTTGATCATTTGAGAATACGAAATCATTAAGCCCAGATTTAAATGCAAGAAAAAATCTAAAATAGTGAGGTTACAAAGAGATAGGAATATAGGAGGCCAGATTATATATTAAATTCAGACCATTAATTGGGTAAAAAGGGTAGAGTTTGATCTCTTTCTCCAACATGCCAGCAAAAGGTGTATTTTTGCAAAAGTGAATCAAGTCCACTGACACGTTTGAGGGGGAGTTGAATCTCCATGCTGTTAGATTTCCCAATTCATATTCAGTTACATATACTATTGTGTATTCACTATCAAGTGCATACCTTAATATAGCTTTATCTATAGGTACATAGAGATATATCATAATGTGTCACACAACATACATTTCAGGTAGAAACAAAAAACCTAGAAGATTAAAAAAAAGACAGTTATTAAAAGTTCTCTCAAATATAATTTTTGTTTAGGTAAAAACAGGTTTTCATTAACAGTTAGTAAGGCCTATAATTGGTTACGGCTCCCCATTCTGTGTAGTGGCTATTTATAACAGACATATCTAAACACTGCAGGCAGCCAATGAATATTGGAAATATCTGGAAATACTGCATGACAATGTCTTTTCTCATTCTCAAAATCCAACCTGAAATTGACAGGACAATCCTTACAAATGCAAGTATTGATTCAGAAGGCCTCTGGCATTCTTCAAATGTTCACATATCTTTACAGAACAGAGCATTGAAACAACAGGGTGGCCTGTGCCTAAAGTCACTTGGTGTGGAGACATGCATATACATATACATATATACATACACATATATACATACACACATATATCAATTGAACTTAACATTTAAATGTTAATTTCAAGAAAATCAATTCTGTTTTCTTATGGATAGCTGTAGAGAAATTTCTAATTTTAGTTATTCAGGAAAAAACAAAAATAAAAACATGTTAGAAGTTCTGGTCTCCAGAAATATTTTTAGTTGCTATGATTATTAATGTCTCAAATTTTATTTTAAGAATTATATTTTAATGATATGTCTAAATATTTAATTAAGATAAATATATGCATACACATTAAATATTATTATACCATAGTGTATGCAGGTATATATCACATATATTTACATAAATGGTGTATTTTATAATGCCTATAGATATAAATAGCAAAGACTTTCATTCCATCCTTTTCCTCACTTTCACTTCCTTATGATCTTTTGGAGATCACCCACAGTCTATTATTTCAAACACTGACCTCCTTTCTCCTGTATAAATGTCACTCAAAAATGCACCAGTTGTTCAACAAACTCAGAGTTCCTCTCCCCCCCAAATGGCTATGATTTTCTACCTAATCTTTCACATTATTTTTGACTCTTTCCTTTACCTCACTTCCCATGAAAAACCAGTTACAAATTTCTGGAATGTATTGAGTTTCTCCCCTCCTTTCAACTGATACCGAAATTACTTTAGTGAAGTCTTTATTACCACTCAGTTGAAATACTGATTCTTCCTTCAGTCATGTATGTGTCTCTCTTCCAGCTCTTCTGTTAGACACATGTGGAAATAACCTTCCAGACATAGGTTAATTTATTCTTTATGTACATATATACGCATACGTATACACACATATATACATGTATGTGTGTGTATATATATGTATGTGTGTACTTATTGTCTCCCCCAATAGAATATAAACTCCATGAAATAAGGATTGTTTCATTTTTTTGTATTTTTATTCCTAAGACCTACGATGATGCCTATGAATCATTCATTCATTCAGTTGATCAGTCTTAATACTCACAGCGTGCCAAGCACTGTGCTAGGAACTGGGACAAGTCCAAAGAATTAAACAATCCCTACCCATGAGATTATATTCTAATGGGAGAGGAGACAACTATATATAATAACACAAGCACCATAAATGTAAGGCAAATAATACATATATACACATATGCGTATACATGTACTTGCATTATATGTATACATATATATGTTAAATACAAGGTCATTTGAGAGAGGCACTTGGAGTTGAGGAGAATCAAGAAACATTTCTTATAGAAGATGACAATTGAGGTGCATCTTAAAGGCAGAAAGGAATGTCATGAGGCAGAGGTAAGGAGGCAATACTGCCTTTTCATATCCTGCAGTCCAGTAGCACTGGCCTCCTTTCTGTTCTTGGAACAAGACACTCCATCTTTGGACTCAGCATGTTTTCACTGTCCATCTCACAGGCCAGAAACACTCTCCTCTCCATTGTAGCCTCCTGAAATCACTGGCTTCCTTCAAGTCTTAGTTAAAGACTTACTTTCTGCAAGAAGTCTTTCCCAATCTTACTTCAATGTCTTCTCACTGACTTTACTCTCTATTTTAAATATATATACATATATAATTTATATAACATATTAATATAATATTAATATGTTATATAAATTATATATATAAATAATTTGTACATAGTTGTTTGCATGTTTTCTCCCCCATTAAATTATGAGCTCTTTCAAGAAAAGAATTTCTTTCTTTTGGGGTGTAGGGGGAGTCTTCGCATCTCAAGCACTTCACACAGAGATCAGCACACTGTGGGAACTTATTAAATTCTATTCGGTTACTTGCTGGTGCATTGCAGTTGCAGAAGATGGGTAGTATAAAGACCTAGAGATGGGGCATATAGATTTTTTGTGCTTTTTTTTTTAACGTGAGGAAAAGAGAAACAGAGAGAAGGTCAGTTTGGCTTGATCTCAGAGTACAGAAAAAAGGAAAAAAGTCCAATGAGGCTAGAAAGAGAGGTTTGGACCATGTAGTATAGGACTTTAAAAGCTAAAGAGAGGCTTAATAAATGCTCGTTGATTGCTTGATTCTTTTGTCCAAAACATTTCAATAGCAACTTATTGCTTACTGAATAAAGGCCAGATTTCTTAGTCTGAATCAAAGCCTTTCATAACATGATGCTTCCTCACCTATCCAGCAGCATTTTACATTATTTCCCTCTATTACCACTACCCTCTGGCCAGAATGGACTATCTACCTATAAACATTCAGAATTTGTTCTTCTCATATGCTTCTGTTGTTGCCTGTTCCTGGAATGTCTTCTCCCCATTTCGGTCCTCATCTTCACATACTGAAATCCTATATACCCAATTTTAAAAGTTCAGCTCAAATATAATTTCTTCCAGAAAGTCTACCCTGATACTCCAAAACTGTAGTTATCTCCTCCTTATCAAAACTCACAATGCATTTTATACCTTTTTTGGGTTCACATATCCACCTGTATATAAATATTTATTATAATTTCTTGGGTGTTCATTTTTATGTGCCACTTGCTAGGTTATAAACCTAATCAATACTTGGACCATAATTAATCATCTTTATATTTCCCATTGCACTTAGCATGCTATTGTGAAAGCAGTATATATTTAATAAATGGTTAGTAAATATATGTCTGTCTGTCTATCTATCTATCTATCTATCTATCTGTCTATCTATAGTTATTTGATTATTGTTGATTTCATTTAGTGGATTATGTATGAATGATCATAATAATCAATGAATACTCAAAACTGTTGAATACAAATTATTTTAAAATGGAATCCATTTTCTCTGTTGGATTCTATGAACATACCAAATGAATAATAATTTCCTGATTTTCACATGAGACTTATTTTTTCAAAGATTATGTCACTTTTCAGAGGTTGAATTTTGATGCTGACAAGAAATTCTGAAGCAACTTGATCTGTGCTTTCAGGAGGTGAATAACCATAGTATATTGACAAAACCAACTCTGCAATGAGAAAAACCGCTTAGTGGTATACCACTGGAAATATGGCCCAGAGTGTTTTAAGTAAATTATAGGAAAAATTTCATCTGAAGATAGGCAGAATTTAGATGTGGCTGCTGCTGAGTAAGAATCTTTGATCAATAACAACTTGGTGGAATAGTTTTTACTCTAACAAATTTTCCATTGAAGTCAGTGCCTCAGGGTTGAGTGTTAGCTTCAATGGGAATTGTACCAATTCCCTCTAAGAAGAATGTATTATGAAGCTAGAAGAGAATCAGTGAGGTCATAGGGAGAGAGAATCTCTGTATTTGGACTATTCCTTACAAAATATGAGAAATCTTCATTAGGTAACTTGAAAATGCTGAAAAACCTCATGACTTATTTGTGTATTATTCATGCATATGTATGTGGTTGTATGTTTATCTGCTTGTGTGCATATAAGATTTATATACTATATACATTTATATGTATGTATTTTCCTATCTTTAATAATATTTACAAGTAGGTAATAGGTCAAGGTAAACCGCTGTCATTATTTAGTTATTTACAGATAATAACCATTAAGCTTTCAGTATTTAAAAGTATCATATTACACACACACACATATTTTATACATACATATATGTATGTATAAAAGGTTAGGTTGAAAATAATGTGTCTATTTGCATTTATAATAATGTGTGTATGTGTGTATGTATTATGTGCATATAAAGGGTTAACTGGAGAAGTATATACTTACCCATAGACAGAGGATACACACACACACACACACACCTCACTTATACCTATATGTGGTTTTATATACACATTGGCAGAAGATACATAGATGATAGATATAAACTCAAGGTAACTTATGTACATGTGTCTAAAATATACATGTATAAATATACATGCATATATATGTTTATATATTAGACACAGCTTCTATAATAAATAGATAATATAGAATATAGAAAATAAAGTGTATGACACATATTGTGTTTTACTTTGATTTTGCCAGCTGAATACAAATTTTGTATTTTGCTTACAACCATGGATCTTAAAACACAAATATACATGCACATATAATTTGTCATTTGTGCTTTTATGGCCAATATAGTACATTATTGGCATAGGAGCTAAATAACTAAAATGTTTATCAAATGCTAAAAAACATCATATATAAAAAGAATAAAATAGTTTGAAATTACTTTATCACAGTTTTAGTCCCGTTATACTGCAAAGAAATATTTTTGCCAATGTCTAATATGTGCCATTTAAAGGTGAACTATCACAAGCTTCTACCTATACCTTTTAAAAATGTCTTTATTCATTAACACTTGTATTTAATCTACTAATCTGTCTAATAGAAGGCCTCAACCATATCCTGCTTCTAGAAAGATAAATGTGGTCAATGATAGAGGTGGTGCCAAGCAGGCTGATGACTTTATATTCTGTGTCCATGGCTCAGTGACCCACAAATCTCCTTTGATATGCCAGGCAGCAAAGAGACCCTTGCTGAAAGGATCAGGAGGAAAGTGAAAATGCTTCAGTAAGGGGCCCCGATGAAGCCATCATGTGACAAGAATCCTAAGTCTCAGCTGCAAAATGA
>CM053598.1:106733428-106747677 GCA_028646575.1 Pseudocheirus occidentalis | reverse complement strand
CCCCCCCCAGCTAACCAATGTGTTTTCTATTACTAAACGCTGCCTTTGCTTAGCAGCCCAGCTCTTGCGTTGCATTGGGAGACGCCATGTTGGCTCAGCTAATAGGACCAAGTCAAAAGCAAGCTTAAAGGCATAGTTTCACACGCTCGATCTCTCCCAGAACGCCCCAACCCCCACTCCGGCCCCCCGCCCCTTTACCATTTAACGCGGAGCCGAGGCGTGGAACCTCAACGCAACAAGCACCCCTTACTTTCCCCGGGCCCGGGCGGAATTCCGCTGCACGTAAGTGGGGGGCGGGGATGGAGGAAAGGGGGAGCAGACAGTTTACAAGGACCCTCTGCGAACTCAAGTCCCCCACTTGTGCAGCTGGCTGGAGAGTACAGATCAGTCTTTTCAAGTGAGTCCTGAAACTGGTTTCTAACTTTTAAGATCCAGTCCCTTGTCCCAGGAAGAAAAACTAGTAGAGAACGCTAAGCTGGAAAGGAATCATATCAACCAAACCAGATTTTTTTCCTCCCTTTTAAATCTTCCCCCAGGTTTGTTTGAAAGTAGCGAAAAGCTGCGATGTCTCTTTTCCTTGGACTATTGTTGCAGATTGCGTCTGCCTCTGTCCCTCACATCCCGTGCACAGAGAGAGGGGAGGGGGAGTAGGAGGAGAGGAAAGAAATAGAGCGAGCTCAGATCAGATTAAAAAAAAAAAACCCGCAAGGAAAAAGAGACACTTAAAGGGAAAGAGTCGCCATGTTTAGCAGCTTTTTTTTTTAAAGATCTCGTCAATTTCACATAGAACGCGCTCTTCAGTCCCAGCCCTCCTCTTTTGTCCAATTCAGTCGCTGCAAAGATCTTTTGTTCTAACGCAGCATGAAAAGAAAAACTTTCTTTAAATGCAATAAACTTAAACCTAACCCAAGTCTCTAAACAAATCCTCCTCTGGGCAATCTAAACATATACAAGGGTTTTTGTTTTAACCATATGAATATTCTGTTCACTGTTAGCCTCTCAGAACCCAAGCTCACTGCAGAAACTTAGAGGAGGTGTAGAGATAGAAGAAATATCATATATGGTCTTTATAATGCATGATTAAAATGTAAGAAAACAGGGAATGTCTTTGCTTTGAAATTCATAAATTATAATTTAATGCCAATGATAATTTACAACAAATGGCTGTTTACAAAAAAAACTAACACAAAACAAACAAGAAAAATATACTGTTTTAGTATTATAAAAACTTCACACTCACATAGATAGCACTTGCAATAGGGAAAAAAAAACCCTAGGTCTAAAAGTTCAGCAATACCCTTTAATAATAATAATAATAATAATAATAATAATAATAATAATAATAATAATCATATACTACTACTACTACTACTATGCAGTGGGTCAGATTAAAACTGCCAGAATTCACAAATCATACATCATTTTCAGGTACAGATGTATCTACTGGAACTAAAGATCAGTATTTAATAAACTTTAAGATTTTCTTCCATCCTTCCTTCCTTCCTTCCTTCCTTCCTTCCTTCCTTCCTTCCTTCCTTTCCTTCCTTCCTTCCTTCCTTCTTTCCCTCCCTCCTTCCTTCCTTCTTCCTTCCTTCCTTCTTCTTTCCTTTCTTCAACAAAGTATTGTATCGTAATGGTTGGGGGAAGCCTCAAACAAGAACAAAATTGCAAGCTCTCTCTCTCTCTCTCTCTCTCTCTCTCTCTCTCTCACACACACACACACACACACACACACACACACACACACACAAAGCATTTGCTCCAAACCAAAGAAAAAAAGAAAGAAAAATAAAAGAAGAGAAAAAGGCATAACACCAAAATAGTTATTCCTTCTTACTCAGCTTCCTTTCTTATGCTTTCAAAAAAAAAATTGTCTTTTAAGGGCAAGAGCTACTCTGAGTGCAGAGACTACAGCTACATAATCAGAAGTGAACGAATGTTTATATGTACTTAGCTGCGAAGTAAAATATGCTTGATGACCTATGGTCATGCTCTCACAGTCTAATTTTTTAAAGCAATCCCATTGTATGCTATCATATATACATTTTTAAAAAAAGACTCTTCATGCTAGAAGCTAAATCACTCAATTTGAAGCCCTCTCCACAATAAATGAGAACCACAGAATATTTTTATAATCACACACACTTAAAGAAAACTCTTTGCAAACAACTGCCCTATATTTACAATGCCGCTATTAGTTTGCTTGAATGAACTTGTGCGTGAATGTCAGAAATGTACAAAAGATTTTTTTCTGATTATAAAATAGATACTGATCTCAAGATTCCTAATACTTTTCACAACAATACCTTTCCTATGCAGGCACTTAAGTGTGACAAATATAAGGGCCTTCTCTGGAAAATCCATTTTTAATTAAAAGGAGGATTACGTGAATAGGGGTGGCTTACCATATCAGACCAGCACTTCCTAAACCAGAGATAAACCATGAACTTCATCTTTACCCTCCCAACCCCAAATTAAACAGGCAAATACACTACTTTATGTTTGAACAAACTTACTGTGAGAGGTAAACAAATCAAGCACCTAGGGCAAACTCTAAGAAAGGTGAGGTGCACTTTTCTCGGATGCAAAGATAGTGGTGACAGCCAAACAAGTTTCAGATATCAAATAATATTTTAATTTCTGAATACTTTCAATTTTCCTTGGAATATAACACACAAAGACTCGACCAAACAGTTCAGTTATTATAACTTTTACAGTATACAGAAATGTTGCACTTAAAAAAAAACCTTCAGTTTTTTTTAACACAAACTGTAAACTCTAAGATACTGAATCAATCACGTTACCTATAAGTGCCAACAGCGTTATTTTGTCATGCTGATTTCAATGGTATTTTTTTAAAAAGGGAAAATATCAACAATTATTATAATACAAAGGGTTTGCAAATATACAAACAGATATAGGAGTCTCATAACAATTCAAGATCTATGCGGGACCCAATTCAAATTACAAAAGTTCACTTTTTATTCAAAACTTCAACTTGTGTCTTGGACACATCCCTTGGCTGCCAATAAATTCCACAGTTCATTCTTTCTTAAAATATATATAAAAAAAAGCTAGGTTTGTTATGGGAAAGGATTTTTTTTGGGGGGGTAGGGTATTTAAGTGTTGTGTGTGGTTCCTTTGGGTCTGTAATTAGAGCTCTCAGCTTCAACTAAATTCTGGTCACCACTTCTAAGTGCGTTTCCATCATTAAGTAGCCTTTTAAAGTTTTATGTCTTCCTATGATATTTTCATGGACTCAGTTTTAATTCTTGCAGAACATATATTTTAAGGATACACAGTTTTTAAGAAGCCAAGATTATATCAAAAATTATTATAGAACCACAGAATAAACTGGTTTGGAACCAGAAAAATACAAAAAAGAACAGCTATAGGTACATAGACACAGGACAATTAATAATTTGGAAAAAAAAGACTTACTTTCTCCATTCTGCTAATTTTCTCCAAATCTCCTTAAATGCACTTTTAGCGATATTTTAAAAGTTTACCAAAAAAAGAAAGACTAATTTCCTTTTTTTATACAAAAAATGATAAGTAGCAAGTTGTTCTGATCAACACAGGAGTTTTTTTTTAATGCATTCTGTAAAAGTTCATTTGACAGTCTTTTTTTTTTTAAATTCACAGTCCATTAAATTCTTCCCTCTCTTCTTTTAGCAAACTTGTAACATCCTTTTATATCCTTTCTTAACAGAAGGAATTTAAGCAAACAAATCAGTCTTTTGCCTTTTCTTTCTCTCTGTTTCATTCCCCTTCTTTTTCTTTTTTTATTGAATTGCCATGTAAGGCCAGTTAAAACTGCTGCCAGATAGTAACATATCCCTGATTAGGGTTTCTATGGGGGTTTTACCTACCAAACGGACGAAAAACAATTGCTCTATGACAGAAGAGGAGACAGTGCGAAGGGAAGGAAGGCGAAGCAAGAGCTTTCCAAATCGTGTTGGCTGGTTGGGGTACTGGCTCCTAACATACTCTTCCAAAGCACACTGTGACTTTTCCTGCAGGCTTTCCACATGGGCTACATCAGAGAGACCACAGGCATCTAAAAGAAAGTTACAAAGAAAAAAAAGAATACAGTTATCAGATTAAGAGGTTTGAAATGGGTCATATGAAGTGAGTGTAGTCAAGCATCCTTCTAATTAGATGTTAAACCAAAAAATAGCATTACTAAAAAAAAAATGGGGGGGGGGAGAATGGAAGAGGATTGAGAAAGAGTATTGGATGGTAGTTCTGGTGGATTTTAAAGTTAAATGAAATGAAAGGTTTCACTGTCTACTGACCCAGAGACTTGAGACTACTAGATCACTACAAAAGAGCACTGAAAAGTACACTTGGTGAATCTGGGAATGAAAAGGTTTCCAAAAACCTCACTGTCCATTAGCTCCCTTACCACATTTGCTAGAAAATAATGGTTTAGTTTATAGTCATATAGTTAGTTAAGGGCTGGGGAGGGGTGGGATGAGAGGAGGGAATGAGGAGAGCCGACAACCTGGCCCAGTAAAAAGTAATGGCGCCCAGGACTCAGCAACAGATTCTCCCTCAAAGAAGACAACTCGCTTTTCTCCAGTCTTTGAAACTGATTTAAGTGGCCCTTTAAAACTGATCTTGTCAGTTTAGTCTATTCAGGGGCAGCCATGCAAACTGTGATCTCTCTGTTCATTTGAGCTGTTTCTTTTCCCCCCCTCTTTTCTTCTCTCTCTCTCTCTCTCTCTCTCTCTCTCTCTCTCTCTCTCTCTCTCTCTCTCTCTCTCTCTCTCTCTCTCTCTCTCTCTCTCTCTCTCCCTCTCTGTCTCTCTCCTTATAAAAACCCCAAACTCATACCCTTACAAAAAGCACCCCCCCCAATATCAACTGGCTACTTTTCCCCTTCTAATAGGAGAAAACACAATAAATTCCCTTTAAATAAGAGCCTTCTTTGCTAAGAGAGCACAGGTTGTGACCTGACCTTTCTGTGGCTTACTAGGCAATGCTTGGACTAACACATGCATATTATGCATCATTAAAACTGAGGCTTTAAAAAGAGCGAGAGCTTGTGTAATATATGTGTATATTTATATAGATACATTGCATATATATGAAATACATAAGTTCCTGGAGTCAGGAATTTTCAAAAATTACTCACACAAGACTTCTTTTTGCATTTGTACTATGTCTGTTCCTGAATAATATAAGAGAAACCTTTATCTAGTTGGGAGGCAATTTGCATTCTTCACACCAGGTCTCACATTTTGCAAACAGTAATAAATTAAACAGTTATGACAGTATCAGATTTTTTTTTCCTAGAAAGACTAAGAACAAAGCTAATAACTAAATATCAAATCCAAAAATTAAAGTCACTTCCCTGGTCAGAAATGAAAAGGGAAATGGAGTGGGAATATGGGAAGTGTTTATGTATGGTAAGATGTTCATTTCTGTATATTTGAGCAGTGAAGTCACCCTAAAATGATAGACCAATATAAGAAAATTCTTAGATGCAAAAGTCTCCATTCAGCTCTTACTTTGCCCCAGTATAGCTTTTTAATTGATTATCATAAGACCTTGGAAGGTGAAAAAGGGGATGGGGGTGGGGAGTTTTTATGTGTAAAGAAGTAATATATAAAAGGAAGCTTGGGTCAGGACCCAGGACCTGGAAGAGATCCAACAAATGACTTGGTTCCCTGGACCCCCTTAAACACAACAAGGAAAGGATTGTGAGTCCTTTTCCCCCACATAAATTACATTTTCCTCCCTGTTTCCTGATATCAGCCTTAAAAACTGTGATGAGTAATTATTTTTCAATTCAAATGTTTATCATTCTGAATTAGGAGACTCTCAGCTCTGACAAAAGAATTGGTTGAAAACTTGACAAAATTTCTAGGGGTATCTCCAATGCGTTGTGCCAGTATATATAGCCTAGAGTTAGTATGTTTAGTTCAGGTATTGCATAAATTGCAAAGCTCTATATCTCAAAAATAATTTGGCCTCAAGAGTTAATTAATATCAGCTACATTACTCACACAGGTTAAACTACATGCAAACTAATTAGATTTCATAATGCATTCATTATTGTTTTATAACTCGTGCACTATTTATATATAGCTCAAGTATGCACATACTTTCTCCTTTGAATTATCAGAAAATACCTTCCTTATTTGACAATTTAGGAAAAGAGGCAGAGATATGTAACTACATAATTACATTTTAAAAGCATCATCTGCGCTGTTTCTTCCAACTAGCATGAAGTCCAATCTGTAACCCTCAACTATACACACATATACATATATGTTATTTTGAAAACCACTAGATCAGGTTGGATGGAACTACAACAAGAACTCCTGCAGTTAACATGCAAACTTTTCTCCTGACATGAAAGGAGACAGGATTGCTGAGGTGCTCATATTTATTTGCCATGGCAAGGAAGGACTGGAAAAGGGGATGCAATCACTGTCTATAAGGACTGGAAGCATCTTGAAAGAGTCCCTTTGGCCTCTTCACACTGGGGATGGGAGGAAGGGGAAAGAAGATAGGGTAAAATAGAATGGGGAGAGGACAGAGAAATGCATTTCATGCAGATTGCTTATTTGATATAGTTCTCTTTCCCAGCCCAATGGGAGAGATCCTAGACTCAAGGGTCAGCCTAACTTGGCCTCCTGCTAGAGCCTGGGTGGCTTGCCTGAAGCACACCATTCTACAATGCCATTGTTCTTCCAATCTTATTTCCCCAGGCTGCCATTACTCTAAGAGTCTACATGCTAAACAAAGTTTCTACGGAATTCTAGTCACAACTTCTCTTCCCCCCACACTTACCCCAAGGGTTGGGGGAAGGGCTAGTGATTGGACTCATGACCCCAACAGACTCCCTGCCTCATCTCCTCCCATCAATTCCCCCTCTCCCCTCCCCCATCTCAACACATGGTGAGGAAACATTCAAAGTGTGGCCAACACATTGGGCGCTAGGCTGTGGCTTTTATGTTTATTTGTTTTCCCTTTGATTCCTACCTGAGGTGAAGAGGACTATGGCCTTTAAACAGCTGTATTCTGCTGAGTCAACGTGTAATGCCTTCAGTTTTTCCACTTGCTCCTGGAAGATTCGTATGTGGTCCATAAAAGCGACCACTCGGTCAGCAGACATTGGCGAGGCATGGAGGCCCGCCGCTGCCAGGAGCGGGGCAACGTGGAGGGGCATAGAGCACTGGGCAGCATTGAGAACAAACAACTCACTCCAGGTCAGCCGGAGTAGGGCCACCTGGTCTGTGATCTGGAGGTCTGGGAAGAAGGGAATATTCCGGGCCCACTCCACTGCGCTGAAGAGCATCCGGGCTGCCAGTTCACAAATGTTCTCAATGCCCATGATGTTGTTGGGTTGCATGCACTGGCTGCCAAAGCGGGACGTTGGGTAGGGCTCAGCTCGGAGAAGCAGGGATATATATCCGGATAGGTAGGAATGGCAGTTGAGTGGGTCTCCATTTGTCAAGGCGAACTGACCATGAGTTGGCTGTGTGGGTGGCATTCTTCCCCTTTGGACGGCTGCAGTGAATAAAGAAGAAACTACAGCAATTAATACCTGAATTGGTTGGGTTATCTCAAAAGATTCAAGAGTAAGTTTTTGTTGCGTTTGTTTTGTATTGTATTCTCCACTTCCCAACCCCCACCACTTAAAAAGTCAGATCATAGTACCCTGTTATTTCCAGACAGATTTCTCTGCTTGCAAACACGTGAGAGAGAGAGATCTGGGAATCTGCTTGCTTTCTGACTGATTAAAGTCAAACCAACACAGAGGCTACATAATGTTTTATACTTGCCTAAAATGCTCCTGCTTGGAGCTGCGGTAAGAACCCAGACTGTTCACTTCCTAAACACACCCGGCTGCTTTTGTGTTTTCTCTCTTATGAGAGGAATGTGTCATTCTGAGGGCATTTTTCTTCTTTACAGCTAAACATCTGATATTTCTTATTGATTGGGGGAGGGGAGAGCGGGAGGGGCTGAGGGGGAGGGGGAGACGTTCTTTCAAAATACACAGTGCTCGCCCCAAACGGCCTTTATTGACTTTCGAATAATCCTTCCAAAAAACACACACCCCAACCAGATCACTGCAAGAGAAATGCATTATTATTTAAAACCATGTCTATTAGCTGATCAGTGAATTGAGGGCTTTTCTTTTGGTTAATAAATTTACATGGAGAGAGGGAGAGAGAGAAAGAGAGGGGGAAGAGAGGGAAACAGAAGGGAGGGAGCGAGCGAGCGAGACACGAGAGATTAGAAAGGATCGCCTGAGAGGCAGACACGGAGAGGGCGAGAGGGAACGAGAGTGTTGCTAAAATGTTTTTGATTTATATTTGTTATTTAACGTATTACAAGGTTAGTTACTCTTGCAGAAACACAAAGAAAAAAAGGCGATCCCTAACCCTTAACCTACATTACAGCGCCCAGGCTCTAAGCACGCCATTGGAAAACTAGAGCTCACATTTCTCGTCTAATTTTATATCACAAAGACCCAACTTGCCCAGAGCGAAAGCAGGCACGGATGGCCTTCCCCCCCCCCCCCCCACTTTCAATTCTACCATGTTCTCTCTCCTTCCAAAAGTGAAAGAAAAAGAAAACAACACAGGTATTTTAAAGAAGCAGAATGTTAATTCACGGAGGATCAAATGAGAGTTGTACACTGTGCTAATACAGTGAAGTGCATAAAATTGTCATTGTAATTTGAACCTCCTGTACAAAAGTACAATCTCAGGTTAGGTTGTTGTTTTTTTTAATCTGGGGGAGGGGAAGGGAGGGATATATGTTGAACATGCAGGAAAACAAGCCAACAGGAAAAAAAAAAAGTAAACCAGATTTTAAAAAATTCCCAAAACAAAACACCCCATCATACCCCTTTCACAGAGTCGAATTAAAATTCAGTTCCAATCAATGAAAACAAAATCAAAACAAGGTGGGGGAGGGAAGAGAAATCAGTTGGAATGCTGGAAAAAGCATGCAGTTTTTTTTTTTCCATCTGAGTTTTTTTTTCTCTCTCTCGGTTTAATTACTTAAAGACCGATTTAAAAAAAAAATATAAAAGGCAGTGAACTGTAAATTGGAAAACAAATGAAATCCCAATACCTTCCCGTCTCATGCCAACTTTGAGGCATTTTTTGAGGCGGCAGTACTGACACTGATTGCGGTGGTGCTGGTCTATAGGACAGTTCCTGTTGGCACGACAAGTGTAACTCAGGTTCCTCCTTACACTCCTCTTGAAGAAACTCTTGCAACCCTCGCAGGTAAACTGGCCATAATGTTTGCCACTAGATTTGTCCCCACAAACCACACACTCAATGTGCTGCTGTTGCTGCTGCTTGTCCCCGGCTTGGCTCTGCTGGCTGGGCTGGTTGGTCTGGGCTGGAGTGCTGGGGGGGCCCCCTTGGCCCGGAGTTTGCGGGGTGTGAGGGGCCCCGGCTGGTGGTCCTTGTACTGGAGGTGCTTGCGAAGGTTGAGTTCCCTGGTTTCCTGGTACATCGTCTTGGGGGTCTCGCCACGCACCAACTACCATTGCCATATCTATCGGACACCGTTTCCAAACTTCCTGTTCCCCTTTCTTTCTCTCGGGCTCTCTGGTCTTTCTCTCTCTCTCTCTTTCTCTCTCTCTCTCTTTCTTTTGTGTGTTTGTGTGTGTGTGTGTGTGTGTGTGTGAGTGTGTCTGGGTGTGTGTTTTTTTGGAAAGTTTGTTGCTTTTCTTGCTTTCAGATCAGCTTTGGCGGTTTTCGGGGGGCTTTAAAAAGGAGGAGGGGAGGGGAGAGGGAAGGGGGGAGCGCAAATATCGGCAAAATGTGGAGAGCGAGGGAGGGGAGGGGGGGAGATGGAAGTCGATTGTCTGGCTTCAAGACAGAAGTAGAAAAAAATCTCTTCAAAGATCTCTCTCTCTCTCGCTTGCTTTCTCTCTTTCTCTCTCACTCTCTCTCTCACACTCTCACTCACTCACTCTCTCTCAAGCTATTCTGTAGCAGAGGAGTTGGAGGAGGAGAGGCGACTGTCTGGGGCCAAGTCCAGGGCAACTCACAGTCAGCCATTCAGGAAAGCCATCAAAATAAGAATGAATAAAAGATTAAAGATTACACACACAGGGGCGAAAAAAGACACAACTACAAGACTTCGTTCGGTGCAGGGAGCCGACGGTCTCGCCGGAGCTTTTTTCAAGTCCAGGGGTATAACCATGAAACTGATCAAATTCTTGCTTTGGCTTCGGCTCCTGCGCGGTGGGTTCGTCCTGCCGCTCGTGGTGCTGCTGCTGCCGTCGCCGCCGCTCGTCCTGCTGCTTCCTCCTGCTCGCTTGTTGTTGCTGCCGCCGCCGCCGCCGCCGCCGCCGCCGCCGCCGCCGCCGCCGCTGCTGCTCCTCCTCCTCCTCCTTGCTCCTTCTAGCGAGTGGTTCTAGCGCCGCTGGTTCAGACACATAGGGAAAGAGTCAACTCTCCAGCAGCAGCGGGGATAATGATAAAAGAGAGAGAGGAGGGAAGATCACAACCTAGAAGAACATCCTTCATGCGCAAAAAAAAAAAAAAAAAAAAAAAAAAAAAAAGCCACACAACACAGCACAGAGAAGGCAACTCAGGGAGGGAGGGGGAAAAAAAAGGGAGGGAGGGGGTGGGAGAGAAAAGAACAGAGAATCAAAGTGATCAAATATGCTAAAAAGGGGGGTTAGGGAGTGAATGCGATTTATAGGCGCCGGGGCTGGCAGAAGTGGTTTCTCTGCGATCAGCTCACTGAGCTCTCTATATAGTGAACTTTGACACGACTGCTGCAACTTAGCACACGTTACCATGGCGACCACTCGCCTTATAAGGCAACAGACTGTGTTTGACTGGTCAAAAGCTCCCGGACCGCCCCTTCCCCCTCATTGGCCAAATGAGCCTTGTGCTGCCTGGTATGGCTGCCAGAGAGAGCTGCCCGGTCCTAAAGGGAGATGAGTCTCTGGCAGTCCGCTTCAGCCTTGCCTCCTCAAGCTTGCAACAGAGGGGGGAGGGGGAAGAGGACAGGGGAAAAGAAAGGCGATGGGAGGGGGGGGGAGGGAGAAACTCCGGCTAAAGGGGATTATTTTTTTGCACTTCTTCTTCCTTTTTGCACCCCCTCCTTTTACCACCAAAGCTCGCGTAAGAGATTTTATCAAAGATGAGAGAAACAGCTAAACATGCATGCAAAATAGTACTAAAAAGCCATTTGTGAAGTGTTAAAAATAAGACTTTCCCCCTCAACTTACAGGCGCCACGAAACCAATCTTAGAAAGAACCTGGGGCTCTCACATTTTTATGTTGAAAGTGTCAGGGAGGAAAAGTTACATAGGATTTTTTTTTAAAGTTCGGGAAATGAGGGAGCGGATGAAGGGAGTTAGATAAGGGAATGAAAATGACGTTGGCTACACCAGGTGATTGGTCAATCCTCTAATAAATACCTTTAATCAGTGACTGTATT
This sequence comes from Pseudocheirus occidentalis, assembly GCA_028646575.1. NCBI lineage: Eukaryota > Metazoa > Chordata > Mammalia > Diprotodontia > Pseudocheiridae > Pseudocheirus > Pseudocheirus occidentalis. The sequence goes on along the minus strand of CM053598.1, from coordinate 106,736,238 downwards.
TGTTGTGGTTTAAAAAAATATGATATTCAGCTTTCTGGTTTTTTTTTCTTTTTAGGGTTAAAGTTTCACAGGTATGCTGGAATGAACTTTTAATTGTTCAAATAAAGTATATATAGGATGCTGATCCCCAAAAGGTAACTACATTTTACTGTCCTCATAAAGTTAAAATACACTTTCCTGAACTTAATCCACTATTTCTTTAAATAATTGTAAAGCAGAGATGGTAAATTAAAGTAGGCAATAGTTTATTTTGGAGGGGGGAAAAGGTCTTTCTGACTGAATGATATGAAGGTTATCATTTCTAACGCATCCACTTTTATGCTCATACCATTCTAATGCATGTATACATACATGTACATTCATGTCTGAATTATCCATGTATCTTATATGAATCTTTCAATATAAAAGGACAAAGACTTCAGAGAAAATGCTTCTAGATTACAGAATAGTTGACTAAAGACGTCATTGTTTCTCGATTTCTCCCTAGTCTTCAGATAACCATTAAAACTCTCAAAAAAGGGATCCTAAGAGGAGTTGGAAATAGTATTAGCACACACATATCTTTCTGGGCACACACACACACAAGCAAAATTAAGAAAAAAAGGTTTTATATGAGCAAAAGCAATTTAATTCAAGCATATACCATAGTCTTCAGTTCTGTTGTGCAAAAATAATTCATGATAGTTGTTTCTGTATGCCAATGTGAGCGGTTTTTAAAAGAGAATAAAACATATCTTACAAGATTTCCCCAGGACGCAATATACTTCAATTTATTAAATTTTCAGTTTGCTTTCGACGAGGCAGTGGTTCGTGATTATTACATATTTATAGGTTAAGATTATGATTCAAGAACACAGATTCTTTACTCACGAGAAACACTAAACAGGTAAGCCAATCAAGTATATGCATTTTAAAATGTGAAGTTAAAAATAAGAAGCACCAAGAAAGATGAACACATCATGTAAATAAATTAAATAATAAGTAAAATCGAAACATTTATGCTATATAGGCAGCCTCAGGGATTGGAAGTATCTAGGCTAGCCTTTCTGCCACCACCATCCCATCCACTCCCTGTCCTTACAATACTCACTAACCTGGATCTACGTGCAATTTGCATTAAATACCTTATCCACACACACACCGACAGAATAACAGAAAGGTAAAAAGTAGAGTTCTATAAAGATAAGGGGCTAGATGTTGAAAATTCTTCCTCCCCCCATATGTATCTCGAGGCTTCCAACCATACACTCTTGACGCTATCACACATTTCACTAAAGTCTCAGGTGCTCAGATTATCTCAAAGTTGTTTAAAAAAAAAACACCCTTTATAGTGGACACTAAACTATCATAAACCTGGTAGGTAATGAGATTGCCCATACTGAGAGGTGCGGACGGTCACAGCCAAAGCCAAGCTGTGAAATTCCAATTGATTAGAGCAACAATATAACTTTCACTTAAAAAAAATGACAGAATAGGTGTAAAAGAAACAAAATTAGAAGAACAGGGAAACTGCTTTTTTTTTTTTTTTACCTTTATAATTTGAGAGCCACCTATGGTATCTACGGATTTCGAAATATCATGGAGAGATCTTTTGTCTATTACTTCTAATGCAGACTTGTAATGGGGCTGTGGTTTAGATAGGAGAAGATGAAGGGGATTCCCATTTCAACTCAATAAAGGATCAGAATAATTGATTATAGGGAGACCTTAATTCTTTACTCAAGACTGCAGATATCTTCACAGCACGGTGAGACTTTAAAAATATGCACAAGAATAACAGGTTGAATGGTAGATCACCTTTTAAGTCCATTTAGAAATTTTTGAAAACTGAAACATATAGTCTGATTGCTTCAGTCTTAAAATAAAGAACTATCCATCCATCCAGCTGACTTAATAACTACTTTTTCATCAAAGAATACAGCTTACATAAAATTTACAAATACTGTTTTAATATTTATTCTTAATAGTATTTTGAGTTTCCTTAGAGCATAGCTAATTTTACTGAATAAAAAAAAGATGAGAGGAACCAAGGGCAAGGAAGTGGGGGGAGTGGATTTTGAAACGTCTTCATTAGAGGCACATCAACTGAGAAAAGACATTTCCAAAAATTAAATTTTGTAAGTGATACCATTGTTATTATTGTTGTTTTTAAACCCCTCCTTACTCTTTTTATTGCAGATGTAAATTTATTTTAATGAGAAGAATGGTAAGCTTTAATTTAAAGAAAGTTGGGATAAATCTGTGTAATTCTAAAAAAGGGTATGCATTTTCCCGGTTGAAAGTCGCCTAACAGTGCTGTAATTCTTTGCAGATTAAATCGCAATATGAAGACAACATCGAACAAATACCGAGTTTCACTCTGAACTCAGTGGAAACCAGTTACGTCTAACAGAATTCATTGAATTCCTCTTCTCCCTGAATATAGGATGTGTGTGTTTTTCTCTTCCACCACACTGAAGCACCATGAATAGGGAAAGTGGCTCCTATTGTGTCCCTCTGAACTTCCAAGTCAATGCAATTTTTAACCACTGGCTTGTGGTACTTTGAAAATCACCAGGGGCTGTCAGAGTTGGGTCCTCTGAAAAATTTACAGTGCTAAATCAGAGCATATGCTGTGAGGGAAAAAATTGCTTAAGATTGGAGCAAGTACAGTATCTGTCTGCCCCCTAGTGTAAGGCTCTTATCTGCCTAAAATTCAACTTTAAAAGAAAAGGAGCTCTTAAAGGGAAACGACTTTTGGCTCACGTATGCATACGAGAATGAAACTTCTGTACGTTTTAATCTGATTAATTCTTAAGGATTTAAAATTA
>CM053598.1:106697657-106733328 GCA_028646575.1 Pseudocheirus occidentalis | reverse complement strand
TTTCTCTCCCTCTCTCTTTTTAAAATGAGGAACCGTTCCTTGAATATTTTGGTCAGAGCAGAACATTGCTTCTTAAGTCAGATCCTCGCGGTTGCAATAAAGAGCAAAAAGATAAATATTTGCTTTAAAGCTGCAAGCAAACTTCACCACACCTCCCGATGGTGAGTACCCTTCTTCTTGCAATTGTACTACTTGCTTGAACAGAAAGCTTTCCTTTCGAGCTGGCGTTGCGGATAACACCCAGACAGGCTTGACTTTCTCTGGTATTGCTGTCAGTTGCACAAGGTTGCAAAATTAAGTGCAGTTTAAAATGTAACAGTAAATTTTGATACTTAGTTCAAGCCTGGCACGTCGTTTGCTATATAAACCGAGTAGTCTGGTGCCTGGAAATACAAGCTTTAGTGGGCTGGCTCTTATTTTTGCATTATTGTAGGAAATGAGTTTATACAGCACAGTACTTACTATTAGACTCAATCATATTTTGGCAGCTTCGCAATTTTGTCCCCCCACCCACCCCACCCCACCTCAGGACACATGTAATAAAATATAGCAATGTAATACATTGGATTTACTTCCCTTCTTCCCCAATCCCCTCAAAACCATTAATAGCCATATCACACATGTTAGCAAACAGGTTTTTTTTAAAAGCACGAAGTAATATAAAATCACACACAGTACAATAAGAAAGTAAAAAAGAAGAAAACTATAAGTAAACATACCAAAACCATATTTGCCTTGTTCAAGGTCCCAAACCGCTTGCATCTTCCTTCTAAACTGGAATAACTCTCCTTTAGTTTGGCAGGTGAAATAAACGCTTTGTTTGCCCCCTGAAAAGATGTGTCTTTGGTAATTAAAGAGAATCTCCTTCTTGGTATTTATCTAAGCGATTGTGCAAACTGATAAAAAAAAAAAAAGTAGGCTATAGCCTTCAGGGAAAAAGAGGAAAGGTGAAAGAAAAGATCTTCAACCTAAGGGAAGTGCTTTCCATGTATTATTAGCTTTCAGCCTTGGAAAATACTGAACACTAACTTTACACAGACAAGGTTTCAGGGAGCTTTGTACATGGCTGCTGAGGAATGCACGCCTCGCCTTTAAGAAAAATCCCCCAAACCCAAGGTAGGAGATGCCTTGAGTGATCCTTGTCTCTCATCTCATTCCTTAGAAGGAAGAGTACGTTGCTACACCTTGTTTGGGGCTGGAAAGACGAGACTTTAAAAACACCCGTCCAATTGAAAAAATCTCCCAACTTAATGAGTTTAGTCGTAGGATGTATGAAATGATTTCGAGCCTCAGCAGAAAACCGCAAACAACTATAGGCGATATTGCAAAGAAAGATGAACACAGGCACAGCAAAATTACACTGTTTGGGGTCGGGAGGGATGTAGCCTAATCCTAAAGCACGTTGGAAAAAAAAACTGAGCTGGGGGGGAAACACATCACAGCAGAGTGGCAGATCCCCCTCTCCCTCGATCAAAGATAGAACTTTAAATGGGGGTCAACATTTTTCAGAGGAATCCGTTTGAACATTCATTTATGCTCTTAACTCAAGCCCCCGAAGAGATTTTCCCCCAATTTGGATAAATTTTCTCTCTGCCTCCATTTTGTAACTTCACAAAATAGGAAATATTTATTTTTTGATGATTCATTTGAGAGACATAGAAGAATGCCCATTCCATGACCATAAGATGAATACTCAATAATCCTATCACCCCTTCCCCCAAAAAACCCTGAAATAGAACCACTAATACAGTAGATCAAGAAAATACAGACTAAATTATATTGCATTTGGCAGTCCAATACAGTTTTAACTAATGGATTTTTTTTTGTTTTGTTTTAAGAGAAGAATAATGGTGAAACATGGATCTTTTATTTTAGGAAACTGTTATGGTAAGATGTATGTCAGACTTGACAAATGGAACAAACGTTCCTCCACTGTTTCTTGTCCTTGTCTTAAACAGGAATTAAGTTAAACACAGTGCTGAATGTTAATTACATGTTTACTGGCTAATGAAAATTACAAATGGTTTTGCCACCTCAAACAATGATGAAAACTATGAAGGCACTGTAATTATATACTTTGAGGAAAATAACTCAGAATATTGATCATAAGAAGTGTAAATCTTTTTTTAAACTATTCATTAATACCATAAATATGGTCTACAAAAGTTTTCTTTGTGGTTTGCATAATCAGTATACGAAACGGATGGTGGGGGGATGTTTCTGGAAAAGGTGGTGAACTACTTCCAATGGAGTACACTTCTGTAACTCTCGGGTCTTCCCACTCCCACCCACTCTTACCCCTCCTCCCTCACTCGCAGCCACACCTCTGCCCCTCCCTCTTTGCCCCCAGGAGGTCCGGGGAGAATTATGAAGGTGTGATGACAAGCATTGAGGTTACAGTTCAGGTCGAAATGATGTCATCCCCTGCTTTCTCCTTTTTCCCCTCCCTCCCTCCCTCCCTCAATCATCTCCATAAGGTTCCTGCCCTGGAGCTGAGCATCACTTTTGCATCCAGGTCGACTAAGTCGATCATTTTCTGGGATAACCTGGGGTTTAGTTGGACCAGTTTTACAAGGGAACTCACTGAGGCACAGCGAAAGAACCTCGGGGAGCTTTAGATCTCCATCAGAGGTGGAGTTAGTAATTCATTTCCAAAGAACAAAAAAATAAAAGGTAAAGTGGCAAGTCTCCCAAGAGCCAGCTAAATTTCCTCCGTTTTTTTGTTTTTTAAACTTTGGTCCAACTTGTAGTGATAGCTGTCACTCTGATCCCCGGGGTCAAAGGTGAGGACTACCCTAACTCTAAAAGCCTGCGAATGACCAAATTGGAAACCAGGACTACAATCTTAATAACCATAATGACCTAGTGATTAAGAAGGGAAGGTTTGTGAAATATGGATGGGGGGGGGAATAGGGAGAGTTGGAGGGTAGTGGTCACAAAACACAATGTAGTGCTTTTCTTTTTTTTTTAATAAGTGCAATATTAAGGATTTTTAAAAAGTGCTCTATGGTTGTGGGACTGGATTCTTCTTTTTCCTGAGAATTCCCAAGGCGCTGGTCTTTGTCTTAGAAGGAATGGAGTTTCTGAATGGTGTGAAAGGGACAGAGAGGGTCGCTTCAAATCGATTTTACTTGTCCTTTCTGTCTTTTCGGATCAACGCCCTTCAATGGACACAGAGGTGCTCTTTCAACCAAAAACTTGTGCGACATTTTCTGCCTGTATTGGTGCTAAATACAATAAACGCTGGGCAGATTTTTTTTTTCCTCCAAAGCAAGAAAGCACCCTAATTAAATTGTTTTATATGGACAGTCAAGACAGACCAATTAAGTATGCATTAGTATAAAGATATATTCTTGAGATAAGGGCGCTTTAGAAAACATTTCTAGAACAAAAGGTGGGATTGTAGATGGAGTAAGCCTTACCCCTTGAAGACTCTTACACCTTTCCTCTTCCCCTTAGTCTCCTTTTATTTATTTATTTTTTCAGACCTGCAGAGGGTGAATGAAAGTACTGTACAGAGGCTAAGTCTGTTGTCATGCCAGCTAACAGGTGGAGAGGATGGTGGGGATGTTTCTGTCTTTCAGGGTCTTGCCCCCCACCCCCCAACCCCCATACCGTGTTCCCAGACTCTGAGGCACATAGACAGCGATTCATTTCCTTTGAGAATCACAGCTCAGACCATTTACTGGTCATGGTTGGAGTGTCCCTGAAGAGCGCTGGAGAGGTTATAGTCCTGTGCACTATTTTCGATGAGGCTAAGCATCTGGGGGCGGGGGTGCAACTAGACCATTAATCCAACAGTAACTCCCTTGGCAGGAGGATCTTTTGTGGGGGGAAGAGAATGGGGGATATGAGGTAGATTAGGATGAGAAGAAGAGGGAAATGGGGGGGGGGAAGGTAGCCTTTTTTTATCATCCACCAGACTATAGCCTTGTTTTGCCATCACTTAGAAAAAAAGTGTTGATGGAGGGAACACCTTGGGGTGAACCTTAGCTTCTCTGCTGAGGATGGAGATGATCCCTGAGTTAGAAATTAAAACACCTACCCCTCTCTAGCTTGTTAGTTGATTCAGGAGATATTTGCTGGTCATAGTGATGGGTGAGAAAGAAAGTTTAATGGTAGAAGTAGGGGTTTGGAAAAGTAGTTATTCAAAGCTAAAGTAGCATTGGACTGGATTCCTGGACCTCTGGATTTCTCACCACTCTTCCTCTTTCCTCCCTCCTTTCTTAATTCCCAACAGAAGAACTAGATAAAGAGTAGGGAATGTAGGGGGTTGGTGTGGGGGTTCTTGCAAAAAGGAAATTAGCGATTTTGAAAGGTGGTTCCAAAGATATCCATTTTATACCAAGGCTTTGAAAGTATTAGAAGATCAGAGAGGAAGAAAAGAGGAAAAGGCAGCAGGGAGGAGAGCTCGAGTCCTCCCTTCTCATGGAATAATTCAGCCCTTGCATAGGTGGCTTAATGTCAAAAGTAAAAAAGGTTTAAAAGGCATTTTAAAAGCAAGTTCTTCCCTTTGCTGGTTCCATTCGAACATAAATCAGAGTCCAGAAGAGGAAGAGAAGAACTCATCTAAACAGAGCTCAGCAAGTCTCCTCCTGGACAATGGGAACCTCCTGTTGGGCTGGGTATTGATCAGGAGAGGAGCTGAAGATGTCACCACACTAAATATTTACTGATCACACACAAATAGCCGGGACTTGAACGATTTTCTCCTGTGAGGAGAGCGCAGAGAGAAGGGTAAATCATTTTATTAGTGTGTATAAAGCAAAGAGCACACTCTGGGTTGGAGTGTTTTAAGATGTGTCTTCAACGGGATGAAAAGAGTTAGAAAATCGATATGAAGTGATTAGAAGCCCCCATAGTGACAAAGGGGCAGGGAGTTTCATGGATTTGGCTATACCAGGAGGGGGAAAAATCAAGAAAGGAGGGAGAGAAACCCGTTCACTACCTCCCTCCCCCCCGGCCAAAGAAAAATATTATTAGTCTTTCTTCTCCCTCCCCGGGACAGCAAAACAAGGCTTAGGAAGACGCTGGGAAGGAGAATCCTAAAATCTCTAGCCAACTAAGAATTAGTTGTGGACGGGAGGTTGTAAAGGCATCAGATAGAGAGTGGCTAGAAGAGGGAGAGAGGTCTCATAAAAACCAGGATTTCTATAGAGTCTGGAAACATTATGTAGGAGGTGGAGGTGTAAAACGGCAACAAAGCGTTGGAATAAATGCCTGGGACATTTTGAAGTAACTTGCAAATGACTCGACATTGACAAGAACAACAGGAGCTAAAGGAAATGATCCCAGATATACCTTGATTTTTTGTTTGTTTTAAATAAGCAACCGAGAAGTCATTCTGTCCCCACTCCACCCCACAAAACAAAATATCTCATAAAACAGGTATAGCATCCTTTCCACCCCCCAATTTCGACTAAAAGGGCACACTAATTCCCATCCACTGCATCCAGCAGACCCAAATCTTTGGCATCTTTCTTATTGATAAAGTCCTCTCCTTCAACTTCCTACTCTTTCCTAGGCTCCCCCCTCCCATTTCCAATGATAGTTCAGTCAATATTTCTTAATATGAACAAACGCCCCCTGCCCCGCTCTGACTCTGTCCCTTCGGGAGTCTTCTAGCGCAGTAGCAGGCTGAGAGCGAGGGAACTCCTCTGGGTGGGATCAGAGCAGAATACCCACTCGGTTTCCAGGTATTGGGAGGGATGGAGGGGAAATCGCTGAAATCAGGGACTAGCTCTCTGAGTCTAGATAGCGACATGGCAGCAGGCAGCGAAACCGGGGCCAGTCCACAGGGCAGGAAATCAGGTTTGGGTAATTAACCTAAATCCTAGTGATGAAAACCCTTTTCTTGCCACAAGGCTGAGATGCAGAGAGGGCAAATTGATGGAGGCGCAGCAACTTTTAAAGAAAGGACTTGCTCACTGAACTTGGCAAAGCTTCCTGAGTGTTTTTCTGGTAAGGAGAGAAAACCCTCATCCGAAAAAGAAAGCAGCAGGACTGATGTGAAAATGGCTTTTCACTTCTCTAAGTGCTGGTGTGGCTACTGTAAACAAACCTTGAAGTTAGAAACAGCTGCAAATAATCAACTGGCCACTAATTTTTAGGGAAAGGGCGGGGGATGGGAGTAAAAAGGGGAGGGCAGTATTGCCTTTTCATTTTTCTCCTTCGTCCCCCCATCTGGTTCCCCCCCAAGACATTATTGTGGATTTTTTAAAATTTTACTTTTAATGTTTTGCTGATTGATTTTTAAATTTTTTTTTATTAAGCCTGGGGGAACGAATACAGACTGTCCTGGTTGGATCATCAGAGCAACAGGAAAGATAGGTACAGATCCAATTAACAGTTTTCCATAGCTAGAGTTTCCCTCTCCTTCCCCCCACCCCCCAATCCCAGTGGATTTAGAGCAATATGTTCAGGTGTGAGGCAATGAGTGCCTATAACTCCTTTCACTATAATCGTATAACCTCTTTACCTAATTCCGTAGATTGGAGATAGGAAGACTCTGACCTTGAGGTTGTAAGGAGCTTGGTCTCATTAACCCTTCATACTCCAAGACAGAACTAAGGTTAACCACACTAATCTACAAAAAGGGGCTGCTGAACAGGAAAGGAGAGGTCAGCAAGCAGCAGTGAACTCAGTCCACTTGCAAGATTTTTTTCTTTTAGTTCTCTGCCTTGCTTTTCTCCCTCTACCCCCAAAGTATGAACACGGATTTCCATGAAACAAACAACATTTTTCACCCTCAAAATATATGAAAATGCACTTTAGGGATCAGAAAATGTTAATTAATAAAACATTTGACTTTCTTTGACTGAATGATATATTTAATTTTTCTGGTATATTCAATTTACTGTATGTAACAGTTTGGTATGTGTGTTTGTTGGGGAGAGGGGGAGATTTGATTACAAAGCAAGACACATTTACCTTTCTCCATTTAAGTAAGGCTAGTTTGGCATCTTGTCAACAGCCAAATTATAGCCATAAATTCTGATTGTGATTATAAAAACACACTGACATTAAGCTTTGTGACACTATAATAGGTAGTTATACTATAGTTATATAAATATATACAAGTCCATGATCACAAAGATTAACACACATATCTATGTGCACACTCATATGTTATGTGGAAAATTTTTTCAAGAGATCTTCACATATTAATGCTTTGTATATTGTTGCCTATACATTTGTATAGAAAGTATACATAGATGCATGTATCCATAAATAAATAATGAAGCAAAGTGAAAATATTTTTGGAAGATATCCTCAGAAACATTTTTGTTGAGCTTGAAATGCAAGTTTAATCACTTGGTTATTCACAAAGTTGAGATGCCTTGTATAATTTTTGGAAAAGCACCTTACAAATGTAAAATACTAATGTTCTTGTATAATATTCCAGCAACCAAATTAAGTGTTCTGGTTAGTATTTATTTTTAAATGATTTTTTTTCATTTTATTTTCTAATGAATTGAAGAATGTAATAGCCCAGGCCATTGAGAATGCTGCTATTAAGTGACTAACTGAATATTGAACAAAATCTGATGTTGACAATCAATGCCTTATAACATTACAATTTCCAGGTTATTGATGTTAATAGAGAGATATCATTCTGATATAAATTTCTGCTTCAAGGAGGACTTAACTGAAATATTGCTTGAATGTTTATTACATGTCTTTTCTTTCTTTTTCAAGATGTTAATAATGAAGCCTTTATAAAGACATCTTTTTATATAATTTCTAAACATCAAAGCTAATCAAACTATTGAGTACCTAGAATTTTAAAACCGAAGTTATTAATAACACAAATAACCAGATAAAATAATATTGCTAATTGGTTGAATGGCAATAAATTAAACAAGAACAAAGAGAATTGATCTGAATCAATTTCACTTATCAAAAACTCAAGATAAATTTCAGGTACTAAAAATCACCTAAGGAAGAATTTCCTTTCCTATTATGGCCTACAGGGGACTTTTTACAAATACAGATGCATATATGAGTAGAAAGCATATAATAAGAAGATCAGATAGTTAGACAAATACAAATTCACTGCCATAACAGGAGAAACACTATGTGGATGCAGAATATTTTAATCAGTTACATATCTAATTATGTCTCTTCCCCCACAACAATCTGATTTCCTTGAAATGTGACTACATTAAAAAAAAATCTTACATGAGTTTCTTTTGCTGAATTAAGATCGGCTGTTTCACACACTATTTAAGCCCCTGTACATTGAAATTATTAGCTTTACAGCTTAAACATGTTATCTTTGAACAGTTTTTAGACAGCTTTTAAACATTCTAAACACATGGTTGAGAAAGGTACTTTTCTCATCAGTCTGTTGCAATTTGTAAGAAATTAATCAGTCTTATCCAGAAGAATTCTCTGGGTTTGGCTGAGGTAAATTGGATGAGATTATATCACTTAAAATAGTTAAAGCTAAACTGAAAATGTTAAGAAGAAGGGATATCCACTTAAGTGAAAAATGGTAAGGATGGTATTTCTTGACAAAATCACATTATGCCACCAGTCAGGAAGAGTAAGTTTAAAAAAAAATAGTACAGGCCATTTTACTCCCCCTTATATTAAAGTAAAACAGTCATGTAGAATTTTATTTCTAAATTTTGTTGGGAAATTTCTTCCTATGATATTTCACTACATTCAAAATATTTGTGGGGAATTCAGAACAAATTACACATATTAGGGCTTTTTTTTTTCTTTTTTCATTCCTTTGTGAGTAATTGTGAATTATGTTCAGTTTCTACTTTTCTGTCACAATGATTTTGGCTGATCTAATGGTCTTTTAAAAATAGTGTTTTCACTTAAAATATACTATATATGAATAAAAAACTAACCCATTCAAGGAACTAGACCATATTTTAACAAGTGCAGTTTAATGCTCAGAAACTGAGGAACTTTGGTTTAGATTTCTTGTATTCCGTGAAATCACTACTCTATTACAATTTCAGTTGGCATGACTTTGAATGAATATTTCATTTAAGATCCTTGAATATCTTTCCCCTATTTACCTTGGAAATACCTTTAATCTGTTCTTGATACTTATCTCCTTTAAAAAAGATTCAGTTAGTTTCTGTGATTATTTTTCACTTTTTCATTTCTTTGAGAACAAGTAAAAACTAATTGAAAAGGAAAAAAAATGGCTGTATTCTGAAGTTACTGTACAACATAAAATTTTCTTAATAAAATAGAAAAATCCGGTCCTCTCTAAATTAAAAAAGGGCAGATGTTGGGTATGGTTCATATTAGGTAGCCTTAACTCCCTTTGCCTTGGGCATTAAAGTGTCTGAAGTTTTTTTCTTCAAACTGTCCATTGCTAACAGAGGGATTGAATGAATATATGTGTATACATATATGCATATTTACTTACTTTTAGAGATGCATATTGCTTTGTCCATAGAAATATATTGTTAAAATATAAAATAATACTAATTTCTATGATTTTATTAGTAAACTCAGGCAACAATTGATCTCTTACCACAAAAGCAAGATATTTATTAGTTACAAAGAAAACATGTAAAACCTTTCTTAGGACAGTGTATTAAAAAAACGCAGAGATTTTTATAATGTAACTTATTCTACAAAGGTTTTCATCAGAGCACTTTTATAACAGAAAGCATTTCAATGGGATATATTTCCTAGATTAAAAAAAAGACCTCTTCTAAGGCATATGAAACTCAAGCAGGTATTTTTTTAAAACATGCTCTCCATTAATTATAAATATACCTGGCAGGGGGTGGTAACTTAACGACCTTCCTATCTCAAATTTTTGTGATGCTATGAAAGCATTAATGTGTTGAGTAAAGTCTAGTAATAAAATATACTTTCATATAACATATGAAAGAGATTGATTTGAATGAAAAAATGATTAAGAAAAAATGGAAAATAAAAAAATGAGTTTAAGGAAAGTTATCTGTGGTTTCAAAGATTTTATTTGTCCTATGTTTGAAATGAGTCAAATAATGGTTAAGATTATACAGTATGATCATCAGACCTTTGGAGCTAGGGTGAAGATGACAGCATTTAGAAGTAAACTTTGTTGAAAGTTAACCGAAGTTCCCTTCTAAAACAGGCCTTAGAGGTAAGGAAAAAGAAAACTAGATATAGTCATTTTCTTTTTTTTTCCTAAGGCATTACTAACTTTTATGATGTTTTCCCCTCCTCTACTATCTGTCTTTGTGCCTCCAGGGCCAGTGAAAGAACACTGCAGATCCTAGATTGCTTTCAGAGTTCGCCTTCCCTGATGATGGATTACCATGTCAATTTAAACGGCATAGGATTAATTTGTTTCAATGATTTCTCTTTAGGCTGAATGCCAGCCCTTTTTTCTATCTCTCTCCTTGCTCTTCAGAACAAAACACACACACACACACACACACACACACACACACACACACTTTCAATATTCTACTTTAAGGAGAAAATAATAGAAATAGACAAGTTAGGTGTAATGTTGTAACAGTTATAGGTTTGAGAGTTTTTATCTCATTCGAGGAGTCTGAAGCATACAGTCAGTCACATTAAAATGAAATTGGAGTTAACATTTATTCAATAAATACTTGTCTTGTATGTAATCCAGTTCGGAGTGCTTTTGACACATAAGGACTTAATTTATCTTGGATAACAAGTTATTAATATGGCACATTTAAACTTGCCACCTACAATAAGGTCATTAGACCTATAAGATGACTCACAGTCATTTTAAAGTAGTCCATAAGAAAGAAACACATTTTGAGGATGTATACCTTTTTTCTATCTGTCTCTCTATAGACACTTATCAGTGACAGATCACTTAAAGCAAAAATTCAATGGAGATTTTTGAATACTCAATCAAATATGATGAAGACTTTGACCTATTAAAAATGATAATATGTCAGAATTTTCATTTCTTTCTTTCTCTTCCTTTTCCTCTTTTTTCTCTCTTTCATTCATTCTTTATTTCTTTCCCTCTCTCCCTCTATCCTTCACTCCCTCCCTCTTTCTCAGATTCCTTGAATGAGATAAAAACACTGCTCCTTCCTTCCTTCCTTCCTTCCTTCCTTCCTTCCGTTCTTTCTTTTTCTTTCTTTTTCCTTCCTTCCTTCCTTCCTTCCTTCCTTCCTTCCTTCCTTCCTTCCTTCCTTCCTTCCTTCTTTCTTTCTTTCTTTCTTTCTTTCTTTCTTTCTTTTTTTTCTTTCTTTCTTATTTTCCCCCACAAAGAACCAAAAGGAAAATACTGTCCAAATTCAGTTTCTTTGGTCAACTAGGCCCATGAAAAGGTAGAAAACACTTGGTGCTAAGTCATTCAAAATAAGACTCATCAAACTTATTATATAAACTGAATTTATATACAGTCCACAAATTATGTTCCTTTAACAGCAAAGAAAACTTGAACATAAGATTCTTTTTGTAATGTGGTTCTCTTCCCTACAATATATGTGTTATTATTTTGGTGCAAATATTCTATTTGGTGCAAATAGAAGTGTTGCATCCTGGGATCTGAATATGCTGAACAAATATGGCTATTAATATGCCAAGACTTTTTTTTACCTTGTTTCTCTTCTCACAACTTAAAAATTAAAATTTTTCATGAGTGTAATGCATTGCATTAAGAAATGTAAATAAAATAGATCTTAGAGTTTTTACTTATACCAACTTCTAAAAAATATAATCAAAAATAGGCTTTATTTTAGCAGGTCTATTCTGGCAAAAGAAGATGTTCAATTAGGTTCCCAGGGCACTAAGCAATGAACTCTTGGAGGTTTTACTTTGTAAAAAGTTATTGGTTGCTTACCCCATAGAAGACTGTACATCTCTAAGAAACTATTTTTTTTTAAACATTCTCATTGGGAAAATGATGTTATGCATGACCAGAAAATTCAGGGAAAAAAGGCTAATTGAATGAAGAGAGAATTAGGTTAAAAAATCAAGTACAATCTAGTATCACATTTTCACTAGTATAACCTGAAATGGAGGTGTCTTCAAGTCCCCGGTGATGCCAGAGTGTTTAGATGTTGGGCACAGATGGAGACACCTATTGAAATGTGTCTGAAAAAGATTAATAGGGCTTGTCAGTGTTGGGAAAGCACTGCTTTGCTGTAAATTTCTACCAGCACAAGATGAATTACCGATGAATGCTCAGTTATCAACCCCATCACTATCATTCGACACTAAATCAAATTGAGAAGTTATCTGCAATCAGAAAATTTCTTTTTAAAATAGACATACACCTTTAGGCCTCAACTCTTTAATAACCCTTCTTTAAAAAAACAATTCCATATCTTCTTTTTCTTATTTTGTATTTCAGTCAAATATTTTTTTTTTTGAGTTTTCACACAAGAGGCGTTATGTCAGTAGGAAAATTTTAGGGTATTTTACCTGGAAAAGAAAAAGTTTCTTTGTAGTCATCAGTTATGTATTATAAAACACAAGTCTTTCTGATCTTATTATATATGAAAGTCTTTTTTCCCTTTCTATTTTTAGATGGAGGTTGGGTAGGGTGTTAGTTGAAGGGAAGATTTGTCCTTTTTCAGTTTAGACCTCTGTTGCTCGATCCTTGGACTATATGATAGAATTGTGTTAAATACATTCACAGTAAAAATAAAAATGTAAGGAGATCATTATTTAACAATATTATAAGGATGATTGTAATATTTGAAGAATTGTGCTTTTATTTTTACATAATTTTAATGCATTAGTTCATGCACTTAATTTTATATATGTGACTTATTTTTAAGGGACAAAACAGAGAAATTAGATCTTTTGAAATGTCTGTTAACCTATCCAAACATCTGGTATCTTCCCAATCGAGAAAAATATTTTTAATGTTTGGAAAAGTCATTTGGTAAATATACACACATACACACACATGCATACACACATGCATATCTCTATCAATCATTAGTCAAGCTTGTATAACTAGGAGCTGAATAAAAAGTCCACTGGTCATTTTCAATCTGCTTATTTTCATGATGTAAGCATTCCTTACAATATAAGGAAGTATAGTATTGTAGAGAAAACACAGAACTGGGAGTTAGGACACCTGGGTTCTAGTCCCAGCTTTATCACTAAATTTAGCTCAGTGATATTGGACAGCCTTCTCTGGACCTTGGTTTTCTCATTCCTTAACATGAGGTCTTGGATGAGAGGATTTATAAAGTTCCTTCCAGCTTGATGATTCCAGGGGAGTATTTAATTTATATCTAAGATGATGACTATTATGAATAAAATTGTAGAATTGAGGGAAGGACATTAGAGATTGACCAGATTTTCTGTACAGATAAGGAAACAGACCCAGAGGAGAGTAGTGACCTATCACAGGCCACACAGTTAATTTGTGGTTCAGACAGAACTAGAATCCAAGTCTCCTGAATCCTAGCCTCATGATCTTTCCACTATATCATAGACTCCTTAGTCATAAAAACCTTACTTAAAATAACATTCTTGACATGCCAATGTTAGACATTTTTCTATTTTATTATGTGATAATTTTGGTTGGGTTATTATTTATCATAATTTGGAACTTTACTCAAAGTTCCCATTAAGAATTTAATAAAATTCAATAAAGTAAAAAAGCTAAAGAAGCAATGATACAGCAGGGTAGAATTCAGCATCAGTAAGCAGAATATTTAAATTCTAGTTGGTTACTATGTTATTCCAATCTGTATTTATTACAACCCTTCTCTGATGCTTACATAACCAAAATTGCTAGATTTATATTCTCTAATGGTTGCACAATGGGAAAAACCTGTGGGATTTTTTTTATCTTTCTTTTCCTGTCCCAAATAACCCTTCCATATACATTCCCTGTTACTCTGGGAACCCCTGTCTGGGTTTAATCAGAGGTTGCAAGACAAAATGTGCATTATTAAGAAATATAAATATTTTCAGAAGCAATCAAAGGGATGAAAGATTGATTCGGTATGTAGATTGGACCTAATTCGAAGCAGCTTTGTTCTAATGAGGACTACTGGGATACAAAGACAGAAGCTGCTTGTGACCACCAGTTGGAAATTCCTACTCATTACAATAACCTGTCAGAATTTCTTTTCTTAGGTATGTCAGAAAGCAGCCACTGGTGCGAATTTTAGCAAGTTTTCTATCCTAATCTCTAGGAGCTGGGCTGATCTCACCTATTTCCTTACCCCTGGGAATTTTGAACAATTGTCTTTGATAAATTATTATTAATTCCACTTCTGATTTAGAGTTTAAACCAGTGAATACCTGCTTACTTATAGCTCCAGAGTTGGCTTAGCATTCACTTTTCAAAGAACATTTTCGCCTGAAGGCATCTGTATTACAATTTATTTCTTGGCCTAATGAAAGGTATTGCATTATCTACCTGGTCAATCTACATTGGCTTTCCTAACAGAAACATAGAAAGCTTAATAAGTATCATTAGGATATCTGTTTTAAAAACAAACAAAGGGTTGTCTCATTTAGAATGTGCTTTGAAATTTCCTGGCAAAGTTCATTGGCCATTACAAAGGTATCATCTACTTGGGATATGATACAGGGGAGCTTTGATAAAATACTGGATATATGGTTAGAATTTTAATATAGACAGGATCAAACCTTGACCGTGGTGTTTTTCTTTTTTTCTCCCACTTTTTGTCCACACAGGCATATAAGAAAGATGGCTTGATTTTTCTGAAATGGTTCACCCATCCACAGCTGGAATTCCAAAGTAAAATGAAAATGCCTTTAAAATCAACACTACACAGGAGCCTGAGAGAACAAGTTTTCCTTTGTTGTAGGGTATAGTATTATTTGCTGTAGGTTTTTGATATACATTCTAAATTAGGCCTGCAAAGGCATGCTTCATCTTTAATTCATCACTCTCAGCTGAAAGAGATTAGCAATGTCTAGCACGCACCCCTCGTATGGTGCTGACCTCATCAAGTATGGCCTGAAATTAATTAGCCTCATTCATTCCAAATGGAAAAGGATAATGGAGCAGCATTTTAGAGATGACCATCACAAATTGTATGCAGCATATTTAAAAGGCCTCTATTTTCAAACCATGTAGATTAAAATTCTTTCTAGGGCTTGCAATATGTCAGAGTTATAAAGGCACCCAGAGCAGAAACTAGTCAGTGTTTATTCCTCTCCTAAAGAATTAAAAGTTACATGTAAGTGTGCATGTGTATTTAAATGCCTGAAAACAGGTTCCCTTAATGAAAGAACACCTGGAAAGTGCTATGCCACACTTGATCATCAAAAGACTGAAACTTAATAATGAATTAAATGATCCAATAAAAGGTTTCTTAAAGTGGTATCATTTGGTCCTCAACAAAGGCAGAAACTACCAGAAAAACTTTTTTGCTGCTATTTTTAAGTCCTATATCATTTGTAATTGAATTAGGAAAGAGAAAAACCCTCTTTTTTATTGAAAAAGGAAATCTTGCTTTTTATATTTTGTGGCTGTAAATTCTGTGTGTTATTTTTAAGACTCTGGCTTGGTAATGTCCTTTAAATTTCTATGTCCTTTCCCAGCTAGTACAGTAGAATCATATTTTTAAACCATGCTGATGATTTTGCTACATTATTCAACCATTTATATCTACAATCTTCTAAGATTAGCTGTGTTTTCTCCTCTGGGGATAGACCAAGAAGGTCCAGGGGTTCTAAATATCAAATCTGCTTTCTTTTCTGGCCAAAAAACATTTGACTAGGGTTTTCAGTGTTGTAAAATTTATTTTTATGAGCAATGGTTTTGTGACTACAAGTTGGAAGGAAAAAACACCATTTTTTCAGATTTTGATTTTTCAATTGATTAGATGGAACACAATCCCTTTTAGGAGCTATTTTTCTTTAGCATGATTGTGAATTAAATCTAGTGTCTATATCCAAAGGAAAAGAAAATAATTTACCATCCCAGAAAGCTTAGTTTTATCACATGAAAAACATAGACCCTATAAATGATACCTTAATCTCATGGCTATGATAAGTATATGAGTAAAGAATTTAAAAATTTAGATCAATGCTAACTATTTGCTTATTTTATCTACCTATATTTTAGGTATCAATATGATATCTAGATTTTAAACATAACTCCACATGAAGATATATTCAGATCTGCAGATACATGGGCTTTTTTCAGCTTCTCCAAACTCACTTCAACTTAATCTTTCTTTGCCATTAATTGTCTTAATTTAATGTTCATGTATCATCTGTATATATAATAACATCAACCATGAACTGTGAACCTATTTGGGGGTCTAAAGATCCATTTTTAGATCTTTCAGAGCTCATATCAAATAATTTGAGGAAATGAAGTAACTCTAAAATGTGGACCATGGATTTCCATGTGAGGAAATGTATATTGAGTGAAATGGAAAATCTACATAAAGTTACACTTAAACTAGATCAATAGAGAAAAAGAAACTACAGAGTTGATCTACCAAGAAGGCAAAATTACCCTGATAATTATTATTTGATTAACCCAACATTCAACATTCATGTAATAAAGTCATGAATGCTTGGGAAAATTTTGGTAAGATTGCTTTTGCTTGTGCCATTTCAAAGAGGTCAGGGATATTGACGATATTTTCTTAAGTTAACTTCATGATACAAATCTATACAAATATCAAAGTATTAACATTATTATGAATCAAAAGAATGTAGCAGTGTGGTAGATTGACTTTGCTACCAAATTGGGATACCAAAATTTATTTTAAAAATTCCTTCTCCATGAGATGAAAATGGCAGCATAACCATAAATTAAAGGATTAGAGCTGTATGAAATTTGAGCTCATTCAAACCATGAACTCAAAGCAAGACTTAGATGAACTTACCAAATTGCATTTGGTGTCCACCTGAGACTATAAATTCTCCCCTGGCACTTGAATGGAGGAAGAGCATTCACCTAAAATTCAAACCAGATTTTTTAAAACCTAACCCAGACTCCCTAACTTTAGGATGAACCACTGATTGAATTTTGAATTCATAATAAAACTTTCATCCATCATTAGCCAATTCTTAATGAATGATGGTTTGGTGGGAGATTTAGAGAAGGCAATCTCTGGAACTGCTGTTCTGTCTCCTCTTATTTCATAGTTTCAATAATAATCTGGAAAAGGAGATATGTAGTAAATTAGCTAATTTGCTAGAAAGTTAAATGGAAAGATATACATTAAAGGAAATAATGTAAGTAAACTTTGATTGTGAAATGTACAAATTAAAGATAGTATCATGCAACATAAAGACAGATGGCAACATGTGGAGTAAGGTGGAGTGAATGCATTGCTATGCAGATATTGAATTTGCTGAAATACCTTTGGGAAATAGTAATTTTGTCAGGAATCTCAGGATGATAGCCAGATAATCCCTTGAAATCCAATATGACAACAACAACAACAACAACAAATCAGTAACCCAGTTCTTGTCCTTAAGGGATTTCATTGAAGGATGGGGTGGGGTGGATAAACCAAGTGCATAAACCATGATAATCTATTTTAGCAAAGGTCATGGGAGGGAAGTAAAGTTCTATGGAGGGTAAGAGGAAGAAGAGATCATATACAGTTCATAGATCAGGAAAGGTTTTATGGATAATAATAATATGTAAAACATATAATAATGCTAAGAATTAGTATTTATATAGCACTTTAGTTTTATAGATGAGGAACCTGAGGCAAAAAAATTTAAATGACTTGCCCAGGGTCACATAGCTAGAAAGTTTCTGAACTTAAATTTGAACTTGGGTCTTCCTCACAACCATAACCAGCCTGGTTATATATATAATTATATATAATATAATATAATATATTATATTTTATATAATTATATAATTATATAATATAATAATTATATAATAATAATAATATCTATTATACCACCTGCTGATTCTAATAGTACAAAATTCTCATCAGTGTCTTACAGGTACAGAAGCTGGAAGCTAGGGTATACTTAAGAACAGTATCATAGTTTGGTGGTTAGAGTATTGGATTTTTGAGTCAGCATTATGTGGTTTTATACTTTGCCTCTCACATATTAGCTACGTAACCATAGGGCATTTATTTATCATCTCGGCGCCTCAGTTCTCCTATCTGTAAAAAGGAAGTATTAGCATCTGTCATATCTACTTCATGGAGCTGGTGTAAGGATCAAGTCGGATCATGTACATAGTTATTTCCAAGCTCTAAATTGTGTACATATATGCATTACATACATATACATGCTAGTTATTATTCCATAATTTTCCAGCACCATCATAGGAGCCGAGTTTTAAGAGACAGGATTTTATTTCAGTCTTTCCAGGTAACAGAGAAAGTATGAGCAAAGATGCAGATGTGAGATGGTCTAGGGTACATTCAGATAGCAAGCTATATATTTGGTTTGAAAAGAGTATCCATATAGTGGATGAGCGGGTGATAAGGCTGAAATGATAGGTTGGAATCATATTGTGGAGGGCCTGAAATGTCAGACTGAGGAAAGTGTATTTCATTTGGTTAGCAATAGGAAGTTTTTGAGTTGGGGGAAGGAAGGGAACAAGCATTGATGTAATACCTTTTATTTGCCAGATACTCTGCAGAGCACTTTACAAATGTCTCATTTGATTTTCATGATAAACTTATAAGGTAGATGTCGCTATTACCCCCGTTTTACAGTTGAGGAAACTAAAGAGGTTAAGTGACTAGTCTAGAGTCACACAGCTAGTCAGTATCTGAATTTGAGCTGGATTTGAACTCAGGTCTTCTCAATGCCAGGCCTAGTGCTCTATCCACTGTGCCACATTGATGCCTTAATAACATGGTCAGAGTTGTAAACTGGAAATAAGGCAAATGGATAGAAGGGGGGGAAGATGTAAAATACAAGGTAATGGGAAGAAAATTTTACCTTTTTTTTTTTTTGGAGAGGGGAAAGCAGGTCAATTGGGGTTAAGTGACTTGCCCAAGGTCACACAGCTCATTTTGTCTTAAATGTCTAAGTCCGGATTTGAACTCAGGTCCCTCTTGATTCTAGTGCCAGTGCTCTACTCACTGCACCTGGGAAGAAAATTTTAGAAAGAAAGTAAACCCTGTTAGGTGCTAACATAATCATTTAAGACTCATTAATGCTCCCATTTTGTTTAGACTGTAAAACCAGAGAAGCTACAAAAAACAAACCTTGTCCCATTTTCTTTTAGTTCTTCCACTGGTTTGCCTCTTTCTGAATACAGAATCTCTTATCTTTCAATCTGAAATCTCACCTAATACCATTATTTTCCCTTAATGCTTAATAAATATGTGTTGAATTGAACTGAACAGAGAGAGTTTCTTGAATGGAATAGATGGGCAATTCTTTTTGCATGTCATTGGTGAGATTTCACTTGAAAGTCTATATTTAAAAACGGTATATCTTCATGCCAGAAAGATATTGGCCAACTTAATGGAATTCAAAGAAGAACCACAAGTATGACAAAAATCATTTTAGAGATGGACTTATGAGTGAAGATTAAAAGAACTAAATATGCAGAACTTGACTAAGCAATAATTAATGGAGAACTTAATAACATTTTACAAATATTTAAAGGAGGGAGGAAGGAGCAAAAGAAAAGCATGAGAATATAATTAGAGGTAATTGGAAGAAATATAAGGGAAAGTAAGGCTATTAGGCTGTGAATTCATTTTCTAAGACCCATAATGGAAGCCCCTTTTTCTTTATTAAATCCCTAACCAGAGAAGTCACAAGGAATAAACAAATGAACTGTCCCATATTAATTCAGAAAGAGAGAAAGTATATTTATAAATCTGACAAGATTTTCTACAATGAAACTTCCTTACAACTTTACTCAAAGACTGATAATGTGACATGCTTGCACTCCACATATGTGCCTACATACAGACACACACATCCTAAACTGAATTTATTTTTATACAAAATAGAATAAAGTGAATTTATTTTATTGTAATCTACTGTTACCCAAATACCATACTGGAATTAGACATAGCAACACTCACTAGGATCTGGCAGTCATCCTGTGATAACTGCTCAGTTCTTACAGCAACTGTGTATGTGAAGTAAATACACAGCAGTCAGAAAGAATGTCAACAGAAATGATAGATTGATGAGTATTCTAAAACTTCTTGGGACTTTTAAAAGAATACCCCAGACCCCATTTATTTACAGACCCCCAGATGAAATCACTTGGTTGTTTACTGCAGCGTTAGTGCTGATGAAAAGACTGAGTTATACTTCACAGGTTAGACCATGCCAAATAAAAAAAAAAGTTCCATGTTCTTTATAAAAGAATTGTAGAGCATACAATCTGAAAGTGATGAACAACATTTGGGACCAATTACCCACATGAGGTGTGTTTGTAGGAGGGGGAAATGGTGAGAAGGGAAGCAATATTATCTTTATGCTTTGGAGATAAGAGGAGCTTTAGATTGTACATTTTAAATGTTTTAACCCAACTTGACACACGTCCTTCACACCCATGTCTGAACACACATTTATCATATTAAATTATAGTATTAATTTTGCATATCATTATGTGAAAAAATTATTTATTTCCTGAAAAGACCACTGCCATAACTTGTACTAAAAAGCCAAGACCTGGAGAAATTATTGTTGTCACATGTTAACAAAGTCATACACCATAGCACACACCACAGACACAGAGAAATCATGGCTTTTACAACTTGGGGAGAGTGACTTTTTCTGGATAGCTGATAAACTATGTATTGTATACCAATATTCTGGTTTTCAGCTGTGGAGTCTAAGGAAAGTTATCTACACAAAAGAATTTAAAAAATGAAAGAAGTCACTCCCATCTTCTTGTTTAATTAACAAAAACACTCTCATTTAACTCCATTTTATCATAGTATTATGGATTATCCAGTAACTAATGGTTGACAATGAAGCTGTTACCATGAACGCTGTTGCTAAGAATAGTTAGAGGTTGATTGTGATGAATATTGCTATTGTGGACAAGAACCAACTTGCAGAATCTTTGGTTGCAGCTCAAAGGTTGATGGGGGGTTGAGTTAGGTTGAAACTGAGATTTAGCTCCACTATTCCCTAAGATGTGCCGACCTCCATTGTGGTTCATGCTAAGAATTTCAATCACTTTTGAAACTATTTGACTTTTTAATATATTTCTGATGCTGAAGGTCTGACCTTTAGGGAAATACTATATGGGTTAGGCTATAAGATTGGAAATGGGGGTTATTTCTGACCTGCAATGATTTTTTTTAAAGATGCAGTCTTTTGATACTTAATGAAATAAATTAAATATATATGAAAGAAAAACACCATTACCATTTTAAAAACCAGTAGTCATTATTCATACATATTCAGATGATTGATGATGGTGATGATACTAGCTGTCATTCTGGTGGCACTTTAAGGGTTGTGAAGTACTTCCATTATAAAATTTGTGCCTTTTAACAGGTAATACCTTAAAGCAAATATTATTATCCCTCTTTTACAGATGAGAAAACTGAGGAGAAGTTAAGTGGCTTGCTCAACATCACACAGCTAGGAAATATCAGAGACTGGATTGAAACCCAAGTCTTCTTACTCCAGATCCAATCCTGCTACAGACTGCCCACAAACTTAACCACTTCAGGACCTCTTCGAAATCATCTGCTTTGAATTAACTGTAGGTAAGAGGAGAAAAGATTTCTTTTTGAGGGGGTAGAGGATCGAGTAGGTACTCTTTATTTTTTATTTTAAGCCTTATCTTTCTTTCCCCCCTCACTTAATAGCATTTTATTTTTTCCAGTTACTTGCAAAGGTAGTTTTCAACATTCATTTTTACAAGATTTTGAGTTCCAAATTTTTTACTCCCTCCTTCCTCTCCCTCTCCCCAAGATGGCATGCATTCTGATATAGGCTATATATGCACAATGATATTAAAATACTTCCACATTAGTCACATTGTGAAAGAAAAATAAAAACAAAAGGGAAAAACGAAGAGGAAGAAATAAAAATAACAAAAAAAGAAAAGAATATGCTTTGATCTGCATTCAGACTGGATAGTTCTTTCTCTGGATGTGCACAAGATTTTACATCATGTGTGTAGGTACTCTAAATTGAATGTTCACAAGCCATATTGAGGTATAGTCATCAAATTAAAATCAAATGCATTCAAATCCACACCCATCTATAAAGTATTTGTGCTATATAGGGCAGGCCTCTTCTAGGTGCTGGGGTGTAATACAACATTTAGACAAGATATGGTTATTATCTTTAGAGAGTTTGTAGTCTAGTGTGAAGAGAAAACTTACAGAAAACAGTATAGGTAGGTATGATAAAAATTATTGTAATATTTTATTATTACATTTTAATTTATTATTATTTAATTAATTTATTTATTAAGAATGACAACATGGTGCTATGTGTGCTATGAATTTGAGGAGGAAGGTCACATTCATTATCAATGGGGATCAAGAATTACTTACTTGATCTATGGCCTTACTGAATCTTAGACTCCCAGAATCTAAGAGCTGGAAGTGAACATAGAAGTCATCTGGTATAACCCAATGTATCTTATCAGTGCCAAACAGTGCCAAAACTTTTAAGTGTCCAAATACTTTTTTGGTCATAATTAAAAAGATAGAAAAAAATCAATTAAACAGGTTGGGATTTTCCTTAACCCTACACAAATGATGAAAATTAAGTACCATGTGCTTCATAAGCTAAATATTATAAAGTGACTACCCGGCTTTGTACCACATCTTCAAAATATTTAAAAATAATTGCCTTGTACAAACACGGAATGAACCAGCACGTTCTATTAAACTACAGGCCAAATGATATATAGTGACTATAGAAAGTAATGACCAGGTCCATTTTATAGAATAAGAATGGAACCACCCTGACATGTAGCCACTTTTATTGTTAGCAAGTTTTTCCTCACACTGAGTCCAACAACTCTCTATACTGGTACTAATTTTGCCTTCAGTAACAATATGGTGTAAATTGAACCCCCGTCTTCTAGATAATAAGCCTTCAAAAACTTAAAGGGAATTACCTTGTCTCCCTCTAAAGCTGGTTCTTTTCCAGGCTAAAAATCTCTAGTTTCTTCAGCCATGATATCTTTATGCTTGAGGAGCTTAAGATGGCATGTTTTAAAAGTTTTGGCCCAACATTACATACTCCTTATATGCGTATGTCTGAATATGCATTTATTATACTAAATTATTAATTTTGTATATTATTATAGGAAAATATACATTTATATATTTCTTAAAAGGAAGAACACTGCTATAACTTGTGCTAAAAATCCAAGACATACATGATATGCTTTCCAGACTCGAATATCATTGTGTTAGTTTTGGGCCCTCATTCTACATGTTTGAGATATTTTTGAGTCTTTAGCCTGTCATCCAACTTGTGTAAAATTAATAAGTATGCCTCCTGTCTTCATTCAATGTCGGATTTAAAAATGTTAGTCAGGATTGATTCTTTTACAATTTTCAGTAGTAATAGGATCAAATAGGATCATTATACGACTGTACAATATAGAAACAAGGCACATGTGATAGGCATAATATCCTAACCCAAGCCACCACATAAGTTAGGTTAAATTTTCCTTAAAAGGAATCAAAACTATCCCTGAAATTTGATTGGCCCATGGGACTAAAGGCTCAGGATATTGACATCACTTCCTTGTTGCCTGAGTATAAAAGAGCCAGGAGGAACTACAGGCCTTCTCTGCCGCTTGGCTGGTGGAAAACAATGGGCAACTCAGGCAAGGGAGTTCCATTTAGCTGAATCAATCTGACATGTCCTCAATGCCTATCTTTGTTGAATATCCTTTGCCTACCATGGCTAAGTAAATTTCCTTTTGTTAACTGTTGAATGACCTACAAGTGTCTCATTTTGTTCCAGTATGGAACATAAACTACCAGGGGACTGGCATAAGTGAGACCCAGACCAGAACAGTATGACATCTACTTGATTTGATTAACTTAGAGTATTATCATGGATGAAATGATATATACATGATAATCACAGACAGCTAATTTTATATTATTGTAGCACTTAAAGTGCTAGACTTGAAACCAGAAAGGGCTTGGGTTCAAATTCCACCTCTGCCATTTATTAGCTATATATTCATGTATAATTCACTTAACCTTTTTTGAGACTCAGCTTCATTATCTGTAAAATAAAGATAACAATATCTATAGTACTTGTTTCACATGGTTGTTGTAAGGGTCAAATGAAATTATGTAAAGTGCTTTCTAGACTTTATAATGCTATTAAATACATAAAGTACTTTATCAGTGTCACATGGTAGTTAATCTATAGAATTATTTCAAAGATAAAATTTGAAACCGTTTTTATTTGTATTATTATGTTTAACTAGCCGGCCAACATGGAGGTCCTTGGAAATCAAACACTTCACAATCTCCCCAAACTACAAAATTCAGCTTAGTTGGGTATTTTGTCTCAACCTGAGAGATGATGCTTTTGTCAACTGGATTGAACTGGCTTGTAACCTGTGGATGGTTAGAGTTGAACAGAGCAGGCTAAACTAGAGGTAGAGGAGTTAGGAACCAAATAGAATTTTAATTTCAAAGTGAGGGAAATGGCTTACAAGCCAAGACGCAAATTAGATACATGTACCAGAACCTTACCCCTAGTGGAGGGACTCACTTTAGTGTGGCTAAACACTAACACACACACACACATATACACATACACATACATATACATGTATACATGTATATACACGTGTACGTATGTGTACATGTATATACACACATACGTGTGTGTGTGTGTGTAGGTATATATAGGTATACCAATGGTTATGCAGTGAGCTGTAGCCCTGACAATGAGGGGTAACAGCAACAATGTGACAAGTTTGATCCTTGTCCAAGATCAGGGAATACCTAGTGTTGGTCAAACCAATACAAAAATCATGTAAAACAATTCTAGAATTTTGCTTTGACTGAGATCACCCAAAGAGTGAGCTCAAAGGATTATTTGTTATGCCAAGTTCAGGGCATGGATCCCTTGCTGGATCTTAGCTCTGGAAAGCAGAGAGATTTCTAATAGTATATTTTCACTTTCTATTATCAGTATGGAATGGGTTGATCTAAACAGGCTAGCTTTGCTGAGTCACAACTCGGCAATTTTATTTCTTTTATTGGCCAAAGTGCTCTGAATTCTCACACTATTGAGAACACAAAAATTCAAATATAAGTACAAAAGCAAATATAAATTGCTTTTTGATGATCTTCCATTTGGAATGATAGTCATCTCTGGTCACCCTTATTAGCACTGTTAGTTGAGAGCTGACAATGCAGGTCTAATTTGGAGTTTAGACTAGTATAAAGCTCTTTTGGCTTGGGTGGAGAATAAGAGATAAAGTTCTAAGTTGAAAATATGAATCTATGTACAGACATAATCATTGGAATTTAATTCTACATTACATTTTCCTAATTTCATTGATCATCCATCTTACTTTTCCCTATTAAATGTAATTTTGTTAATTTTGCTTCTTTTTTGTTAGTCTAGGAAATTATTTTATGTTTTCCACCACCCCTTCTAATGTGATATAGTAAAGCTTAAAGAAATAACTTCAACCATATTTATATTTTTCTTTGCATAATTTTAATAGAAGACTTCGAAGGAAATGCTTACTGCTAGACATGGGAGGAGCCATTTCATGAGAGAGGGATAAGTGGTAATATAATAGTAGTGTGTGTGTGTGTGTGTGTGTGTGTGTGTGTGTGTGAAAGGATAATGCTTGCAACAGCAATAGACCTGAATAAAGGGGAGTAGTTAGTCATTTGAAATTCGTACACAGACTGCCCTATCCATTACCTGTTTCCCATATTATACCCATAATCTCCCAAGGCAGATATGTTATTACACTCAGCGGGCCAAGTTCAGCCCCTGCTTATATACACACAACTCCCACTGACTTTGTGCCACTGAGGCACTTCAATGGGAGTTGTCTGAACATAAATTTAGCACACTATAGTCACAACCACAGCAGGTGTAGTTAAACAGAGAGACCTGGCTTTATGTTAAAAGGTTGAGGAAGAACAAAAAACCTGCCAGTTTCCACAAGAAATCTTATCCCTGGAGCATTGAGGATTGTACATACATACACACATCATTTTTCAGTCTTTGCCCACAACCAACACAATACTGTGGTATGATTTAGGAACAACTTAGACAAAGGTCTGCAACAAGGTGTAAAGCTACAATATATATTAAACAGTATTTTTGTGAGAAATTCCCCTTTAGTTATCCTTAGTACTAAAAAAACTATGATAAAGTGTGTGACAAAGGAAAGCTGAAACCAGTGAATATTTTAATAAACTTTTTTTAAAAGATAAAAAGAGTGGCAGTCTAACAAGCTAAATATCTAAGCAATAAATAGAGATTCAAGAGTTTTAAGATATGTTAATAATATTACATAGTAATTACATATATTATAATAATTATACAATTGATTTGATATTGATTTTTTTAAAAAAGGAGTTTATAGGGCATCTGGAAGGTGATATACTAAAAATTATTTATAAATTACCTCTTGAAATTTTTATGTTATTTTCATAAATCTTCTATAGAGGATCTTCCTAATTAATTAGATTCCTTCTACTGTCATTCCCATTCTTTTAATGGATCATTGATACTAACACAGGACTGGGGCTATGTATCAATTTCCTCTCAATTTTGCAAAATAACTGATCTACTTCTTTTTCCCAATAAATAAGCATATTCAACCACCTTTTAAAATCTACATATAGGTGTAGGCCTCACTGGACCTTAGGGGTGGGTGACCCTTGCCTCTCAAAGGCTATAGTAATTGAAAACAAGCTCTGGTTGGTCTTACCAATTTGGAAAGTCTTCACTTGTGAGGATGATGATAATAATATATTTCCTGGATGATAATTTTTTATAGCAGAGCTGTACATACACAGTTCCTGTCTAATCACTCTAGAATGTGCTAGAACTAGATTAAAATATAATTGGGAAATATTTAACAAAATAAATTAAAAATATAATGGAACATAAATAATGTTAATATGTGGTTTTCAAATCAATATATAGCTCTCAGGGACCTTTATATATAGTTTATTGGTCCCAGTTTCTATTGGAGTTTTACACCACTGTTTAACCAAACTTTTTACAGACTAGGTGTTGTTGGTAACTGCTAAAGCCTACTTTTAATCATAGTTTATTGGCAGCTCCTAAAGTCTACTTATGACCATCATTTGTCTTTCAGTTGCCCTTTGGGTTTCACTGTGGCTGTCTGAAGGTCATTTTGTTCCTTAATTCACCCCCATATGGCATCACCAGAAGAGCAGTGGTGCTAAATAATCTGGATTTTGCATTCTTGAGGAGTTTGGGATTAAGGAAATAATTGTGTACTTTCTCAGATGTAATCCAACTTTCTTTTTACTCAGTTCTTTGTTCAGCTCTTTGTCCACCTGTCACTTGTATCCAGTATATATATGTATGTGTACTACTCCTACTCCTGGGCTCATTCTCCCAACTTCAATTAATGCTAGCAGGTTGGGTCCCCATAGGGGACTGACATCCTCTTAGGGACTCAAGGGTTGACCCTGAGGGGTTATTTTCATTTTAAGTTGCCATACATAAAGTAACATGGAATTGAGTTCATATTTGCCATGGTCACTTGCCTATAACAAAGAAAGGATGACTCATTGTCACTTCAGTAAGAAGAATTTTGTTGTCCCTTGTGGACAGGACTGGCTGTTCAATAGACTCAGTGCTACAATAGGCTCCTGAGATATTTCCTCCTTTATAGAGGTTGAGAATCTCTAATGTCTCTTTTGAGCTTTTGAAGCTCACAAGGTTGTATGTCCATTCTGTCTGCAGATACACATTTACCTAAGATTGGAATAAACATAAGTGAAACAAAAGAAACAGAGGCACCACATCATTACAGGCACATCACAAATGTGGGAAATAGGTCTTACTGCCCCTCCCCAGTCTGACAACTCACAATAATGCTCCTCATTTTGACAGGGAAGAGAATGCCAAAAGACCTAAAGGGGAGCCATATCTTTCCTATTACATTTGAACTCAATCCTGACTTTATTGTCAGTCCTCACATATCTGAAACCAACCAGAAAATTCCTGGTCACTATACAACATCAGCCCTCCATCAACCATGGCTAGAAGAAATTTCCCCCAAATACCATGTATTATACTGAAACCAAGAAGGTAATATGATATACTAACCTCAAAGGCTGCCTATCCAATGTGTATGTATGTATGCATGTATGCATGCATGCATGCATATGTGCATGTATTATGTGTGTATGTATACACATCTATGTGTATGTATAATTTGTGTATGTAAATGTATGTATACTTTGTATATTATATATATATATATGTATAATTTTCATTTTAGTTCATTTAAGTTTTCCATTTCTACTTTATAGATTCATCATGGTGTAGTGGCAGCCTTGGGTTCTCAATGCCTAAATGCAAGTTCTTGTAGTTTCTATCAGGAAAGTCTGAGTACAACCTTGATCATAGATTCTATGTTGCCATCCATACACCTTCCCATAATATGTTGTCTTCTCTGATTAGAATGTAAGCCCCTTGAGGCTAAGGATCATGTTGCATTGTTTTTTTATATCCTCAGTGCTTATCATAGTGCCCTATATAGAGTAAGCACTTAATAAACATTTTTTTCTTTCATTCATTCATTGATCACTGAGTTGACAAAAAGTAATACAATGTTTGGTTTTAAAACTATGTGCTAAAAGCTGTGTTAATCTCTGACATATATATGCATGTATGTATATACATATTTATATGCACTCATATACACATATATGAATAACACATCACATTTTATATGTGGTATAGATACACATATGTTACTTTAAGGTTTACTATGCATATAATTCATCATTCACAACAACCTTATGTGGTAGAGTTATTATCCCATTTTGCTTAAGAATTTATGTGAGTAGCTGAAGGTAACAGAACTCTAAGTGTGTGAGGTGACATTTGAACTCAGGGTTTTACCAACTCTAAGTTCAGCCCTCTAGCCATTTACTCCATGGAACTTTGTGGTTGAGAGGAGCTTCAATCTGTACTAGTACAGTGGGAAGGAGTATCTATATTGATAAAATCACAGATTCCACAAGTAATGAAGCACCGTTATTGAGTATGAATGGTTAGATGGATTTCTTTTGGATTACTGTAAATTTCACAAATGAGGGCACCAAGAAATCCATAATGTTAATTAAACATTTATATTGGAAACTAAGTAGAATTAATATTAAAATGTTAAAAATCCCTTCCTCTCTTCAGATTATTTCCATATACTCTGTAAACATCTTGTATGTACGTAGATATTTACATATTCTCTCCCCAATTTGAAAGTCCATTCTTTGAGCAGGATTTTTATTTTTTGCTTTTCTCTGTTCACTTGTTTTTCAGTTGTATCTGACTGTTTGTGACCTCATTTGGGGTTTTTTTGGCAAAGATACTAGAGACATTTGCCATTTCCTCCTTCAGCTCATTTTACAGGTAGAACTGAGGCAAAGAAGGTGAAGTGACTTGCCCAGGGTCACACAGCTAGTAAGTGTCTGAGGCTGGATTTTAACTCAAGTCTTTCTGACTCTAGACCCATTACTCAATCCACCACAATACCTAACTAGACTTTCTTTGTATTCCAAATGCTTAGCACAGTGACTGTGATATAAGCATACTTAATAAAAGTTAGTTTACTGATTGACTGAATTATATTGACTGATGAACCAATGATGGATTAGTTTTATTAAAAGGGACTATACCTGTGATTTCATATGTAGCCTACTGTATGGTGAGGAATCTCTCTTTACCAATGGTAAGCATCAATTTCTCTTCAATTTAATGTCTTAAAAATTGCTTAGAAGGCTGAGACTTGCCAAGGATTAGGCAATAATATATGACATAGGCAGTAGTTGAACTCAGGCTTTCTCATTCCAGTCTCTATGCTCATTTCAGTGTAGCTTACTGCCACTCAATAGTTTATAACATATAGACTAGACTATTTTTAAAAATCAATATTATATATATATATATTTAAAAATATATCACTCCAAAAGGTTTTTTGCTGCATTTCTTTAAAAAAAAAGGACAGTATTGGCTTGGGTTTTTAAAAAATATTGCTTTCTTGAAAATGACAGTGCAGCAGGTTAGCATGTAGGAAATATAAATAATTCAATTATGAATGGACTTCCCATGATAAAATGTCAGAATTTTCAAGTTACGCTACTTTCTTTTGGTAAGTATAATTTGCTGAATTCAATGAAAGTAGATATTTTAACTAATATCAAAATAAGAAGATGCCTGTTAAAACTAATTAATTTAGAAATTTCAGAAATCTGTCTTTACTTAGGGGGGGAGAGAGGGAGAGACAGAGAGAGAGAGAGACAGAGAGAGAGAGACAGAAAGAGAGAGACAGAGAGAAAGAGATTCCATAGACATCTGGATAGACTTGAGCAAAGCTCATAGGCTGATAGTCCTTATATTGGATTACAGGTGGTTTTCCAAACTCATGCTCTATTTTAGCTATTTCTGCTTATTCTTTCCACTGTTTCATAAGGCATATACATTTAGTCTTACTGACATGTATTTCTTCACATTTTGTATCTTTCATGGATGCATACAAAACAAATAAGTATTTTGAGAGAAAACTCATGGTTAAAAATTCTCATTTACCATAAGAAAATTCTTGGACAAATTCAATATGATATACTCTAAATAAATTTGTCAGTTACACATGTTTCTCCCTGAAAGGGTACTTCCTTAGCAAGTACTTTCTAAGTAAATCAAGGTTCTATTTTAAATGGCTATTCATTTATTGAGTGACATGAGTAAGATTAAAAGACAACCAATCACCAACTTAATATTTAGCTTCTTGTGGAGGCTGGTTTCTGCAAGATATATACACAATGTCTGTTTTCTTATGTTTTGAATATTTCAAAGGCAGTGAAATCTTTTTTGTGGTTTTTAACAGTATGCTAAAAGTATTTTCTCACTTGAAAATTATAATTCCATTTGAAAGTTTTGAGTTTATGCCAGTGAGATGTAAAATAACAGGAAATATTTTTATATGCTTTATATAAGGATTGATTGCAGTGGCTGGATTAGTTGGAGTGGGATATGAGACAGCATAGGCAGCAGAATGACCCTTGTCAAATTATTGGAGGTCCTTCACTTATTCATTTTTATGAAAAGTAACGGGGACTGGGAATAATGGTTTATAGCTAAGGCATCATGATGGATTGTCTGAACTTGAGTTGAATT
Organism: Pseudocheirus occidentalis; assembly: GCA_028646575.1. Lineage (NCBI taxonomy): Eukaryota > Metazoa > Chordata > Mammalia > Diprotodontia > Pseudocheiridae > Pseudocheirus > Pseudocheirus occidentalis. The sequence continues at coordinate 106,702,092 of CM053598.1, read as the reverse complement.
GTCTGAATTGTGGTGAATTAAGCCTACTAGATGTCAATACTAGTCCTGGCACCAATATGGTGAGCCAGTGGGAGTACTAGGCAGAGAGATACCAAGCTGTCTAAGGAGCTAGAAAGGACCCAGGCAGAAATGGAACAGGTTAAAGCTTAGTGATGATAACCAGTGGGATTAGGCCATGAGTGATCACTATATTTTAAGCCTGGCTGGTTTTGGGAGAGAGAGAGGGGGGGGGAAGAGAGAGAGAGAGAGAGAGAGAGAGAGAGAGAGGGAGAGGGAGGGAGAGATGTCAAAGAAACAAACAAAGAAAGAAGAAAGAAAGGAAGGAAGGAAGGAAGAAAATGAAAGTCAAAGTCAAGGTTATTATAGAACCAGAAGATTTAAAAGACTGTAATAATCATAATAAAATGTTGATAATAATAATGATAACTTACATTTATATAGCATTGTAAGCTTTACCTGGTATTTTACAAATATTATTTCATTTTACAACTGGCCATGTTGAATACATGCAAAGAAAAAGGTCCCTTTAGACAAGGGCAGTATTGCCCAAATCATATTGACATGTTTCCTATCATGTTGCCTAAAATATATATAGATATGTTTTATATGATACATGTTATTTTTTCTGTAAACAGCATGAACATTTAAAAACTTAAATCACTTTCCACTATTTTTTAATCAGTGAACACAAATCTTTATTAAAATTATATTTTAAAATGAATTTTATAACTATATCTCCTAATGCATTTCTAATTGAGATAAGAAATTGAGTTTGCAAAGACAATGCTTACTGAGGGCAAATGCTTTTAACAATGAATTTGCTGAGGGCAAGTTCTTTTAACAATGAAAACCTTAGGGGTAGCTAGGTGGCACAGTCAGTCAGGCATGGGTCCTGAAGTTAGGAGGACCTGAGTTCAAATCTGGCTTCAGACACTTGACACTTAACTAGCTGTGTGACCTTGGGCAAGTCACTTAACCCCAATTGCTTTGCCTTCCCCCCTCCAAAAACAAAAACAAAAAAAACCAAAAAAGAATGAAAAACGAGTTTGATTCCAAGAACATAATGAGTTTGTTGTCCAAGAACCATCCTAGCTCAAGATAGTCTCACCATCAGCAGGTTGACTACCAGGCGATGTGATCTTTGGTCACGGCAAACTATGAAACGAACAAGCAAAATACAAAATGGTGCTTACTGTAGTACAATCCTCTTCTGCTTTCATAGTGACAGTGGCAGAGTGGCAGCAAAGAGTTCAGAACCAAGTTTCTAGACTCTTCACAAGCATTAATTAAATTATTGGCATTCCAAATGTGAGATTTCTCTTCTGTAATCAATGAGCTGAAATACCATTGCAGAAACCTAACCATTTCAAGGTTGACATTCTTCATCATTGAAATAAAGAAGTTGCCTTAGATAGGAAGATAACTTATGGGGTCTTCATGAAAAGGTAAACAGAGGAATTGCCAGTTTTGGTTCATCATTCTCTCCAAAGCAACGAGAAGCATAACTTAGTGGAACAAATCAAGTCAATAAGAATTAATTAAGCAATTAATATGTGCCAGGCACTGTGTAAAGCACTGGGGATACAAAAAATAAATGTAAAAACATATTCTATCACCAAGGAACTTGTGTTCTAGTGGGGAGCAAATAACCACAGACAACTATGTATACAAGATACACATACAGATGCACATATGGTAATTTGGAAGCAATCTCAGAGGAAACAACTATCAATTCATCTTGTGCTTATGAGGAACATAATTAAAAAGACTACCATGAAAATGATTGTATTTTGTGTGCCAACAACTGTTGCTGAGGATAAAATCGTCATGAAATCTGGCAAAGAACTTTATTAATTCCTCCAAATGAAACCAATGTATATTTCATCCTTGGTAACACCAGTGAAAAGGTAGGTACAGTGAAGGATGGTGAAATTTTTTTGAAAAATTTGGTTCAGTTTGAGAAATGAAAGAAACCAAAGATCTGTAAGACAAGTTAGAAGGAAAATTCTCAGATAGGGATACATCCTACAAGAAGAGAGTAGTACTGTAATAGGCCTGGTGTTGTCCAGTTGTTCAGTCATATGTGACTATTTCTGAACCTGTGGATCATATCACGCCTGACCCTTCTATCCTCTATCTCCCAAAGTCTATTTAAGCTCATATTCATTGTTTCCATGATACTATCTAGTCATCTTATCCTCCACTGTTCCTTTCTCTTTTTGCCTTCAATCTTTCCCCAAATAAGTCTTTTCTAGTGAGTTCTGTCTTCTCATTATTTGGTCAAAGCATTTTAGCTTTTGCTTCAGTATTTGTTTTTCCAATGAATAGCTGAATCAATTTTTAAAAAGAATTGGCTGATTTGATCTCCTTGCTGTCCAAGGGACTCTCAAAAGTCTTCTTCAGCACAATTCAAAAGCATCAATTCTGTGGCATTCCACTTTCCTCATAGTCCAACTCTCCAAACTATACATTATTACTGGAAAAATCCTAAGTCTGACTACATAGACATTTTTTGGCAAGGTGGTCTCTGCTTCTTAGTTTGTTGTTCACATTTCCCATGGCCTTCCTTCCAAGGAGCAAGACTCTTGATTTCATCGCCTCAGTCACCATCTGCTGTAATCTTTGAGCCCAAGAATATAAAATCTGACATCATTTCTGTTTCTTCTCCATGTGTTTGCCAGGAAGTGATGGGACCAGGTATCATAATCTTAGTTTTTTATGCTAAACTTCAAGCCAGTTTTTACACTATCCTCTTTTACCCTCATCAAGAGGCTTCTTAAATCTTTTTCACTTTCTGCCATCAAAGTGTTATTGTTTGCATATCTGAGATTGTTGATACTTCTTCCCACAACCTTAATTCCAGTTTTTGATTCATCCAGTCTTGTATTTTGCATAATATACTCTGCCTATACATTAAATAAATATGGTGACACTATGCAACCTTGTCATACTCCTTTCACAATCTTAGACCAATCAGTTGTTCCATGTTTAATTCTAACTGTTTCTTCTTATTCTGCACACAGGTTCCTCGGAGACATGTAATATGATTTGATATTCTCATCTCTTTGAGAACCTACTACATTTCATTGTGATCCACACAGGCAAAGGCTGTAGTGTAGCCAATGAAGCAGAAGTAGATGATTTTCTGGAACCCTCTCACTTTATTTGTAATCCAATGAATGTTGGCAATTTGGTCTCTAGTTCCTCTACCTCTTCAAAAACCAGCTTGCACTTTCGGTAATTCTTGGTTTATATATCACTGAAGCCTAGCTTGCAGAATCTTAAGCACAACCTTGTTGGCATGTGAAGAGAACACAGTTGTTTATAATTTGAACATTCTTTGCATTGCCCTTCTTTAGGATTGGGATATAAACTGATCTTTTCCAATCCAGTGGCCACTACTGAATTTTCCAAATTTGCTTACATATTGAGTGCAGCATTTTAACAGCAGCATCTTTTAGGATTTTAAATAACTTACCTGAAATTTGCAAATTCCCTCCTCCCAAATCATACAAAAATACAAGCTTTCTTAATAATTCAGTAAACACTAGTTAGTAATGTGAGTTATTTCTGAATTACTTGTCTGTACACTGCTACACTTCTGAATATATTGGTCAAAGGTCAAATAAAACACCAAATTAGAAGAAAGATAGAAATGAAAAGAAAACACAATATAAAAACTACAATTTCAACCTGACATTTAAATAAGTTGTACATTTAAAAAATGAGAAATGGAAAGAGGTAAAGATATTGACACTGATTGCAACCATTTTGGGTTTTTTTGCTTTTTTGGAGGGGGGAAGGCAGGGTAATTGGGGTTAAGTGACTTGCCCAAGGTCACATGGCTAGTAAGTGTTAAGTGTCTGAGGTCGGATTTGAACTCAGGTCCTCCTTACTCCAGGGCCAGTGCTCTATTCACTGCACCACCTAGCTACCATGCAACCTTTTTTTTTTTTAACAATAAAATATATTTTATTTGAAATATTCAACACCCTAAAGAGGCCCAAATAGCTTAGAAGTTACCTTAATCATTAAATGTTTGATATCTTTGCTAAGCAGAGAAACACAGAAATCAAAGGTAACATTTATTTGCAAAACATTATAGAGGAAGAGCACAAAAGTTTTAAGTAGTATTGACTTGTAGAATAGCAAAAAGATATGGAGGTGAAAATAAGTCTGTGGAAAATATCATATGAAGCTTTGTTCATCCCAAGAATACTTATAGATGAAACTGGAAATAGGACAACAACGATGTGGAAAATCAAACAGATCTGCCAGTATCCCTATAGTGATGTATTCTTATCATTAATGATAAAAGAACAAATAAATTTAGACTCTTTAGGCTGTCAGCAACTACACAGAGTCCAAATAGAAAAGGTATTCCCTATAGGTAGTGAGATCCTCTTGTTGTTCCTATTTGTGCATGACTATGTTG
>CM053598.1:106649263-106697557 GCA_028646575.1 Pseudocheirus occidentalis | reverse complement strand
ATGAGGATAGGTGAAGGGAATATAAATGTGTATGTGTGTATATATATATATATATACACACACACATATATATGTATACATACACACATGTCTGTTTAGGAAGGTATATATATATATATATATCTATGCATATGAATACATATCTGAGTGTGTGTATATATGTGTACATAGAGGGCACAGGTTCAATTTAATAGGAAGGGATGATATTTTAAAAGGTGAAATTGAGAGGTGGGAGAGGAATAGAATGAGAGGAGACAGGGAGAGACAGAATGGGGTTAATTATCTCATATAGAAGAGGCAAGGGATAACTGTTACAATGGAGGAGAAGAATAGGAAAGCAAAAGGGAATGGGTCAACATTACTCTCATTGCATTTGGCTTAGGGAAGGAATGACATACACTCTAATTTGAGTATCTTGCCCTACAGGAGAGTAGGGGGGATGGGGATGAGAGGGGTGGTTGGGGGGGGAGGGATGTTAGATGCACACACTTCTGTAAAGGGAAAGGGAAAAAGTAGAGAATAGAACAAGAGGGATGGAATAGGAAGGAGGGAAATATAGTCAGTCTCTCACAATATGTCCATTGTAGAGATGTTCTGCATAATTACATATGTACATCCTGTATTGAATTTCTTGTCTTTCCCGTGGGGGTGGGTGACAAGAGAGACAGGGAAAGAATCTAGAATTTAAAGTTCTATAATCAAATGTGTATATACACACACACACACACAACACACACACTATTATTATTATTATTAATTACATGCAACTGGGAATTAATATATACAGGTACTGGGGTAGGGAGATCCATCTTGCCATACAGGAAAGCCAGAGGAGTGATGGGGGAGGACATAAGAGAGAACAGATTGGGAGAAGGGTTATACAGTGGGATTGCTGTTTTGAAGTAGTGGGTAAGGGAAAGATGGGAAGAAAATTTGTAACTCAAAATCTTGTAAAATGAATGATGTAAATGAAAATAAACAAAAGTTAAATGAGTGGCCTAACAATTCACAAAAAAGAAATTGATTAAGAATACCTTTTGCCCAGACTGTGACATACAGTTCATTGAATGAGGTCAGTAGTACATTTATCTTCAACAAGTATTGAGATGATGAATTGAAGAGGAAGAGGTAGTAGACTAGACAGACTTTGGAAATAATATTGTACTTAAAAACATCCAAAATATCTCTGTGATGTGTAAAGCTACTTTTTAATGTCAATATTCTCAAATATATATATATATATATATATATATATATATATATATATATATGTACTTTGTGAATACAAATCATGGAACATTAGAATTTCCAAAGAATAAAAATTATTAGAGAATATATTTCAATGGATCATGAAACAACCATGGGACTGAAAATGGAACCTAAAAGAATAAAACAAAAAAACCTTAGGCAATAAAATTTCTATGGACTGGTGCTTATCTATATATTGGTAGGTAGATTATGTTGTCGTATATCCCTTCAGAAGTATTTAGAATTTAGTTGAGAGTCAGTGTCAAAGATGCCAACATATATATGTATGTTCAGATGATCTTACTAGACCTTTTCTTTGAGTAGTGGTAGACATTTTATAATCCTTTCTTTTCTTTTCTTGAATTCCCACCTTCCTTGTGCTGCTTCCCTCCAACCTGATTTGCATTTATCTTTTTTTTTCTGTAGTTTATTTTATCTAGTATGGTCCAATAGAGAAGCACTCTAGCTACCATTTAGTTTTTATTTGTATAATCAGTTAGTTGCTATTTGTTTTTTTATAATGTTTTACTTATGACAATTTTCTGTATTTGTATCTAGGGGTAGGCTTGTGAAAGAGTATTTTGACAACAGTAAGATTAATTAATTTATTCTTTAAAAGGGTTATTTTTGCATTTAATGCCATCAGTTTTTAGCCAATAGCATTAAGCATGTAAAGTTTTTAAATTCCTCTGAAAATATTTATAAGCTAATGGTTCATATTTTTAGTATGCTTACTCTATATATGTATATATACAAATATATATAAATTCATATATTTCATAACATAGTACATAATTGCATTTTAATGTAGAAATTTAGATATTATATAATATAATAAAATATGTTTTAATATATGCTTTTATATTCTATAATATATAATCATGTATAATACATATTATATATGATATATATTCTTTCCAAAATACATAGGTTCCCGTTCATTCATGTATGTAGATAGCTAGCTAGATAGAGAGACAGATAGAAAGATAGACAGATATTCTTTAGATTTACCCACCTCCCCATGTTTCTGTTATGGTGCAATGAAAACAGTGCCACAATTGGTGTCAGAAGGGTATAGATTCAAAACCTGACTCAGACAGAACTGTTACTTGTCTAAACAGGTTATTTAACCTATGTCTTAATTTGATCCTCAGTAAATGAAAAGTTTAGATTTATAGGCTTCTAATTTCCCTTCTAGCTCTAAATCTATAACCCTGTGTTAGAGTTATAATCTTTTCACCCACCCCACAGTGGTCTGTACAATCTAAGATTGCACAATCATTCTATAACTTCTGGTGACCAGAGACATTGTGACATTGTAGTTATAGTGCAGGATTTGAAGACATAAAGACTTGTGTTCAGATCTCACCTATGAGGCTCCTATGTGACTCTGGACAAGTCACCTAACCTCTCTGTGCCTCCAATAGCTCTTTATGACCTATCTGCTAAATCACAAATAGGTTGCCATCTGTAATTTTGCCTAAAGCCAGAATGCCATATACAGATATCAGAGGTAGTCAAAGAAGTTAATCTTTGTCACAGAGTTAAGTCACAAAGATTCAAAGCTGGTTTTCAGTCTAGTTCTGCCACCAACTAGCTGTGTAATCTCAAATAGGTCACTCGAACTTTTTTTTTTTAAGACTCAGATTTTTCACCTATGAAATAGGGGAGTTGGACTAGACAATTACTAGATTAGACAATTTAACATTCTGTTAATCTAGTAATGTTTACATATTCAGACCCATTTTCAGTTACTCATGAGCACTAGTTAGTGGTTTTAAATTTCATGGCATGGATATAGTCCTCAAAATGTGGATCTAGTCTTGATGAGTATCAGGTTTGTCAGTTGTTTTTGATTGCAGGGGGGCAGGGATGGTGAGGATTTGTAATTTTTTTGGTTCTGGAAATTCTAAGTGTGGAAACTCCATCGAATGACAGATCAGAAACACATTTGAAACATAGTCTTATAAAGTTTTCTGGGGCATTGAGAAATTAAATGATTTACTTGTGGTGACATGGCTCTCATGTGCCAAAAGCAGGACTTACTTTTAGGTCTTCCTAACTTCAAGAATGGACCCCTATCCATTCAACCACATTGCCTTTCATGTTATAGAATCATAGATTTAGAACCACAAGTAACCTTAAAAGTCATTACATCTGACTTTATTGGCTCCTCAGAGGAGACTGAGGCCCACAGAGGTTAAGTGATCTGCCCAAGATCATTCAGACACTAAATATGAAAGGTGAGTTTAAACTGAGTTGAATTACTAAGATTAATTTTTGGACTAGAAATTTAACCAAAGCAAAGCTTTAATCTTTATCACCTCTTTTATGCTATATTTGTAATTTTTCCTAGAAAAAGGAAGTCCAAGAAAACCAGACTGGAATAGCACCCAATAGTTGCGTGGATGGAATACCCGAGCTTGTCATGTAATGAAACCGGGACTAATATAAAACACAGAGAATGTGTCGTTTAGTTTTTGGATTGAAATCTTACACAAAGAAGAAAATTAGGTCCCTTGCAATTCCTATTTCTGTGCTGCATTTTTTATCAAGTGCTTTTCTCAGGATCTTTGAATTTACTGTCTTTAGTATGGTTACACTACCAACCATGTCCTGTTTGTATAGCTTACACAGGGTGGCAATAGTCTGCCAGATTTCAGTTTCATAATTTCAGGTACTGTTGCTATAGAGGGCAAGGGAAGGGAGGTGTTGGGTATATAAAGAAAAGTATATTTGAAATGAAGAGAGAAAAAAAATCTACATTTCAATGAAAATACTTTCAAGGCATTTCAAATAAGAGTTGGAGAGAAATAATTACAAAGTTTGGAAAGAAAGAATCTTAGCTTTGATCTGTCTTTCTTCTGTAAAGCAATTAAAATAAGCAATTTTTCAAATACTAAGCAGAAAATTACTAATGGCTGAACCCAAAAGCTTTCATTTGCTTCTTGGGGCTTTCATTCCTCTAAAAAAAAGACAAAAAATATTAAGGTGGCTTTCCAGATAGATTAATGCATAAAGCATTTACTGGTTGGCTGTCATAAAACTACAGCAGCATAGAATAGCTGAGATTAAGAGCTAGATTTAAATCATGCAACAGTCCAGTTAATATCAATGTCTAATTAACAAATGCATAAGAAGTCTGTAATGTTGATTTGATGGAGAAAAACTCTAATAGGGCTCTATTGGAATTTTCCATTTCAATTGCCTTTGCAGACTTTTAACGGCTATGTCTCCTACCCAGTCTTTGGTATTTACAGGAGTCATTTTGGAATTAAAATCAAGACCTAAAGTGAATCATAGGTAGACAAAATGAACTCATCTGGAGGGTAGGTTTTATAAACAAAAAAATTTAACAGTGTTTGAAGATTTAATTTGAAAAAGACTACTAGAATTGGACTTCAAAGTTAAACTTCCCTTTCTTCTTCTTAAACCTTCAGATCAACCAGCATTCATATGGAGTGAGATATGAAATACTTTATCATTTACTGAAGTTATTGTACTGGATGTGTTGAATTGTAATTGTACTAGCTGCAGAGATTGTAATCTCTTGGCATGTCTCCCCATCACCAGCAATATGAGCAGTTAACCATTTGTCTGCCATTGAGGAGTCATGACAAAGATCGCAAAGGTTAAAGCTGTTGATGTTGAGAAGTATAGTATAAGTATGATTGGGTACTGTCTCAGTGGTCTTCTTGGCTATTTCTAAATGCTCTCAAGTAACTGCATGAATGACTATTTCAATTGTTATGTTTCTAATGTTTTAGAAAAGAGAGAAGAAAAAAGGACTAGTCCTGTATTAAATCAGTAATGTGCATGCTATCACTACCTTAGTGTTGATCCAGAGGGAATTAGAGCAGGATTTGAAACACTAAATAACCCTAATGACACTAGGAAGAAGCTCACCAGGGAGTTGTTCGAGAGTTTGTCAGAGTACATTAAAATACAATACATTCACATAATAAAAAGGGTACATCATTCCATCTGTCTATACATTCCTTTCCAATATTATATTTGTCCAGGGACTTTTCAAAATTACATCATCTAACTCTATCCCTTTTACTTAGTGAATAAAAATGCAAGAAAAATGGAAACCAAATCAGAATAATGTATACAAGTGAAAGTCTACCATTTAAATCATTATTGCTTAAGATACCATTGCTTTAATCAGTCCTATCATAAATCAGTCCTTTTCACATAAGTTCTTAAAGTGCTGTTAAACAAATCATGTCTCTTAAAAGGAATGATGCAATCAGGTAGCTTCTGAAGACAGAAAATTCTCTTTTAGCTTCCAGTCCAATTCAGCTATTTTACACAGTGGCTTTAATTCTATAATCACCCAGTTATTTCTTGGAAATTGCGTTACAAATATTTATGCCCATGGTATTGCATTTAAATTAAAAAATATTATTCCTAGGAAAAATTCTTTCAAATTTGTGTCAGTAGCAGAGGAAGGATTGAAAAAAATTAGAGAGGGTTTGTGGAAGTCACGAGAACAAACATTTGGAAAGCCAACCACAAGAAAGGCAAAGGAAATGAGAATGTTTAACCTACAGACCAGAAGACTGAGTAGAGTCTTAGGAATGGTCTTTAATATCCAAAATATTTTATGAAGAAGTTTAACTAATTCTTTTTTCCCTTTTCCTTGATACAGAACAAGATAATATAACCTTAAACTATGGTCCAAACAGTCCAAATACAAGAGAGAAGAGTCAAATGTGGCTTAGTATATCAAGAACTGGCCTCAAAAAACAGGGAGATCCGGGTTCAAGTTCTGACTGGCATAGACTATTGTATGACCTTGGGTAAGTCATACTCTAGTTATCTTTTTATAATTCTCAGGAAAGATGCATTAAAAAGGAGAAATTCCCACACCATGGAGCTCTTCATAATTATGAAATCATACATACAACACCTGTCCTATAAGAAAGAACATTTTGAGAGTTACAGTTGTTGAATATTATGATGGATTACCACATGAAGTTATGGAACTTTCTTCTGTTGTAAGAGTTGGGTAGATTCTTATCTAGGTACAATGTTTTAGATATATGTGAAGATGAATGAATGTATATGTTGACTGTTAAGTGCATCTCTAATGACTGATTGAGAACTATTTAAAACTTGTGAGTGAAATATTTTAAAATCTTAAAATGGGTATATTATCTTTTACCCCAAAAGTTATTATCCCAATACTTAAATGGATCTCTGAGCTTACTGATTTGGGTTTTCCTGTAATGATACAGGTCACTAGGTAGGGCCATCCCATGGAAATCTTGTCCATTACCTCCAGTGAATTCACCATAGGGACTCCACCCCTCATTCACTGGCTAGTCTTGTTTTCTGATCAATATTTCACAGATAACAATCAGGCACTTACGATGGCCATGGTTACCTCTCACTCTCACCATATAACCATGGAGGAGGGGAGGGGGATATCTTTTTCATTTATGTGTTTGTCAGGGTCACACTTCATTTTCCAACTGAACTAGTCTTTTTGCTCTTTTTCATAAATGACATTCCAGTTCTCATCTTTTCCAAAACCTAGAATGCACTCCCTCCTCACCTATACTTCTTAAAATTCTGAGTTTACCTCAAAGCTCAGCTCCAACATGAGGTATTCTCCCATCCCTCAGTTATTAATGCTCTTCCTCACTGCCAAAATTATATATATTTTGTATGTATTTAGATGAGTATGTGCTTTCTCCCTTGATAGATCATAAGCTCTCTGACCTGTTGTATGTTATGTATTGGGCACACAGCTGCCTGGAATATAATAGGTGCTTAAAAAATGCTTGTTGGTTGATTGACTGGTCAGCACTTGAATAGCAAGCCCCTGGGAATTACATAGGACCTCATTGTGAGAGCTATTTTGAAAGGCAGCGTGATATCATGGAAACTGGAGTGAATGGGTAGTCAGGATCCCTGGGATCTAGTGCTGGTTTTGCCACTAATAACTCATGTGATACTATGAGTAAGCCATGAACGTTGCTGGACTCAGTTTCTTCAACTATAAAATGGAGTAAGGAAAGGTGATCTCTGTGGCTCTTTCTGGCTTACTTCACTCCTTCACTCCTAGCTAAGCTTCTTAGTTTCCAAACTTCTCAAGCACATCCCAGCAGCCTCCTCATGCTGGAATGTCTCTCTGTCTTGGAGGTACCCTCCTCCAGTTGCTAAGTTTCTCCTAGAATGTCCATTGGGAGGAAGTGCCCAGGTCAGCCATGTTCATTCTTTTACTCCTCTTCTGGTTCTATGTCTGAATCTCCAAACTTCTCCACTGTGGCCCTTAGTGGTGTCTTTTTTCTCTCCACCCAATCCCCTCCCCCAATCCCCCATGACATTTAGCTCCCTTTTAGATGATGTCTTTCCTCATTAGGGGGAAGGGTATAAGCATCTGTATGATATTTACCATGAACCGCTCACTGTTGAACCAACCTAGTTGAATATAAAGCACCCTAAAACAAGTGAGGGGCAGCATGACATAGGAAGGTCTTTTTACAAACATTATCTCATTTCGTCTTTGCACTGAGCGTGCAACATTATTATCCCTATTTTATAGATGAGGGATTTAAAGTAGATAGAAGTTAATCCACTCAACCAGGGTCAAACAGCTAGTCAGCATCTGTGGTCAGATTTGAACTTAAGTCTTCCTGACTCCAGCCAGGAAGCTGTACCAGTAGCTGCCTCTAGAATATAAGCTCCTCAAGGATTGGGAAGGTCTTTCTCTTTCCTTGTATAAGCATCTTTAGTGCTTAGCACAATGCCCGATACACTTAATATATGCCTTCTGACTTGACTTATAGTTATGAAATTGTGTGACTACAAACTTTATCAGAAATAATGAGGCAATTTTTTTGCAGCATATATGTAGTGTGTGTGTGTGTGTGTGTGTGTGTGTCCTGAAAAGAGTTGCAAATAATGAATCCTCCCCTCTGGACAGGTTATTAGATTCTCAAAACCATTGTTTTGAGTAACAATAACCAATGTTACTCTTGTCCTGTAACAAGAATTGTAGCTATCAAGTTGTCTTTTAGCAGACTAAGCCAGCAATATATTCCCAGTCTGTAAATATTTCATTTAAAAAAAGTAATGTGTTTTTATTTATTATATGTGTATATGTTAGCTCCATCTATAGAATGTAAGTTCCTTGAGGACAGGGTGTAATTCATTGTATCTTTTTGTTTCCCAAGGGCCTAATAGAATGCCTGGCACAGAGTAGATGCTTAATAAATACTGAATTAAATAATGGAAGTCAATCAACCAACACACATTTCTTAAGTACCTATTATGTGTTAGGCATACAGGATACAAAGAAATGTAAAGAAAGTATAAAGAAGTTCAGGACCTATGGGACAATATTTTTTCTTTGTTGTCAATCCCAAGCCTTTCTCAAGCACTACATTTTGAAAAGCTAAAATGTTCTTTTTTTTCTTTTCACAAAACCAGGTATTCTGTAGATGTCTTAAAAAGTTTCCCAAACCAATTGTTCCTGCTCTGATTATCCCCTTGAGGGCTCAGGTGTAGGCCTCATTGCATTACACATGCTTTGCTTTGTGGTCACATGTGGGCAATGCCATTCCACATTACTCCACCTTTCAAAAGACCCGTATAATTGACCTGCCCATTCCAGTTTCCTCTGGGACTAGTCCTGTGTGCCCGATCTACCCCACAATTGTGGGCAGGTGGAATTGTTCTCCGTTCTGAGATCTTTGGCCAGCTGAATGAAAGAGATGAAACTGCTCATTTCCATAATGCGATTGGTATCAACACTATAAGACATCAGACTGGAAGTTGTGAGGTTTCTTGGGTTCTACTTGTTAGATATTGAGATACACTTGATTAAGTGCAAGGCTAGGAAGGAGGGCTTGGAGAGAAATCAGCTGATATTGAGGGAATGGAAAGAATCACTGCTATTACCATCCACCAGTAACTTCCCCCTTCTGGATCATTATAGATTGATCATAATCATACAAACCTAGTTGAATAGAAAGCACCCTAAAACAAGTGAGGGGCAGCATGACATAGGAAGACCTAGATTCAAATCCTTAATCTGACACTTACTGGATGCTTAACCTTGAGAGAGACACTTAATATTGCTAAATCTCAGTTTCCTCCCCCATGATATGGGCATAATAATACCTGCAAAACCTATTCCATAACATTGTGAAGCATGAAAGATATAATTTATATAAAGCAATGTGCAAACTTTGAGTCACTATACTAATGCCCGTTTTTATTAAGTAGACAACATGATTGACCCCAAGGTAAAAGGAAAGTAGATGTATATGAGAGGAATTCATGCCCCTAGAATACCTATGGTAGAAACCCCAACAAAACATATATGATATTTGGTGCCTTCTCTCTACAGAAGTATTAAACAAATAGCACATATTGAATTTCCTAATCCAAATAATAATTTTCCTCCAATATAAGAAATGCCTATGTTATTAGACCAAAGAGATAGGACCCTCCTAAGCTGGCCATTGTCTGTACCAACCTTAAATTCTTTTTTTCTTTTTGGTCTTTTTGGAGGGGAGAAGGCAGGGCAATTGGGGTTGAGTGACTTGCCCAAGGTCACACACCTAGTAAATATCAAGTGTTTGAGGCTGGATTTGAATTCAGGGCCTCCTGACTCCAGAGCCAGTGCTCTATTCACTGCACCACCAGCCACCCCAGATTCTTTTTATTCTTTTATTTACTCTGAATGGAAGGAGCATCAGAAGGATGATCAGCAACTCCTATCCCCTCTTTTTATAGGAACTGAGCCGGAAGTTATTGAATGATTTGCCTGACTGTCACGCAATTAATGAATAACAGCTAGATCTCCTGATTACAAGTCTAATGCTCTTTCCATTTCCTACTGTAGAACTATTCTCCATCAATGTGATTTGGCAAATTGACTGGAATTTATAATCCTTGAGATTTAACTGGTGCACAGAGAGGTTAATTGACTTATCCACAGTCACAGAACTAACATGCATTAGAGACAGGGCTTCAGCCTAGGTATTCATGACTTCAAGGTTAGCATTTTATATGTTATGAGATGCTGCCTGTCATATTTCTTCATATGAACTATCATCCAGGTAATGAAAAGAAAAATTCACCTTACCCCAGTAGTAGGATATAATCTCTTAGAGGGCAGAAATAGATCTTTTATATTTGGATTGCTAGTGCTTGTCATATAATAGGTGCTTAATAAATGTTTGTTGTTGATCATTTAGTGTTTCATATTTGAAACTCATTTGGTTGTCACCTTCTGTGAGGAAGATGGTAAAATAATTCTTGTTCCCATTTGACAGATGGGGAAATTGAAATGCAAAGAGATTTCACACCTAGTAAGTGATAGAGCTAGAACAAGAGCCCAGGTTTCTTGATTCCACATATAGAGTTCATTCTATGACATCATGTTGCTTCTCTAATAGCTTGTAGTATTATAATGAGAGCACAGTTTAATGTGATAAAATTGCATCATTCTGAAAATTAGTTATTTTGCCATTTTGCATTACAAAATAGAAGTTTTACAATTCTCACACCAGCAGAATTTATATCTTATTGCATTTTATACTCGGAATTGTGGAATAAGAATAGAGAAATCCTCTCTTAAGAGATCATTGGGCCATCTACTTTGGTAACTTGCCGTTGGCAGTGGTCTATGCCTAATGTTACAGAGGAAGGCAAAAATAAAAACCATAATGCACCTGGTCAATTATGCATTGCTATACTATGGGGGAAAATTCCTTCCTAACCCCAGCTGGTGATCAGTTTATGCCCTGAAGCATGGGGATTGATATGCCTTGTAACTTTTTAACCTAGTTAGTGTGACTGCCAATGTTATTCCTATTCATATAAATTTCTAATCCTTTTCTGAATCTTGCAAGACTATTTGCCTCAAAAATATCCTGCGGCCACAAATTCCATAGGTTGATTATATGCTGCTTAAAAAAGTATTTCCTTTTATCCGTTTTAAATTTGTTGCCTTTTAACTTCATCAGATGGTCCTTGTTCTTGCATTATAGGGAACAGGCAGTTGGAATTGACTTTTATTCACCAAATCATTTTCTATATTTCTATTAAAAATCTGTTCTTTTAATTTTTCACTCTGGCTAATACCATTTTGATCTTCAACAACATTAAGAATTCTTTGTTTATGTAATCTTCAAAAGAGTTCAAAAGTCATCCATCAGTCTTGGCTAATATCCTAGCAACATCTCTATGGCATTTATTATTTTCATTTTATCTATGAGAAAACAAAAATTAGAAATCAATTTACTTGCCTAAGATCACACAACAAATCACTGATTCTTCTTAAGGAAATCATTTGTTTCACTCTGCCATATTGCTCTTCCCTCAAATGCCCTAACTTTCCAATTCCTCAATTTATTCGATTTCCTCTTTTCCCCTTCTCCTGATCAGACTCCTGATTTTTATCTGACAGTCCTTGCATTTTATTTCAAAAACGTTCAGTATCATCCTACACAGTGGTCCTTTACGTTGATAGAGATGCAACTTGAATCACCACCTGTACAGCTGTTGTTATAGGCAGAGATGTGTTGGAGACAGCTCACAGAAGCTCCTGAGATCCAAATGTTAAATTTTTAGTGTGAGCATTTGACCTCAGAAATGAGCAAAGGTTACAAACCAGGCCTTGATTTATTGTTTTTTGATTGTTTTGATTTAAGAAAGTGATGGATAAAAATGTTAATAATGCAGATTAAACTAAAAAATGTGTCATGTGAGTATAACATTTCCCCTCCAAGAGAACCAGATCTTAAACAAGCATACCCATTCGGTTAGGTATACTCCTATTCTACTCCCCATTTCTAGCATATTGCTCCCACTCTCATCCTTTCTGTTTCTCTCTCCCAGTCTTTCTGACTCTAACTCCCTTCCTTCCTTTCTTCCATTCTCCCTTTTTCTTTCTCCTTCTCTCTTTCTCCCTATCAATGGTTTCCTTCTTTGCTTTCTCTAAACACACTTAAATTTTCTCCATCCTTCAAATAATCTTTGCTAGACCCCACCATTCCTGCTAACTATCATCTCATATATCTCTCCTTTTCTCATTCAAACTCTTGGAAAAAGTCACGTATAATCAGTTCCTCCATTTTCTCTTTTCTCAGTCTTCTTTTTAATTTTTTAAAATTAATTAATTAATTTTTAGTTTTTTTCATTTCCACAAGATTTCGAGTTATAAATTTTTCTCCCCATCTTTCCCCTACCCCCACCCCAAAATAGCTAGCCTACTGAATACCCGTTTCCCCAATCTGTTCTCTCTCATATCCTTTCCCATCCCCCCTAACTTTTTAGTAAGGCAAGATGGATTTCTATACCCTGGTGCCTGTATATCTCATTTCCCAGTTGCATGTAAAACACACACACACACACACACACACACACACACACACACACACACACACACACGCGCGCGCGCGCGCCCACACACATTTGTTTTTAAAACTTTGAGTTCCAAATTTTTTCCGTTCTTCCTTCCTTACCCATCCCCAATGGGAAGAAAAGCAATTCAATATAGGTTGTACATGTGTAGTTAAGCAAAACATTTCCATAGTAGGTATTTTGTGAAAGACTAACTATATTTCCCTCTATCCTATCATGCCCCTCACTTATTCTATTTTCTCCTTTGACCCTGTCCTTTACAAAAGTGTGTGCTTCTACCTACCCTCTCCCCCAATATGCCCTCCCTTCTTATCCCCTTCCTCCTTGTTTTCCCGTAGGGTAAGATACCAGTTGAGTGTGTATGTTATTCCCTCCTTAAGCCTAATTTAGTGAGAGTAAGATTGTCCCATTCCCTTTTACCTTCCTGCTCTTCCCCTCCATTTTAACAGTTTTCTCTTGCCTCTTTTATAAGAGATAATTTACTCTAATCTATCTTTCCCTTTCTCCTTCTCCCAATATATTCCTCTCTCACTTCTTAATTTTATATTTTAGATATCATCCCTTCATATTCAACTCATCCTGTGCCCTCCTCTATGTATATGTATACATACATATGCACCCTCATATATATGCACACCTACACCCTCCTATACATACATGTATACATATATGTATGTACACACATATATATGTATATATGCACATATATATTCCCTTCAACTGTCCTCATACTAAAAAGAGGTTTATGAGTTACAATTATCGTTTTTACATGTTGGAATGTAAATAGTTCAACTTTAATAAGTTCCTTATGATTTCTTTTACCTATTTACCTTCTTATGCTTCTCTTGCTTCTTGTGTTTGAAAGTCAAATTTTCTGCTCAACTTCAGTTTTTTCATCAAGAATGCTTGAAAATCCTCTATTTCATTGAATGACCATATTTTCCCCTGAAACATTATACTCAGTTTTGCTGGGTGGGTGATTCTTGGTTTTACTCCTAGCTCCTTTGACCTCTGGAATATCATATTCCAAGCCTTTCGATCCCTTAGTGTAGAAGCTGCTAGGTCTTGTGTTATCCTGATTGTGTTTCCACAGTACTCAAATTGTTTCTTTCTGACTGCTTGCAGTATTTTCTTCTTGACCTGGGAACTCTAGAATTTGGCTATAATATTCCTAAGAGTTTCCTTTTTGGGATCTTTTTCCAGAGGTGACTGGTGAAGTCTTTCAATTTCTATTTTGCCCTCTGGTTCTAGAATGTCAGGGCAATTTTGCTTGAGAACTTCTTGAAATGGTGTCTAGGCTTTTTTTTAAATCATGGCTTTTAGGTAGTCCAATAATTTTTAAATTATCTCTCCTGGATCTATTTTCCAGGTTTTTTCCAATGAGATATTTCACATTGCCTTCTATTCTTTCATTTTTTTGGATCTGTTTTTACAGTATTTTGATTTCTCATAAAGTCATTAGCTTCCATTTGCTCCAATTTAATTTTGAAGAATTATTCTTTTAAGTGTGTTTTTTAAATTCCTTTTTCATCTGGCAAATTCAGCTTTTTAAGGAATTCTCCTCATTGGCTTTTTGGGTCTCTTTTGCCATTTGAGTTAGTTTATTTTTTTAAGGTATTATTTTCTTCAATCAGGCTGCTGTCTTGCTTTTCTTGATTTTCTTACATCATTCTCATTTCTCTTCCCAATTTTTCCTCCACTTCTCATAGTTGGTTTTCAAAATTCTTCTTGAGTTTCTCCATGGCCCATAACCCATTTTCATTTTTCTTGGGAGCTTTTGATGTAGGAGTTCTGACTTTGTTATCTTCCTCACATTCCATGCTTTGATTCATTTTGTCTCTGAAAAAAGGAATCTATGCTAGGATTGCATTTCCTCTGCTTGATAATGTTGCCAGTCAATTACTTGACTTTTGAACTCTGCCAGGGTAGAACTCTGCTTTCAGAATGGAGAGACCTTTGTTCCAAATTGCTCAGGCAGGGCTGGGCTCGGCTGCTAGGTTGGTGTAATAGACCTTTCTGGCTGGCTTGCCAGGCTGCCTTCTTCAGGAGATTTATTTTTCTCTGTCACTTTGTGGGTTTTGTAGCTCTAAAATTTATTTAGAGTAATTTTTTTACATGTATTGGAGGATGTGGCAGCCGGAGCCACAGGGAAGTGCTGTTTCTACTCTGCCATCTTGGCTTTGCCCCCCAATATCTTCCCTCACACTCTTCTAAATCCTCTGCAATTTGACTGTCAGCTTCATCTTAATTACCAAATATAATGGTCTCTTCTCACTCTTCATCTTTCTTGATCTCTCTGAAGCATTTGACACTATTGATCACCCTCTCCTGGCTTCTCTTTCTCTTCTCTGGGTTTTCATGACTGTGCTCTCTTACTTTTCTTCCCACCTATATGACTGCTTCTTCTCTCTTTCTCTCATTTCATCAACTATGCCATGCCCACAACACCAAAATTTTGTCCTGGTGCTCATCTCCTTTTTCTCTACATTCTCTCATTTGGTAACCTCATCAGCTTCAATACATTCAATTACAATCTCTATGATGATGATTCTCATGTTTATCTATCTATCTATCTATCTATCTATCTATCTATCTATCTATCTATCTATCATCTATCTATCTATCTATCTATCTATCTATCTATCTATGTCTGTCTGTCTGTCTGTCTACCTACCTACCTATCTGTCTGTCTGTCTATCTGTCTATCTATCTATCTATCTATCCATCTATCTATCTATCTATCGATCTATTGATCTATCGATCTATCCATCTCTAATCTCTCTCTCTCTCTCTCTCTCTCTCTCATCTTGGTCTATCTCCTGAGATGCAGGTATACATAACCAATGGCCTATTGAGCATTTTAAACTGTATATCCTATCAGTATTTCAAATTCAACATATCCAAAACAGAGCTCATTATTTCCCCCCAGGATCATCCCACTTCCAAACTTCCCTAATACTGTTGAGGCACCACTGTCCTTGTAGTCACCTGGGCTTGTAACATTGATGTTGTCCTCCACTTCTCACTCTCACATATTAAGGCATCTGGAGTAAGTAAGATTTGAGTTCAAGTCGGGCCTCAGATACTTGCTGTGTGGCCCTGGACAATTCACTTAGCCTCTGTTTGCCTCAGTTTCTTTAACTTTAAAATGAGACTAATAATAACAGCTAGGCTGTGAAGATGTGGAGATCAAATGAGATTACATCTATAAAGAACTTCACATAGTGCCTGGCATGTACTTATAAATGCTAGTTGTTATTATTAAGCATCACTCAGGTAGAAAATTTCAGTTAAAAATCTCAGGTTTTTCTGTCCTCAAAGCATACCTTGTAGATATTTCATCCTTACCACTTGCATAGCCACCACTCTAGTTCAGACCTTTATAACTTTTTGCCCACTTTCCCTTCCTTATCTCTTTATCTACCCTTCCTTCATCTTATCTTACTTTCTACTACTTCTGTTTTTTATCCCCTTTATCTTTCTAGTGGTCTCAATGAGGGACATTGCTTAGCTCTGTTAGTCGTATTTAAGACTAAGAGGACTGATAATGCCTACTGTAAATCATGTTCATCTTACTTGATATTAAGCATATATTAGATAGGAGTATTATTTAACAAATGGATACAACAAATTCTCAGTAAATTTTAGCATTTCCTTTTGTTCTGTATTATTTTCTTTATTCCATAAGACCACAAAAATCATAGATTAACAGAGTTAGATGGGATATTAGAGATCATCTATTCTACACCATACCAAATACAGGAATCATTACTACTACCATGTTCTAGATCAGTAGACATCTTGCCTCAAACTCAACATATGCAAAACTTAACTTCAATGATGGGGAACCTAGAACTTCATAAGGTAACCTCTTCTATTTTTGGACAGCTCTAGTTGTTAGAAAATATTTCTCTGCATTGAATCTATAGTTGCCTTGCTACAACTTCTGCTCGTTGTTCCTCTTGGACCAAGAAAAAGAGTAATTCAAATTCTATTTTCATATGACAGATTTCCAAATTCTTTACAGTAGTTACCATGCTGCCTACTGCTCCCAAGTCTTTTCTTCTCTAGACAAAACACTCCTAGTTCCTGTAACTGATTCACATAAAGGATAGTCTTCAGTTCTTGTACTCTTTTTTGGGGGGGTCCTATTCAAGGCCCTGCTTCTTAAGTGGCTCCCATAATTGAATACAATGTAGTAGATGTGGTCTGACCATGGCAGTATACAATAATACTATTATCTTGCTCATTGAAGGCATTCTGTCTCTCAGTGCAGCCTAAGAAATTTATATATGCCAGAGCCCACCTAAATTTGTCTTATCTTTTTATGTACTATACCTTTAAACTTTAATAGATTCAGGTTGTATATCCTTCGTGACTACCATATCACAATATGTATTTTAAGGATCCTTGAAAGATGCAATAATAGAGATGACTTTATTACAAGATCCTAATTATCATATACAATTTATAATATTCTTATGCTAGCAAGTGAGGAATAAAACAATGAGGTAGGAGCTAAGCAAAAATGTTTGCCACTTTTTTGGAGGATGTCCAGCATAGAGTCTAAATGGAAGAGGAATTTCCTATAGATAAGCACCTGTTTGCAGGTGATGTTATAACTGCATCAAACTCAGCATCACTGTAAAACCTATTAAATGAAATTCGTTATCACCCAAAAGAGTTTGGCATATCTATCTATTTATCTCTCTCTCTCTCTCTCTCTCTCTCTCTCTCTCTCTCTCTCTCTCTCCCCCCAACAAATATATATATATACACATATACATCTGTGTGTATACGTATGTTCACACACACACACGTATATGTGTGTATGTATACAATCTGTGGAGTTGAAAGAAAATGAGTTCCAGAGCAATGGGATTAGAAAAAAATCTTTGTCTAAATTACTCTGATAATTGAAGAAAGTGAGGTTTTAGATTTCAGTCATCTGGATCTTCCATATTCACTACCCAAATACTTTGGTTACTTACTAGTTCTTCCCTTTTTTTTCTTTCTCTGACAATATAGTATCTTGGAATGATGCTAATAGAAATAACTGTAAGTTTTCCCCTAGATTGCTTTTCATTAAGAGTTTACAATCCTACCATTGGTTTATGCAAGTAAATTGAAAAGGACGACTAAAGCACACATTCAGGCAATTTAAAAAAAATCTTAGGGATATGAAGAATTTTAGTTGTTAAGCTATAGGATGCAAATTCAGGGACAAATAACTCAACTGGTACCCTTTCTCTAACTCACTGTATTTTGTCTATGGAGTCACGGGTTGGACTGACACTAGGAAAAATTGTGAAGTAGGTGAATTTAATCTCTTTTCCCACTCACCTTACTCCGTGTCCTTTTTCCTACCTTTCACCTTCTTTACTTCACTACTAAACACTTAGTGCTATGACTTCCAGGTCTCTCATCTTTATAAGAAAGTGGTCCTGATTAGCAATTAACCCTATAATGTTAATCCATCTCATTAAAAATTTTTTAAAGTATATTCACTATGTTTTAATTTACAAAGTTCCAGTTCTAGTCCCAATACTGTGTGTGTGTGTATATATATATGTTATTTATACATTATGTATATATGCATGTGTGCCCAAAACCTAATTCCTCATATTTATCTTTGGAAGATTTAAATTTTAAAGACAAAGAAAGGAACCTCCAAGAATGCATCTCTAATTACACTATTTGAAACACTACTCGAGGTTGATTGTAGGTACAGTCTTGGAGTGTGTAAATGATTTCTTTTTAGAGCCAGGGCATTCACCACTCTTTGTTTTATGAAGTTATAACAATCAAATAATCCATCATAAAATGGCCTGCCTATTGATTATAGGATGGTTCTCAGAAAACAAAGGTTGTTTTTTTTTATTTTTAAGGGGAATTGCACTCAGCAGCTTTCCAGTAAGGTAGAATCTGACAGAACTCATGCTCCATTTTAGAATTTAATTATTCCATACTGAGATGAGACTTGAAGGTAGGACTTTGTGTAGTTCAGGAAAGACAGCATTATCAAAAGTATATTTACTTGAAAAAGATGGGTTGCTCAAGTAACTATTGTGATGGATAATTGAATATGAGCCTATGAGATCCACTGGTATGCTTGAGACATTAAGAAAATGTGGGAAAGGCATCAAGGCATATTAGATGGTTCTCCTGTGGTGAAATTAGAAGAGGAGTTGGACAGAGTTGTATAGGATGGGGAGGCATGAATGGGTTAATATCTGTGTTGCTGAGGGAAATACATGATCATTGAGATCATGGATCCATTGGCATATCTGAATTTGCCAGTCTTGGGAAGAATATGCTATTTAATTTCTCCTCTGAGCTCTCATCTATCCTTTTAGACCTACTTTGAACATTTATTTAGGGATGTACATAAAATGTAAATGTACGTGTAAATGTTTAGTGTACATGTAAATATGAATGTTTGTTTCTCTTTTTATGCCTAAAGATCACATGAAAAAACATTTCTAAGCACTTATAATGTATGATCTGTAACAGGTGCTTAATAAATGCTTGTTCCCTTCTCTTCCCATCTTCTGCAAAGATGCTATGAATCATTGTGCTGAATGATTATTTGCAAACATCTCCAGAACACAGTTGTATGTCCTTCTTATACACTTTCTGTGCAAGAAGCCGACCCTTTTGGTTTGTTTGTGGCTACTGCTAAACCTTCAGTTGTATATCACTCAGGCTCTATTTCTGTTCAAAATGTGTCATTCTGTTTCTTAGAATTGGCTCTTCTGATTGCTACTGTTTCTGAGCTGTCCACAACTATGCTGGATCATTTGAAGTTGTGTTGAAGTACATCTTGCAGCATTTCTTCTGACCACCCTGCTTGCTGCTGTCCCACTTGAATTCCCAATATAGCAGCTGCCTGTGTATCCTACTGTACAGCATGATGAAGTAAATTGGAGCTCTAAAAACAGATGTACTGAAGTACTTCAAGAAGATGTAAGTATGGCCAAAAATAACAATGCTTTACAGATGAATCTAGTTACACAGCCAAGATCATTACTAGAGTATTGTATCCTGTTTTCAGTTTTATGCTGAAAAAAAGGAAAAGTTATAGAAAATTCGGGAAGGCATAAGGAAACCAGATAAAGGATATTAAAGAGGAACTATAATAATAACACAATTATAGAGCAACTTAAAGTTTAAAAAACGCCTTTCTAAAAACAACCTGTGATGTACATAATATGAATGTGATGATTATTTTTTCCTATTCTTCCCCTGCTAAACCAACACTTCTTTAAAGTTTCTTATTTCTCTCAAAGGTACCACCATCCTTCCAGTTATTCAGCTTTGCCAACTAGGAATCATTCTCAATTCTTAACTCTCCCTCATTTTCCGTACTCAATCATTTGTCAAGTCTTGTCAACTTTACCTATAAAACACCTCTTGCACGCATCCCTTTCTGCCTATTTACACAGCCAGCACCTTAGTTGAAGACCTCATGGCCTCTTGCCTAGATTATTGTCTTTTAATTGGAGCACCTGTGTCCAGTCTCTTCAATCTATCCTCTGCACAGTGACCAAAAAAAGCTGCCCAAACCTTCCTAAACATAAGTATGAAAGGCTTATTCTTAATGCTTTCTTTGAATGAAATTTAAGCCACATTTTAAAAATAAGTAAACCGAGGTTTAGGTAGGTTTAAGTGACTTGTCCATGTTTACCTCAAGTAATATATACCAGGTTCATAAAGTCACACAATTTTACAGTTGGACCAGACCTGAGCAACCATCTAGTCCCACCCATACCTGAAAAGGAATCCCTGCTACAATATACCTAACAAGTGCTTAAAGATGTCCAATGAAGGAGAAGCCATCACCTTTTGAGATAGCCCATTCCAACCTGGAAGATTTTCTTTCCATAAAACTTAAATTTACCCCTTTGAAACATCTAACCTTTGCTCTGATTTAATATTCCAGTCAATTTGGAACACTCAACAGTGGCCACTGGATGTAACAAGATTAGTGTACATATCAATCCTAAAAAAGGGCAATGCCAAAGTATGTTCAAATTACCAAACAATTTTGCTCCTTTCACATGCCAGCAAGGTTGTGCTCAAGATTCTGCAAGCTAGGTTTAGCAATATGTGAACTGGGAATTAGCAAAAGTGTAGGCTAGTTTTTGAAGAGGCAGAGGAAGTAGATACCAAATTACCAACATTCACTGTATTATGGAGAAGGCAAGGGAGTTTCAGGGGGAAAAACTCTGCTTCTGCTTCATTGACCATACTAAAGCCTTTGACTGTGGATCACAACAAATTGTGGCAAATTCTCAGAGATGGGAATGCCAGGTCATCTAACTTGTCTCCTAAGGAAACTGTGGGCAAGCCAAGAAGTAACAGACCTGAATATGGAACAACTGATTGGTTTAAGATCAGAAGAAAGAGTAATACAAGGCTGTACATTGTCACCTTATTTATTCAATTCATATGTAAAGTACGTCATGCAAAATAACACACTGGATGCATCAAAAGCTGGAATTAAGGTTGCCAGGGGGAAATATCAACAATCTCAGATAGGTGGATGATACTACTCTGATGGCAGAAAGTGAAGAAGAATTTAGAAACCTTTTGATGTGAGTGAAAGAAGAGAGTATAAAAGCTGGCTTGAAGTTTAACATAAAAACCCCATATCTCTTGGCAAGTGGTCTTATCACTTCCTGTCAAATAGAAGTAGAAGTAATGGAAGCATTGTAAGATTTTATATTTTGGGGCTTAAAGATCATTGCAGATGATGACTGTATCTATGAAATTAAAATACAATTGCTCCTCCAAAAATCTGGCAAATTTGGACAACATACTAAAGAAACAGAGACATCACATTGCCAACAAAGATCTGCATGATCAAAGCTATGGTTTTTCCAGTAGCAATGTGTGGTTGGGACAGTTGGACTCTAAAGAAAGCTGATCACAAAATTGATGCTTTCGAATTGTAATGTTGAAGAAGATTTTTGAGAGTCCCTTGGACAACAAGGAGATCAAATCAGTCAATACTTAAAGAAATTAATTTGGGCAATTCATTGGAAGGACAAATACTGAAGCTGAAGCTTAAATACTTTGGCCACATAATGAAAAGACAGGACTCACTGGAAAAGACCCTGATTCTGGGAGAGACTGAAGACAAAAGGAGAAGGGCATAGTCAAGGATGAGATGGATAGATAGTGTCACAGAAGCAATGAGCATTAGCTTGGACAGACTTTGGAAGATAGTGGAGGGCAGAAGGCCTGGTGTTCTATGGTCTATGGGGTCATGAACAACTGAATAACTGAATGACAAAAAACCATTGTTCCTAACTCTACCCTCTGAGGCAAAACAAAACAAATCGAATCCCCTTTCTACATGATGATCCTTCAAGTATTTGATGATAGCTATCATGTCTCCACTGAATTTTCTTTTCTTTAGACTAAACATCCTTAGGTACCTTCAATAGATACAACACATGACATGGACTCAAGGTCCTTCGACATTTTAGTTGTGTTTTTTTCTGGGGACTTAACAATTTGTCAATGTCCTTCCTTGACTGTGGCACACACAGTGGTCTGATGAGGGCAGAGTCCATCGGGTTATCACCTCATTATTTTTGGAAACTATGTCTTCAATAAAGTCCAAGATCAGATTTGCTTTTTTGGCTTTCATATTATGCTTCTGACTCATATTGAGTTGGTGGTCTATTAAAACTCCCAGTTTTGGGGGTACAAACTGCATTCTAACCAAGCTGTGCCCATCTTGCAACTTGTCACGTTGATTTAAAAAAAATCTATGTAAGACTTAATGGATCCCTATTGGATTTCACCATATTAGATTCATCCAAATGGTTCAGTCCATCAAGATCTTATTGGATTCTGAGTGTTATCCTATAGTCACCTTCAGCTTTGTGTAATCTGCAAATTGATAAATATGCCTTCTTCACTTGTAGTCAAATCATTCAAAAAAATTAAAAAGCCAATCAAAGATTTCTGTGGACCTCTAATGGAGACCCCAGCCAAAGTGGAAAACAAAACCAACACCAACATTCTTAATTCTGAATCTATCTAATTGTACTATCATCCTGTCCACATCTCTCTATCTTTTTCACAAGGACATGAGATAATTTGTCAAATGTCTTGCTAAAATAAATTTAAACTACATCTATGGTACTTTCCTGATTTACCAGGTTAGTAACTTAGAAAAAAAAGTGTTGAAAGATTTGTCTAGCATGGTTATTCTTTTAAAAAATTATCAAGTATTTCTTTGTTCTTTTTCCCATGGCTTGACTTATTCTTGATGAAGTCATGCTGATTCTTTATAATCACCGTTTCCTTTTCTAGATTCAGTAATCATCTCTTGAAGATGCATCTTTGAATTTTCCCAAGAATTAAAATCAAACTCATTAGGCTTAAGTATGTAGACTTTCTTTTGTCTTTTTTAAAATTAGCACATTTGCCCTTTGCCCGTCCTGTAGTACCTCTCCCACTCGATAGCCATGCAAATATCACTAGTAATGGCTCAAAATTCTATCAACTATCTACCATATCTTTCTGTACCTGAGAATGGATTTATCAAGGGCAGCTAGGTACTCACTTACTATTGCAAGGACTGTTTATTGAGGCTTTCCAGAACTTGTTGGTGCTGGACCCAGGGTTTGAATTTATGTCTCCTGACCAATTTCATTACATAATATTATGGAAGTTTAAGGATCTGAGACTGTTTAGAAAAAAGAAGGGAAATGTAGAATTAAATTTTGAAATAGTCTTTAGGTATTTGGAGAATTGTTGATTGATTATAGGATATTGACTAACTTTTGTGTCTCCTTTAAAAATTAAAAAAAAGAAATGGAATCAAATTGTGTAGAAAGAGAGATTAAGTATAAAGATGGCATAAACAACTGGAGAAAAGGGGAGGAGAGAAAAATAGATAAGTTTCTTAGCCCTACTTTACATATCTAAATGAAATGAACAGATGAATGACATCAACAGATACTTATTAACATTTCTGTTATAGAACATATATATTGAATATGTGAATGACATCAACTGATATTTATTAACATTTCTGTTATATATAATATTTGTATTATATAACATATATATAATAATTGCATACCCTTTGACCCAGTAATACCACTTCTGGGATTGTATCCCAAAGAGATCATAGAAGTGGGAGGAAGACCCATATGTACAAAAATATTTATTGCAGCTCTCTTTGTGGTGGCAAAAATCTGGAAATTAAGGGGATGTCTATCAACTGGGGAATGGCTAAACAAGTTGTGGTATATGAATATAATGGAATACTATTGTGCTATAAGAAATGGGGAGGAGACAGTCTTCATATTCACTTGGAGAGGCTTGTACAAACTTATGCTAAGTGAGAAGAGCAGAACCAGGAAAAATTTGTATACAATCACAGATACATCATATGTGTGATGACCAACTTTGAAAAACTGGACTCTTCTCAGCAGCACACAGTTATGACAACTCTGCAAGTCTCAGGATGGAAGGAGATATCTACATTCAGAGAAAGATCTAGAAAAAACAGAGTATAAATGGAGACTGAAGCAATCTACCTGCTAGCATTCTTTTCCATGTTTGGTTTTCTTTCTTTTTTCCCATTGTTCACTCCATTGGTTACAACCTTTCTATACAACCAGACTAATATCCAATGTGAAGGTATTTGCAGATCCTATACTTGATTGCATGCTGTCATGGGTAGGGGGGAAGAGGGAGGGGAGAAAATTTGAAACTCAAGGGACTGTGGAACTGAATCTTGTAAACTAAAAGTAAATAAATAAATCAATTAAAAAACAAAACAAAACATTTCTGACGTGTAAGGCACCATTGCTAGTTGCTATGAGGGAAACAAAGAAGAGTAAAACATGTTCCCTTTACTTAAAGACCTTACAGTCCACCTAGGGAGATGATATAAATCTGTGTAAAGTTATATAATAATAAAGAAAGAATGAACCACAGACAACAACAGAAAGGCTGTAACGAAGAAGTACATGCTTGGTAAATAACCAATAAAGATAAGTGCTCTAGGAGTTTGGAAAAGGAGAGAAAATATCACTTGAAAGGGCTCAAAATGTTGGGGGATAGCCTCAACTTTGTCTGGTGCCCATGTCTAGATGGGCCCACATCTTACTGCTTTTGCTTGTGTATACATTTTTAGTAGGGTCTTTGTTTTTTCTCTTCCTCCATGTCTATATGTATCTTCTATAATGTATTCTCTAGTATTTCCTCTGTCGTGACATTTTTCTGTTTGTGCTGATTTATTACTATCCTGGAAGATCTTCAGATTTTCAAGTTTTATGAAAAGTAAGATCTCATTCCATGACCTTTGAATTTCAAGTCATTTCACTGGCTACTATTGCATAAATCCACGCATACATATATATTTATTTTCTCAACCTAAGGCTTCCTTCATTTTTTCTCTCTCCTTCCCCATCAATCCTTTCTCTCAGTTACTTAATTCTCTTATTGCATTCATAGACACTTTAGTTCTTTGCTATTGCAAAACAAAAACAAAATTCAGCAACTATTCTTCTTGTGTGATACTACTGTCTTCCTTGGGAAAATCCTACTTTCTCCCACTCTCCCTTCACTCACTGGGAGAATTAGTTTTTGTCTTACTTGCCAGTGCCTTCTTCAGATAAATGAATTGCTACTATCTTTGGATTTTTATTTGGAACTTATACCAACCTTTTCTTTTATTCATTATATTCATTATTATTATATTATTCATTATATAATGAATATTTGTTCATTATATCACCTTGTATATAACTTTTTCTATTAATGTATCCCCAGCCCTGGAAATCAAACCCATATTTCTAATGGCTTTAGTAGTTATCTTTTTCATCACTTGCTTTTTCTTGGTAACTTCAGTGTCTCTATCAGCAACCCATAAGACACCTTATCCTCATAAAACATCAGTTTTCTGGAATATACTAAACTTGTGACCATGTGTCACCAAGTGTACCTTCACTGTTATCATTAGCAAGCATGGTTTTACATTTGAAAACTCTATTGTGGGCTTCCCCGTTACATAATATTGTCTCCTTGCCTATAACTTTTTCTATATTCTACTCCCTCTGAATGTACTCTAGTACCTTTTAGTACCTTTAGGTACCTACTAGTACCTTTAACTTGTTAACTCTGTACACTACAGAAATCAGTTCTTTCCTCATTTTGGATTCACTCTTTATATTGAATTGCTGAAGCACAATTACTCTAGTCCTGCCTTTACCATCATCCTGTATACCTCTGACTGTCCTAAACTCTCTTAAAACCTAAAATTCCAACAGCTGCTATTTGTTTTTTGTACTATAGTGATTTTACAGAAAAATGTTTTCGAAATTTTCAGATGTTCTCCTTCACAAAAACATATTTAAGGCCTTCCTATATTTTAAGACACTTTCATTATTGAATAGAGAAATAATGGTAATCATAAAGGTTGCTAGTTTGATCTGAGTTCATTAGTCTAAGAAGGTCATACCCTACTCAATTCCTGGAGAGTCAAATTCAGGGTTGGGCTTATAATACACATGGGAAACTCTCTTTAGATATAAGAAGAGGAGAAAACTTGAAAAAAAGAGTCTTTATTTCCTTTTCAAATGCTGAAAAAAAAACCCCAGCCTCTTAAAGACAATTAGCTAATTCCAAAATGTTTCTTATGAATTATTTTTCTTAATGTTTGAGGTTTTTGCTTTGTGTTTTTCAAACTAGGTGTTTTTTGTTGTTGAAGATTATGAAGTAGTGAATTAGCCAATTCCACTTTTACAGAATGAAAGGTATGAATTTCTGTTAAGGTGTGGGAGCATTTAATATGAAGAAAGCAAGACTAGGTAGTTGTTTAAAAAATAGAAAATCCCTTAATATTCAATGTCACATTTATTGCTATAAAATATTTCTCTCTCTCTCTTAGACATCTGGTTCCCATTATGTATAGTATTGGGTACTTCAGTTCACTAGCCATTTTGCATACAAAATAGCATGCTACCAAAATCCTCATTGGCATCAGTTGGTACGTGTTTCCTCCAAGTCATTTTATTTGACAAAGCTTTACAGGCAATGAATCTATTATCAGTTTGAACCTTGAATATACAGGAAAGAAAAATTAATTTGACTCTAATATGCACCTCAAGGAGTAAGTTGTTTAAAACTAAGAAAGGAAGAACTTCACAAAGAGTCTTTCTTTTATGTGTTTATTAGGGGAAAACTGGGTTGAAATAATAACAAAAAAGTGAGCAAAATATATGAAAACTGAGGCAAATATTTTCCATTAATGTTGACCCAGAAATGAGAGATACAATATGGAATGTTTGCTAATGAGTCATGAATTTCATTGTAATTGCTTCCACATTTAGGATAGTGCCCTTACTAAACTGTCTAATCTTTGACATATCCTCCAACAATCCCATGTGTTGTAAATGATTTTGCTTTATTTCTTAGGTTACTATTAAGAGCTTATTTTATGGTTCATTTCATTTTCTTTTAAAAACACACACACACACACACCAAAAAATCACACACATATACACACTCAATACTATCATGCTCAATGTCTGTTGTCCTGTATATTTCAAGACTAAATAATTATGACACAAGAAGGAAGCACTCACTTCTCTTTCTGCAAGTCAAAGCAAATACACTGAGAAAGAAATGTGAAATATAGTCCATTTTAGAACCCTAATTCAAGACTCAGAGAATTAAAATGAAAATGCTTACATTAACATAGTGCTTTAAGATTTGCAAAGCAGTTTATAGTGGATTCCTTGGTATATGTCATTTGTTCCTCACAAAAGCCCTGATAGTATTTTATAGCACTGCTGATAGTATTGTTATTATCACTTTACAAAACAAGAAACTGAAGGTCAGTGAGGTTAAGTGATCAGCTCAGAGTTATATAGTTTTAAAGGAGGGATTTGAATTCAGATCTTCTAACTAAGTTTGCATGTTCTATTGAATATGCCATGTTGCCTCTCAAACAAGTAGTGAATGTTACTTTATAATATTCTCAGACTTAAGAACCTGTAATAGAGTTAGCAGAAATGCCAGTATTCAGTATGGTAATAATAACAACTCAGGAATGACTTTTAAAAACTGTTCACAGTATAAAATGACCTATTAACATTATATTACTTTAGCACTTACAGTGACTAATTTTAATTGCATGATTAGGCCTTTGGCAAAAAGTCAAGAATGACTCGATATGGAGAGTATTTTATCACTTTAAGATGGTTAAAAGTGGATTTACTTGGGGGGTGGATGTGAAGGGGAAGTTTTGTTTCTTTCATAAGAAACAGTATGAGAAGCAGACAATTACTTTCCGGTTGAATTAAGAAGAAAGCACCAGAGTTTTGTTATTTGCTTATTATTTGATTCACAAAGCAAGAAGCCAAGCATGTGAAACATCGATTGCTCTTTGTTTTTCCTAACGTGAAATCTATTTGGAGCCTGTCCGCAGAACTAGTAGAAGTTACCTAGAAGATACTGCAGGAGGATTCATCTCTAATGAGCTTTCATTAGCAATTAAAGTGATGTTTTCATATATTTTGCTTTTTTTTGTTGTCCTTCAGAACTCCTTGTGGCAAACTCAGTAATAAAGCATTTCTAAAGCCTTTTCTATGTGCCAGGTACTGTATCAAGGGATGAGAATTCAAACACAAGTAATTGAGACAGTCTCTACTCTCAAGAAATTTATATTCTAATGGAAGATAACAATAACAACAACAATAATAATAATCACGTTTATAGGTTATGGTTTATAGATTTAAGGTTTATAAAACACCAAACAAATATTATCTCATTCATGACAACAATCCTAGGAGAGAGGTACTGTTATTACCCTCATTTTGTAGATGAGCAAGTGACTTGTCCAGGGTTACCTAGCTAATAAATGTCTGATGCTGGATTTGAACTTAGATCTTCCTGACTTATTTTTCTGTATTCTTCTAAACACTGTGCAAACTAAAGAAGACCTAGAAAGGAAGTAAGGGGACATACGTGGTGGAAGCAGGCTTCTAAAATGACCAGGAGGTGATATGGAAGCCTGGTTGAGGGCAAGGTAAAGGTGAATGCTGGAGAATATCTGATGTGAACTTCATTATTACACAGAAATAATTGTCAATGTATTCAAGAGAAAGTTAAGCAATTTATCATGAGACTGTTACCAGTGGTTCTCAACACTCCTAATGCGACGACCCTTTAATACAGTTCCTCATGTTGTGGTAACCCCCAACCATAAAATTATTTTCGTTGCTACTTCACAACTGTAATTTTGCTATAGTTATGAATCATAATATAAGTATCTGATATGCAGGATGTATTTTCATTGTTATAAATTGAACATAACCCACAGGTTGAGAACCGCTGCCGTAGGCCCAGGGTCCTGTCCGGTTTCAGGAAGCTCCACTCAATTGGCTATACAACAGAAATCTTGAAGGATCAAATAAGCAATGAATATAAAGCATTTTGCAAACCTTTACTTACTATATAAATGCCAGTTGTTATTATCATTGTTATAATTATTATTATTATCCTCTAGTCACAAGGCCTCTAGTCTAGGCGATGAGTTCAAGCACTGTTGATTGAGTAATGCAAAGATATGCTGGTAAATGATTAATGATCAGGTTCTGGAAAACCAAGTGTATACACACACTTTTAAGTTTTATTTGCATGCTTAATGATTTCTTTTCCAGATAATCAACCAAACAACAAATCAGTTCCTGATTTACAGAGATTACCCACTTCTGAGGTGAAACTGTACTCATGCTGAAAATTTAACAGTTGATTTACCGACCTTTTAGAGCTCTCTCCAGCACAACTTTGCTATAAAATGATGAACTTTTTGGTTGTGGTAATTTCCAAAGGCTTTCTGCTAAGAGATAGGAGAATGGTGATCTGCCTCTATGGAGGGAATATCCAGGAAGAAGAAAAAACTAAGCTTTGAAGTACTGAGTTTTGTGATGTAGCAAGGATTTTTGAAAAGTAATGATGCTACTCTCTCAGTTATAAACAACATTTGGAATGTCCAGAAAAAAAGGAGGAGAAGGGGAGAATTTAAGGAAGTGATTTTCCATTTTTAAAAGTTTTCATTTTGATTTGGGTTTCAAACTTTTAATGCCCATAGACTTTCTCAATATGCCCTACCCTTTTTTTGTGAATTACAAGAGAATGATTGAGTGGCAAGTTGTAGCTGTTTTCATTGGTGGAATCTTTGCTGAAATCCACACATATATACATATTATACTCTTAGAATGGAAACATGTACTTGAATTTCAGATTTTTTCATCTCCTGTCACTGGTGAAGAAAAAATTGATCTTTTTTTCCCACTTTTTAAAAAATGACCTCAAATCCACTGAAGTAAATGATGACTCAACTCCTAAACTAGAAAAGGAAGCTATTTAGTTGTGAATATGCTTTAGATAGTCACATCTTCACTAATATTTCTACCTATATTATGAACAGTTTTCTTAAAATTGATAGTGCTTGCTAGAATTGAGTTTCCAGATGATAGACTCACCACACATTTCCCCCAAACTGCGTTACCTAGGATTTCTCTCTTTGCATTCAAATCACAGGGCAAAAAAATTTTGTATTGACTAGAGTTGGTATGAAAGAAAAAGAAGACAAGATCATACCCAATATCACTTCAGTTATAAAAATATCCTCCCAAAGATTTACCTGAATCAGGAAAAGTAATGTTTCTCCCTCTTCTTAAATCATATTATAAATGCTATGCTTCCTGTGCAAAAAGATAGTGATCCATAGATTTAGTTTATAAACTCTGTGTAGGCTTGTGTTGTATATTATAAGATGTATTTTTTCCTTGGTGTAGTCTTTCCTGGACTTTAAATATGTAATGACATATTTTACCACCTTTCATTAAATACACTTCTTTGGCAATGCAAATAGGATGAGAATTGCAGGTAATATAATTTTACCCACCTAACAATTAGTTGGTTAAAGAGGAGGTGGAATTTGGATCATTAATTGCAATTTTGATTTTTATAGCTGTTTCACCTAGAACAGTAGTTCTCAACCTTTCCAATGCCGCGACCCTTTAAAGACCCGCATGAAGGATAGAGGAGTGGTGTCTCGGTTCCTAAGACCATTGGAAATATGTGTTTTCCGATGGTCTTAGGTGACCCCTGTGACCCCTGTGAAAGGGTCATAGATGACCCCTTTGACCCCTGTGAAAGGGTCACTTGACTCCCAAAGGGGTCGTGACCCACAAGTTGAAAACTGCTGACCTAGAAGCTTTTCTTTCCTGAGGGTTCTAAAGCTCTTTATGTATTGTCATAATCACCCCCTCCACAAACACCCACAAAGTGGAAAATGACAGAGTTATCTGAGTTAGGAACAGCTGATTTTCCCCCCAAAACTATTCAAACAATTGGGGCGAAAGTAGTGTTTTTATCTTCACTTGAGCTGTCAAGATAATTTCCTCAATTTTCCACTTGCATATGTAGACACAGTATTAACCAGTGACAAATTTTGTTTCTATAACATTACCAATATGTGTATATGTATTATTTGTGCTAAAATGAGGCAAGCTTGGACATTACTTGCTGCAAATGCTCTCATTAACTGTAGAGAATCAACTGGATTTTTTTAATGCCTTGTCTCTGGTAAAGGAGTTTATGAATATGTGAAGATATAAAGCTTTAGGTTGTATGGAGTTAGAGCTAGAAGGCCCATTTTCGATTATCTCATCCAGCCTTCTTATTTTACAGATGAAGAAACTGAGGCCCAAAGAAATTTATGTGACTTACATAAAATAAGCAGTATTTGACCCCAGATCCTCTGATTACACCTCTAATTTATTTTGGGGGCAGTGGCGTAAGTTTAGATTCTGGAAAACCAAGCAAAATTTTTAAAAGAATATAAAACTTTTCAGTGGCAAAATAAATAGGCAGAGGAGAGAACTTCTCTCCTTTGCTCCTTTTAATTCACCTCCCACTCTTTCACCTCCACCCCAATCCCTATAATGTTGAGGATGTTTAGGTAGTTGATTTGGAATTTCTACAAGAAGGATGGCTAACCAAGTAGTTAGTACTTAAATGCATATAAGATAATGACAATGATTTTCTTCTTATTTTATCAATAAGAACACTCTTCTTTCATCCTTCCATTATAATGGATGTTTATGTTATCTTGTTTGAGCCTTTGAAGCTTGTGACTCTTTAAAAATAAAATAAAGTAGTAATTATAATATTTCCCATATCAGCCTGGGAAGTGGATAGTTCAAATGTGATCATCTTTGTTTTACAAACAGGGACAGTGAGGCTTAGAGTGGTTAAGTGACTTGTCCAAGTTGCCATTATTAGTTAAGTGGCAGAGCTGGGCAGGGAACCCATGATCACTGACTATAAATTCCATTCTCTATCCTTTGCTAGGTCCTAGAGAGCCACAGAGAGAGAGAAAATGCTTACTTTTGTACTTCCTGCTTATCTTGGTGAAGCATGAAATCTAAGCAAAAAAAGGATAACTCTGCCTTTTAGTTTGGAAATTTGTGGTGTTAGTTACCTACTTGCCAATGAAATGGAAACTTACCTTGGATGGGGCAAGAGGAATTGTAGTTACATTCATTTTTTATTACCTAGAAACCTATTTTTACCACTTATGTAGTAAGTGCACTTTTAAAAGGTCCTCCCTGAGTGTAGAGCCTATGACATTTTTCATCTTTCTTACCTTGTTGTTAAGGAAAGTAAATATTTTTTCAAGAGGATTGAATATGGTAATGGGTAATAGGACTTTTAGAGTCCTATTAGAGGTGGAAGGGGTCCTAGAGATCAATTAGTCTAACCTCTCACTCTATTGGTGAGAAAAGGGAGGCAAAAGGAATTGAAGGGACTTTCCCATGGAAAGGTAATAAGTAACTGAATAGTAACTTGAAAACAGGCCCTCTGATTCCAAACCCAAGACTTTTCCCCTACTTTTCACTAATTCTTTCAGTATAAACATTTCTCTCAAGATTGTTTGGCATTTTGAAGAATATAGAAAATATTTTAGCTCATTAGGGTACTGTTTAAACTACATTATTGTAGTAATTAGCTACAATGAGCTTAAATGGTTTTCAGAACTCAGTGTGAAGTACAAAAAAGATAAGCAATCTAAAATGGGCCTGCCACTATGTGACTTAAAAACCTCTCAGAGGTTCTCTCAGGATCCTCATGGGTAACATGGAGACCATAATTAATACCTGTCCTGCCTGCTCTGAGGATGTTAGGGAAAGTAGCTTTTTAATAAAATAAAAAACTCTGTATTAAAAAAATCTTTGAAAAAGACATGAAAGCTTTTTTTCACCTGGAAATTAGTTCTGCTGAATTGAATTTTACTTTGATAGAAGGTAAGCAGTCTATAACTAAGGGAATGACAGAGTACTTGAAATGTAGCTACAATGGGGCTAGACAGTTCAGAAATTTATATGAGGAATGAAAATCTATATTTATTATGGATTTAAGACTTAGACATTAGTTTAATAGAGTGAAAATTAAAAGGGATGTCAGCAAAGGCATTCCAGAATAGTAAAAAACTTGTAGTTTTATCACAAGGACTTAAAAGGAAATGCATATCTTTCCTTGAAAACTTACCAGGTGGCTTAGCCTGTTGTACTTTGGGAGATGAACAGAAAAAAAAATCATACTGAGCTGGTTAGAATATAATGCTGAACTTTCCCCAAAATGTCCAATTTAGAAAAAGAATAGTTTTGGTCCTGGGAAAAATTCTGGCTTCTTTTAAGAATAATACACTTGGGTCTGTATCCAGTTGTCTTGATCTACATCTTGTCACTGGACCACATGACTCTGGAGGAGAAAGTGAGGCTGGTGACTTTGCACAATCCTCCCTCACTTTAATCCAATTCACTTGCAAGTCAGGGCAACATCTTCCTGGTGTCATGGTCCTCTTTGAGAACGAAGGATAAACAACAACGTTCCTAAAGTAAGATCACTTCAAAAATTAATCTTGAAAAGCAGGAGCGTTGGAACAAACATTCCAATGTAGTGTGTTTGGGAGGGGGGAATGTTTTGTTTTATTTTAAACATATTCGTTGTCATTTCTCTTTTATCCAGTGATCTGAGAGACTCACTGAAATGATAGCCATAGGTATGTCAGCAAATCTACTGTTCAGAGTTCAGAGTAGAAGAGCCATGGGGAAGCTTTTACTCAGATAGCTTTTGTCCGGGAAGGATTTGGTATGTAATCTACATTGCATTATTGATGAGTGAATGAGGACTGGGACACATAGTAAAACACTCTCATGGAGTTAACCAGCCTAGTAAATAAACCACTGAGAACAAGTTTTAGACACTGAGTGTTTTTGTTGTTGTCATTGTTTGCTTGTTTGTTTGTTTGCTTTTATCCTTCCTTCCTCAACCTTCTCTTAGTCTCTTCTGTTTCATTTTAGACACCAGGACATTTTGTGCAGGAGACATAGTGAAACTTAACCAACGAATGAAAGGGATACAACAACCACATGATGTCATAGGAGTATGGAGATCACTTAAACCAGTAGTGTCAAACTCAATTGAAATTTGGGACTACTAATTAACAAATGAAAGATCTCTGCAGGTGACATATTGATTTAATTTTAAAATATGATGTTACCTGGGAATTATTGTATTTTATTTATTTTGTTAAACATTTCCCAATTATATTTTTAAGGGCAGCCAGGTGGCATAGCGGATAGAACACCAGGCCTGAAGTCAGTAAGACTCATCGTCCTTAGTGCAAATCTGGCCTCAGATACTTCCTAGGTGTGTGACCCTAGGCAAGTCACTTAACTCTGTTTGCCTCAGTTTCCCTATCTGTAAAACGAAGTGGAGAAGGAAATGGCAAAACACTCCAGTATGTTTGCCAAGAACACCCCAAATAGGGGTCACAAAGAGCCAGACATGACTGAAAACACCAGACAGCAATTACATTTTAATCTGGTATACATTATGAACCACACACATTTCATACCTCTAGCTTAAATGGCTAGATACCTTGTAGCAGATTGGACCTGAAGGCAGAAATCCCTGGGTTCAGATACACCCTCAGATACTTATTAGCTTTGCAACTATGGTCAAGTCATTTGTCATTTCCAAGCCTGTGTCCTCCTCTCTAAAATAGGAAGAATAATATATGAGAGATTATTTCACAGGTTTGTTGTGAGACTCAAAGGAAAGAGTAAGTATAATGTTCTTTGCAAACCTTAATGGACAATATACTAGTCATTTCTATTAACTTTTAACTGAGGCAGCCTGGTGTAAGGGACAGAATGTTACTCTTAAAGTCAAAAATTATCTGGATCCAATTTCCATCTCAGAAGCTTACTAGCTGAGGCATCCTAGACTAGTAACTTAACCTCTCTGAGGTTCAATTTACCTTCCCTATAAAGTAGGGAGATGATTCCCGTAGTACCTACTTCACGGGGTTGTTTTAAAGATCAATGAGATAATGCATTTAAAATCCTCTTCAAATCATAAATGGCTATATAAATTTTTACTTTCACATTTAAGTCAGTTAAATCCATATAAAATTAAATTAAGGATTCTAATAGTTCTACTTTGGATAACTGAAATGGAGAAAACTATTGCATCTTGGAAAGATGAGCTTTTTTTATTCCCAAGAAAATTTCCAAACTTCAAATCCCCATGTACAAACTACAGAATATATAGGGATTACTATGGCCCCCTCTGAGATATACAGCAAGGCAGCTAACAGAGACAGCACCACTCACTCCAACAGATGAGTATAGATGAAGGATTCTATATCAAAAGCTGGAACTTGGCCAGACCAGAAAACCAACACTGCCTTTTGAAAGTACCATGGGATCATCCCAGACCCCAAGGGCATGAAATTTGGGCTTGTGATCTCATTCCCCAGGACAGCTCTTCCAAGCCACACAAATGCTTCCTTTTACCCTGATAACCGCAGGACTGACTACCTGTTCAGTGACAAAGTACTTCTCCCTCCCTTTTCTCAGCACAGCTATCCTTTGTATTGGGGTTAACTCACAGGCAACTGCTTAACTCCAGGCTTAGAAAGCACATACTGCATCTTTAAGAAATAGTTTACTTGTGAATCAGTAAATGGACTAGACAAAGCAGCCATTATTTATGCATTCCTGCATACATGGCAAGGTGAAAATAATAGAATAAACATCATATACTTCATTATGATATCGGTTTACACTTCCAGGGTACACAAAAAGAGGCCATTTCATCAAGCTAATTGCCTGAAAGTAAAAGAGAGAGAACTTTAGCTATTAGTCTATTATGGGGCTTTTTTCTTAATCACAAATAGGGGCCGTGTGTCCCTAGGGGGATGTGTATTCTAATTTACAATTGAACTACAGATCAGAGCAATCAATCTTGTGCAGCACTTTTACAGTGTAATTGCTGCAACATAACAAATAAAAAAAAGTTGGGGGGGGGGGGAGAACCTAGGCTGAGCTTCAGCTTGAGGTGGGGATATTTACCAGGCATTGGTTCAGGGTAGGAGGGAGAGAAGAAACGCCACTGACATGAATATGCAATGAGGGCTCATTAGCGGCCCAGTGTTGCCATGACGAATGGCATTATCCCCAGCCTGGTGCTGCCTAAACATGAATTTTATAACGACCCATTTATCATGACTTGTCACGGGCTCCTCTACTGTACTTTCTTCCAACTCGCACACCTTTCCCCATTATTGCTGGCAAATCCTGGCCTTTTATTATGATTGTTTCATTTCATATTGATTTCCATCCCTCCAGAAGTAAACATTAATAAACAGGAGCACACTAATGAGTAATTGTTGAGTTCAAAGTCAAAAAAAGTATAATGGGATGATGTTTCTGGCTTCTGTATTAGTCTATGTTTTTATTCCATTGAACTTTTATGGGGAGCTAAGGTATAAGATTCATTCTTAGATTCTCATTGGATTTTTTCCCTCTTCTCTCTCTCTTTTAGATTCGAAGTAAGTATCAGAGGAAAGACATGAACTCACATCTTCCTTAGTCTAAGGCTAGCCCTCAATCCACTTCTTAATACTGCCTTTTATTTTTCTGTGACACATACAGAGGGATGGATGCATCTTAACCCTCTATTAGTATTTAACTTCTATAAGTGAAGGGCCGTGTTGTCTCCAAACTGAACCACTGCTCACACCTACTACCACAGTATTCCTCACCTAGATTGTAGTCAAATAAATTTATTAAATTGGATTCCCTTATTTTTGGGTGAAATATTTTTTCTCCTTGCATATTAAGTCTCTTGGAGAGTATTTCAAGAGTTTCATTTTGGGCGAGTCTTGGAATATTTGGGGAGGAGGGTATAAACTTGAAAATCCAGAACAGAAATCCAGAAAAAATCTAGAATTTTAAAAAGTGTGTGTGTGAGTGTGTGTGTGTGACCATGTGTGTGTGTGTGTGTGTGTGTGTGTGTGTGTGTGTGTGTGTGTGAGAGCTATGTATCCCTTTTGACAGTCTGGTGAAACCTATGGACCCCTTCTCAGAACAATGTTTTTAAATGAATAAAATATGTAAAATTATGAAAGAAAGCAATTACATTGAAATAAAGCTGTAATTTTTTCTCCATCCAAGTTCAAAGACTCCCTGAAACCTAGTTATGGATCCCAGGTTAAGAAATATTTTTAGTGCTAGGTAGTTTATGAACTTCATGGTTGATTTCTTAATCACGATGTCTTCCTTTTATCCACACTCTCCAAATTAGCTAACAGTTCATATTTTGGTGAAAGTTTCCTAGACATCAGCTTTTGAGGGAAGAGGAAAAGAGTTAAAACAGTGATCCATCCTTTCAAAACAACAAAAAGTTTAAAAAAATGCAATCTGATTTATTATTTAAGAAGCTCTGGGATATACATATGAAAATAGTAATGAGACTATTTATTAGACTTAGTTACTACGTAGCGAGGGACAAAATAGATACATAGCTGGGTAATCCATGGGACCAGGTTAGATTTGTCACAGACTCAGGAACTATTGTTATATATTATTTTACATATAGATCATGAAATTCAGTGTGGTGTAGTGGATAAAGACTGAGCCGCAGAGCTAAGATGATCTGGATTCAAGTTATGCTCCTGACATACTGACTATGTTACCTTGGCCAAGTTACAGTCTTTCAATGCTTTAGTCTAGCGATTCTCAAAGCTTTTAGTCACAGACCTTTGCCCTCTTAAAGATTATCAAGGACCCTACCAAAGAGCTTTAGTTTATGTGGGTTATATTAATGGATATTTACTATATTAAAAATGAAAACATTTTAGGATAATAATGAAATAGTCATGAACTTGTGGGCCCCTTGAAAAGGTCTTGAGACCAAAGTGGTGCTCTAGGCAACTCTTTAAGATAATAAGTTTCTGAGAAGATGTTGACCCGTATTGGTAAAGGAGTTTCCTCCTCTCGGAGTTCCTTACACTGGTGAAATCACAGATCCAATTCTATCTCTAGTATGAATTTGCTTAGTGTTACTAAAAATGTGAGGTGATATCTCTTTCCTAACTAAGGTGCAATATTGACAGGGAATTCCCTATTCCAGGAAAATCACAGTTCTGGTCCATAACCTTATTGTTTGTTGTTCTTTGTTTTTTGAAAGGACTAATGACCTCACAGGTGATGTCTCATGAATTGGATTTGAGTAAAGCAGAGTTGCATAGAATTGTCGGCCTTACTCTCTCTTCTAGGGTCATCAGAATCCAGTGGCGGGACAAAAGTTGAGATGACTGGAAATGGTTCTGGTTGCAGTAGATGACCTTGGCATCTTCAAGGACTGAGTTTTAGCCCCTTTCATGGCCATTGGAATAAACTGTCTCATTAACCCATTCTGCCAGGGGAAGAATTCATATGCTTGGAGTAGAGAGTCCCCTAACTCAAAGGAGTTTAAGACTTGTTGGTTACCCTCAAACTGGTTTAGCCTGTGTGCTGAGATGGGTTTTCTGGTGTGTGGCATGTTGTGTACATTAGCTTCTTTGAACCACAGGTAAGAGTTGAGTGACAGGTGTGAAACAAAGGCAGATGAGTAGCCTTGAAAAAGGCTTGGCATTGAATACCCCATCCATACACCACCCCTATCCCTATGTATCCATTAGAATGAATGTTGCTGCCATCAAGTTCTAAAATGACATCATTCTAAATGAGATATGTAAACATAAAAAAAGAATTCTTTTCCTTCATGTGAAAACAAAAATCCCCCAAATCTATAGTCATGAAATGTTACTTGGAATAAGGAATTTAAAGATTTAGAAGACATAATATTTTCAAGACATTGATTGAAATAATTAACAAACCAAATCAAAGTATGTTAGTGTATGTTGTAGATAATAGACCATATTTATATTTTTTTGATAGTGAATACAAATGGGAATTTTAGGGAAATTTTTATGTCCTATTTAATAAATGAGTCAAGGGTTGGTGAAGGATACCAAATCACATCATGGTTCTAAATGAACAGTTCAAAGCTAAATCTCTCTGTCACCAAACATTTGGGTTTCTTTTATTGATTTACATACATATACACATACATATACATCTGCCTCACCATTCTTAGATGTAATTTTGGTATCATGTTGGCTCATAAGACAGATGAAAAGTCAAATTTTGAATTAAAAATAATTTTAAATTGTAGTATCAGAGGATTATCTTAGAGACTAACCTCATATATCTTCAAAAATAAAAATAAAATTGAAAGCTATAAATTTTAGGTTTTTTTTTTTTTTTTGCTTTTTTTTTTTGGAGGGGAATTGGGGTTAAGTGCCTTGCCCAAGGTCACACGGCTAGTTTTTTGTGTTAAGTGTCTGAGGCCGGATTTGAACTCAGGTACTCCTGACTCCAGGGCCGGTGCTCTATTCACTGAGCCACCTAGCCGCCCCGAAAGCTATAAATTTTAGTTATAATTATGTAATAATAAGTAGTAGTTAAGTGCAATAAAATAATAAGTACAATATAGAGTAGGTTAAATCCTTTCCTAGTAAAATTGTATAGGAAAAAAAAGGTGTGCTTTCGTTCCCTGAAGATAAAGCTAGATACCAGGAACATTTAAATCTCAATGGAAACATCAGCTTCCTCAAGTAGAATTTTTGGGGGGTGCCTCAATCTACTACTCTCTAATATGGGAATTGTTCCTCTAGGGTACTTATGAAGATTCATTAATTTGTGATGTGTTTGAAGATATGAACTGTGGGACACATGCTCTTTGCAAAGAGAATTATCCAGGCTGATCAAATCAATGTAAACCTTTTCTCTAAGCAGTCTCCTGATATGCCCCAGGCTGAACCCTAGAGAAAAATCAGCTGAAATTTCACTTCAAAGCCTTTATACTTAATGAAA
This sequence comes from Pseudocheirus occidentalis, assembly GCA_028646575.1. Taxonomy (NCBI): domain Eukaryota; kingdom Metazoa; phylum Chordata; class Mammalia; order Diprotodontia; family Pseudocheiridae; genus Pseudocheirus; species Pseudocheirus occidentalis. The sequence goes on along the minus strand of CM053598.1, from coordinate 106,657,604 downwards.
GGCACCTTGTTGTTGCCAGTTTTTCTGAGTCTTTCTAAAAGGGTTATCATACTTATCGAAATTTGTACTCTACAGCTTATTCTCTGTATAAGGGAGTTATAATGAAAATCACCAGTCAACTTTTAATATTCTAAAGTTTTAAAGTGAGGAATATTTCTGTGGGAGCCCATGACTTGGGTACCTAATTCAGATGGAAAGGATTAAATCCAAAAATTTATGCAAATGCAGAGATGATACTATTTAAGAAATCTTTTAAATATCTAGACTAAGAAATATTGTTTGGCTGTTGTACTGGTGAGCTCTACCCCGTAATATAATGGAAATAACAGACTTATATCCAAGGATCTATTTTTTATCATATAGCTACATACCTTTATCAAAAATCCACTTTGGAAACCTCCAGGCAGTTTTCTTTCTATTTTTTTCAGACCCAGAGCTTGTCAATCAAATTTCAAATTCTAATGAAATAAATTAGCCTGCACACTCGATCTGGTTTAGCTGTATCATCAATGAACCCATTTCTTCTTTTTCCTTAAGCCAATCATATGCTTATTCTCACTTAAAGAAAAAAAAAAGCCTAACCCTTCCCCACTGCTTCTAATGACATCTTCAGTCATTAATGAGTTAATAAAAATCTCAGTCATCTGGGGATAGATAAGGAAGAAGAAAGAAGAGTATTGTACGTGTAATGACAGGCTCCCTTGCTGCCCTCTAAGATGTCATGGGTCAGTCATGTTAAGAATGTGTGCGTCCAATCATTTGCTGATTTCTATCAGGCAAGCCTCAAGCAGGAGCTGACACGGGCCAGTTTGGGAGTTACAATGAATAAACAATGACTTTTTGGATTGTTGGCTGCTGTGTGTATGTGGGGGGGGGTTATATATACTAAATCATGATGACATTAGCAATCAATATACCAATTATGGGACAAGTTATTGGATGAAGAATGTATATGTCTTGAGCTTTGGTACTCTTTGAACAGGTCTCTAGCAGTGGAAAACCCCCTACCAGAATGTGGGTTAACTCCTTGTGATCTCCAGGTGTAAAATCATGCAGAGTCCAAGTACCTGCAACTCAGATATAAAGAGAAAACATTGATTCTTTGTATCCTGTTGTCTTTTTCAAACAGACTAGCTTAAAAAAATATTAGGGTATTTCCTTAGGAAACTGGATGCTATTTGATTTGTTGAATGAATGATTATTTGCTCATAGTGACTAAGAATAAAGGTAGCTGTTATCCGTTTATAAAGTAATGTTATAAATAATCTTAAAAGGGAAACTTGATTGTTTCTATAGAAAAGAAAATGACAATATGCTAAAAATGTGACAAGTACAACAGACAATGTTATTCTGTATTTTCTCTGGAATGATTGAATAAACTACCTTTTCTAAACAGAAAAGGCCTTTTAGTAGTATGAGGCTTCCTGCAATTTCTGGGGCCTTCTGCTCTGGTATGATAATCTATTTCTTTTCCTGGAGCTGAAGTCCCACGAGCCTTTGTAAACTAAGAAGAAATGAACATATAATGAACTTGGACAAGGTTCTTAGAGCCAGAGTTCTGTAAAAAGTGACAGAAAGAATAGTTCAATACATTTCAGAAGTGTATGAGCTGAATTCTATCATTTAAAAGAACAGTGAACCATGATGTCCAAGTAAATTTATAACTAAGATAATAATTATATTTGAATGCCCTAATGATCATATGTTACATTGAAAAAATTAGGTATTTCCAACTTATACGTCACTATCTATAGAGTGTCTTCAGTCACAAAATCTGATTCAAAATAAGATTTAAAATAAAGTTGAAACATCTACATATAATCATTAAGCATTTCTGAATCCTTTTCAGACATAATACAAAATTAACTTTCTTCCAGACAATAACTGCTAATTAACAATCATAACTGTTTTATGGCATAATTCTTCTGAAAGGCAGTCTGGTATAATATACTGATCATTGGACGTGGAGTCAAGAGGACCTGGTTTCATAGCCCATTTTAGAGACTACAGTGTGATCCTGGTCAAGTAACATGACTTTTTCCCCTTAGTTTTCATTTCCTTGACTATAAAATGGGAATAATAAGAACAAGTACAGTATAGGATTGTTCCAAAGTCAAATGAGATAATAAGAGTGCTTTGCAAACCCTAAAGCTCTAAATAAATGTCAGTTATTTTGCTTCTGTATATGGATAAATTAATAAAAAAATTCCCTTCCTCTGAATAATTTCTACTGTCTTTCCCATAAGCCTTTAACTTTGGTTGCTAAAATATAGAAAACTTAATTTATTTGAATTTTATCATTAAAATGAAAAGTGAAACAGGAAAACAACAGAGTCAGGGAAGAGAATTGAAGTCTCAATAATTCAAAACACTGGATAATCAAACCTTGAATAGGCAAAAATGAATAGTTTCTGATTGGTTAGGATATGGGGCCAATAAGCCCACACTTGTCTGAATATGCCAGTTTATTTAATTCTGGTTCAAAGCTACAGACCACACTACTAACCTAGAATCAGATGGGAGAATATGGATGGCTAAGTGCCATTCATATGTACTTACATCATCACTGCAGGGGGGAAACATGTTAGATGGCTGAAGGAAAAAACAAGACTGAACAGTTGCAAGCATTGTCCTACCAACTCGGTGTTCATCATTTTCTACATGACAATTTTGAAAGGATAGCATTTGGAATTTCTTTTGAATGCAAACACATTTAAGATGGGTTCATTACAACATTCTCACACTGATGAGATTATTCTGAGAAGCATGTTTCTCAAGTTCCTGCCAGACTTCTTTTAATTTTAGATTTTAGCTTTTTGCCTCCAAAATCTTACATGTGAATAGGCAACTGGTGGATATTTTATGGTGACAGTCACCTGAAATTGAAATCAGTTTCTCTTGTGATTTAACACTAAACTCTTTATTTCTTTGTTTAAAATAATGAAACTTTTAACATCCAGTCAGGTTTTATGACTTCCAACTCTTCATGCCAATAAAGAAAACCCAGACCCCTACCAGCAAGGAGTTCAATAACTGTCCAGCTGCTAATGGTGTGGGAAAATAAACTGGTTATATAATTCCTGGGTGGTTGACAGAGTTTCCAGTTCATATAGGCACTAATGTTACTAGTGATGATGAAGAGAAGGAGGAAGTGGATCAGGACAAGGGAAATAACTAAGAAAAAGAATGAAGACATGGAGAGAAAGAAAGAAAGAAAGAGAGATAGAAAGAGAGAGATAGAAAGAAAGGAAGGAAGGAAGGAAGGAAGGAAAGAAGGGAGGGAGGGAAAGAGGGAGGGACGAAGGAAGAGAAAGAAAGAAAGAAAGAAAGAAGAGGAGAACAAGGGGTTGAATAGGAAGGAGAAGAAGGTAAAGGAAGAGGAAAGGAAGAGAAAGAAAAAGGGGAAGAGGAAAGTAGAACAGCTAATTTGCAAATGACAATTACTACTACTGCTGCTGCTACTACTATCACTACTACTCTCTTGAGCAGAGCTGTCAAACATTTGAACCCTACTGAAGAGAGGGCAACTAGTTACATAGCCCAAATGCAAACATAGGTTTACCTAAAAGACTTCTTACCAAGAACTTACACAAGGCAAGCATTCTCATGGAGGTCAGAAAAAGTAGTACAAGGACACTCTCAAGGTCTGTCTGAAGAATTTTAGTACCAATTGTGAAACATGTGAGATGCTAGCACAGGACTGTTCAGTTGGCATTCCCACATCAAGGAAGGCATTGTGCTCTAGGAGCAAAACAGTATCACAGCAGCTCAAAAGAAATGTGAGATGCACAAATCTAGAGGCATCTCCATCCAAAATGTTCAAACTGACTGTGCCTGACCTGTAGTAAAGCCCATATTAGACTGATCAGTCAAGGTTGAAGACAGTGTGCCTTGACTCTAACATAGTGATGTCATTGGTCCTCTTCAAGTATGAAGGACAAGCAACTAGTACTCCTGATAGTACTCCTACTGAGGCTGCTGCTCCTGCAATGACTACATCTGCTATTGCTGCTTCTGCTGCTACTACAGCTAAAACTATTAGTGCCGTTGTTGCTGCTTTTGTTGATGCTACTACTACCATCACCACTACTGTTGCTGCTGCTGCTGCTGCTGCTGCTGCTGCTGCTGCTGCTGCTGCTGCTACTACTACTACTACTACTACTACTACTACTACTACTACTACCACCACCACCACCACCACCATCACCACCATCACCACTTGGCAATTTTCTGTAGTGATTATATTACTTCCCTTCCTGCTCCTTCCCTGCAACTCAGGAACTCAGGTAATTCCACAACATTCAATTTATGTTGAATTGACACACAAACTATATAGAAATTTATGAGAATAGAAAAAAGAGTATTAGCTAGGAATTGTGCATTATGTAGGCCTTTTTGTCTTCCATCTCTTCCTAGTGCTTCCATACACTTGATACATTTTGAAGAGTATCTTTCTTTTCACCTTGGAAGTTGACTGATGGATTGTAATGCTCTAGATGTCCCCAGCTGTGGTAGCCATTTTTGTCATGACAGTGGCCATTCTTGAAAATGATGGAAGGCTTAGGATGTGCAGAGGTCAAACCAGTCAAGACTCAGTGCAGATCATTGGTTGTAAAATATATTTTTCCTGAGATTTCTTGCCAGAGCTGTGCGTTAATGCCAAATGCTAATTCTTGCTGGGGACATGATGTCTTGTAAATGTTATGAAAGAATATCATTTTTCCTGTGGAAGTTAAGGGACTTTTAAGGCCATGTTAAGAAAGGGATTGTTTTCCCATGTCACATCTGTAGGTCATGCATTTGGCCTATAAAATAGCTTTATGCTTGAAAGCACCCTCAACTGTTTCACAACAGCTAGAAATTAGAACACAGGAAGGGGGAAATTGACCTAAAATTACATTTCAAAAATATGTGGAGAGATTAAAAAATACTCATATTTGCTATCCTTTCTAAATAAATCAAAGACCTAAATTACAAGCCTATGCAAGACTGTAAGCTTATTTGAAGATCATCGGTTCTAAAAATAACAGAATTTATCTCAACTTGGGGAGGTCTTAAAGACGTGTTTCAGCTCCTTTTGTAAAATTGTCCTTGCTGTCACTACATGTGCTTCATGGCTTTAAAGACATATTACATTCATTTGTATAAGGGGAGTCATTCTAATTTTTACAGGCGAGAATGAGCTCAGTATAATAATGCTGAGGTCTAACCACTTTGGTTTGGCTTGTTATGTAGATGGATTTTTCTCTCCTTATAGTCTTTGAAATGTTTTGAATTAAAATAGCTTACTCAAGGTCACTGAAGGCATATGGTCCTGCTCAAAACTTTAAACAAAACATTAGTTTTTACAACCTTTTGTAATTCGGTATTGTATACAACATGGTTATATGCAGAGTTTCTGTAATCTTTTCAGTGGGTGACAGAAATATGAGAAGCAAATTTATAAGCCATTTAGTGAAGCATTTAATCAATTTCATGCATAGGAAATAACTCTGATTGCTTTGCTTTATCAATCTTTCCAGCAGAACTCCAGTCATCAGGATCTCCAAACACTCAAGGGGGAAAAAAAATGCGCAAACCTTACAGTGTACGTGGAATGTCAGGAACTTCTGAAAGCTGTTTAAGCTTACTTGCCAGCATCAGTAATACCTCTTGGGCTGTTAATATATTTCAGAAGGAAAACATGAGTCTAATAATTAGAGAAAGTTTGCAAGGCCTCACCATCAAGTTATCCATTAAGCACCCTTTTCTTAGAGTGACTCTGACGCCAATGGTTGTATGCAGATTAAGTTGCCTTCTGTGCTTAAAGATGTACTATATCAGTAGTTACCAGCAAATACATTTGAAAAATCTACATTAAAATGTATCGATGATTCAGTGAATCTTATATATCTGGCCAAAAAAAGTGAAAATCTATCCAAGTAGCCTTGTTACAAATAGGGATATTTTAGGACACTTGAACAGTCTTTAAGAGTTCACATTCTGATTTGCTTTTGAATTGCTTAAAAGATTAATGCAGCTCTTGGCTACATAGGAGATTAATGTTTTCTTTTCTTTCATGTACCATAGCCCCTCTTATAACACTTTATCCCAAACACTATCAAGTTCTTAAGTGAAAAACTCCTAAGGGAGCAAAAGACAATCTCTATCATAATCATCATCTGCTAAACTATATTAAAATTACATTAGTCTAGTGCCAGAGCTGCACCTTGCCCTCTAAAATTAGAGCTGATATAATGGTACTGTAGACACAGTTTCTAATTTAGAAATAATTTGCTTCCACTTATTTCTGAAACTAGAAAAACTCCAGTGAATAAATTCCTGCCTAGATTATTCAGTTCAGATTTGAATGTCAGGTTTATTTGCAGACTACACTGTTTTAGGAGATCGTGAATGAGGCAGCAGAGTATCTTGGTGAGACCATTGGACATAGAAACTTAGAAAGTCAGAGTTTCCAATGTTATCTTTATCACATGGTGTGTGACCATGGGAAAATCAGACAACCTTTCTGAGCCTTAGTTTCTTCAGCTACAAAACAAGGATCACAATGTCAGTAATATCTGCCTACATAATTGTTGTTGAGGATCAGATGGAGTATTACTTGTAGAGGGCTTTGTGAGCTTTAAAGCACTAGATTCGTGTTATTTAGGAGGACATTTATATTCCCATACTACTCTTGTTATTTTAGGGAGGAAAGAAATACATAAGGTTTTGTCCACATTAGAACTTCAGTGGGCCAATAGCTGACATTTCTTTGATACCATAATTAAGCCACAACCAGCAATGATAGCCAAATTATACATGGTAGACTTGCTTTGGTAATCTCGTACAGAGTAGGTGACTTATGTGGAAACTGGTCAGTAGAAATTTATTTTTGTTGATCAGTTCCAACTAGAGCTATTTTGGTGCCTGGTGGAGGTCAAAGTCTCCAAGTATTATGACTTATCTGTTTTTCCTAAAAAATACTGGTAGCAAAACGTTTTCAAAATAAAGTTCACAGAGAGTAAATTGGGGGAAAGGACAGTCAAACTTCTCACCTGCCACTTAAAGAAAAAATCCTTCGGCTCAAGCCATGCTTATTTTAAATCTCAATGTAAACTTTGGTTGTCATCACCACCAAAACAATGCCTTCTTTGCAGCAGCTATTCTCAGAGATATAGTCATTGATGGTAACCTAAGTTTAGTGTGTAAAATCAAAAGCTTTTAAATCTAGATACATACTCTCTCATATGTAGTGTTCAGTCAATTGGTGGTGGTGAACAAATGTTAAATAATAACAGTTATCAAGCTCTTTTCTGCATTCAGAAGACTACAAAGCAGAATAACTTCTCTCTTTTCTCACCTTGCCCCAGTCCCTTCACATCTCTATCCCCCACCCTCACTTCTTCAAAATGGAAGGTGGGTCTGGACATAGGATTCTCATCCTTATGGGTTTGAGTGAAGATAACAATTTTGCCTTCAGAACTGAAAATAAGATTCAGAACTAGTGTTTAGTATTCTAAGAGTTTTCTTTTTCTTATGTATTGCTCCTTTTCTTCATGATTAAGGTCACCAAAAAAGACCAGGAGAGGAGAACGGAAATTAAAGAGTTAGGTTTTGTTTTTTTGTTTTTGATAGCAGCACATTGAGAAATGACTAGATAGAGTAGGTTCTACAATGATATATGTGTGGTCTAAATAAAAGTTGGCAATTACATAATTGCCATAAATATAATGCTATAAAGATACAGATAGTATTCTATCTGATCCTTAACCACCCAGTAAAATATATTCTACAGCAGTTCTTACATCCATTTTATGACTGAGGAAACTGAGTCTCTGATAGGTTAAATAACTTATGCATCATGGTCACATATTTAGCAAATGCAGGAGGCAGGATATCAAGCCAGGGCTTCCTGACTCCTGCTCTTTCCAAGATGCCAGGCAGCTTCTTAATGATGAGCAATAACATATATGAGGATCCTATCAAACTATAGATGCATTGAGAAACCTTACATGGTACACAAGGACTCTAGTCAGGTCCAGTGTAGTAGTAGTAGTAGTAGTAGTAGTAGTAGTAGTAGTAGTAGTAGTAGTAGTAGTAGTGGTAGTGGTAGTGGTGGTAGTGGTAGTGGTAGTGGTAGTAGTAGTAGTAGTAGTAGTGGTAGTAGTAGTGGTAGTGGTAGTGGAAGTAGTAGTAGTAGTAGTAGTAGTAGTAGTAGTAGTGGTAGTAGTACTAGTGGTAGTGGTAGTGGTGGTAGTGGTAGTGGTAGTGGTAGTGATAGTAGTAGTAGTAGTAGTAGTAGTAGTAGTGGTAGTGGAAGTAGTAGTAGTAGTAGTAGTAGTAGTAGTAGTAGTAGTAG
>CM053598.1:106631411-106648763 GCA_028646575.1 Pseudocheirus occidentalis | reverse complement strand
GACACTTTCAATGAGGAGAATAAAATCTTTCTGTTGGACAATTAGCAAGCAGACTGATAGAAATACTAAGAACGCACACTTACACCATTCTTTAGGGTTTTCAAAGAGCTTTGCCTATATCTTATCATTGGTCTTTATAAGTTTCCTGTGAGGCAGATGCTATTATTATCACCTCTATCTTACACATGAAAAAAGAGAGGGAAAAATTAATTGACTTGCCCAGGGTCATACAGGTACTAAGTAGCATTCAAACTAAGGCAGCATTCAAACCCATGTCCTTCTGACTTCAAGTCATGTCTTTAGCTTTCATACTATGCCTCAGTGACTCCTACTGGTCAATATCTTTTCTTAAGCCAAAAAATAGAAGAATCCTTATAATATCTTCAAGTTTTTAAAAAAAATTTGTATGAAATCAACAACAAACGAGATGATATTTGCAAATGAAAGGAAACAATAAGTTGTGAGGTAAGAGTCATCTTCCTATCTGTATAATATCCATTAGCAAGAAAAATGATAACAATTTGAAAAAAAACCAATCCAGATTTGTCCAGCTCTGAATGACCACGTCTTTTACTTTAGCTATAAAATTGCCCCATATTCAAAGGTTTCTATGCCCTTTTGAGATTACTCTGGGTCATTTTCAATGGCAAGTGTGTTCTCCAATAGTTTCTGTGAAACCTTTATTATACAAGCAGAACAGCTCTTAGTCTTTGTGAATATCTCCTGGCCTAACTTTTAAAAAAATATCTTTTCTTTTTACAACTTAGGGTATAATGATGATCAGCCTTGTGCTTTGAATAGTTCAAATTTACTCAAATGGAGAAAAAGAATAGGAACTCTGTCTTCCTTGTTCAGTAATCTTTTTTACCAACTTTAAAAGCATAGCAGAAGAGCCTCTTCTGAGAGTGGTAAGATGAAGTTGTTTTAAAGTTTATAAATGATTGCAGCTGGTTTTGAGAACTAGTAATATATTCTATTATATTTTCCATGGGTTTTTCAAATGGTGACCTTGCCCTAAAATATCAATAAGTGGAAATTAAATCTTTCAGAAATTTACCTAGACAGCATCAAGCATTTGGTGAAAAAAAGAAAAAAAATTTAATACACAATGCAGAAATATTGGGAATAATATGCTGATCCAGAGAGAAAGTATACTTTTATTACTAAATCTTGAAAGGATTTACCTTAATTTCTACTTAATCTACTTTTATTTAAAGAAGAGAACCTTATATTGGTCATGGGGCATTTATCCAAGTAATAGGTATCTTAAAGTTTGTGTACTCTGTTTAAGCCCCAACAACTATAGAATTTCTTTACTGACCATTTGTTACAGACAAAACAGCAACAATTTATACCAAATGAGCAAGGGAAAAGGCAAATGGAAAGATACAGTGGATGATAAAAAGGTAACACTTTACTGTAACAGATGCTTCATTTTATGATGGAAGTGGGGAAGTCGAATGCTGCAGGTGCTGGGCTGACATTAGCTCTGTGGAGAATCATTAGAGCCTCCTCAGAGATCTAGGTTTACTCTGTGTTTAATCAGCCACAGTCAGAAGAAATGGCTTCATTTCAGCTTGATGAGAGCCAGATTACAAAAGGAAGATAGATGGCCAATAAGGTTCATCACTATAAGCATATTGTCTTAATTTGAAGAAACAGCCTGGCATCTTGTGCTAAGAAAGAAGTAAAATGCAATCTGACTACCATCAAGAACCAGTTATTTTAAGTCTCAGTGTATCCTGTAATGAAAAGTGCTCATGTGTTTTTTTAATTAATATTTTATGAAAAGTATGAACCACACAGCATTAGCCAAGACACTTAGGAGACCTACTGTTTCAAGTTCAGAGTAATGGTACTGCCCAACTGAAAAACCTTGATTTTTTTTTTCCTACCAGAGGCATTTTAGACTGACCTAAATATCTAAAACAATTTATGAGGAGCTCTTTTGGTAGATTATTTTGTCTATACTGCAAACGTGGTTGATGTTTGTCTCTGTTTTCCCATGTTATTTGGTGGACTTTCTCTTTTTTCCTTTCCCCTTTATTGTAGCAAACCTGTCACATTCATTTGCTGCCTTGCCCAGTTCTCCTTTCATTATTAAATTCTCCAGGTTTTGAACTCATTTGGGATAGAAAGTACAATTCACTTTTAGGCCCAACCAGATTTTCTGCTTTCCCAAAAAACACCAGAAAAATTATTTTCAGCTTTTGGAGGAGCAGTAAGATACATTTGATCCCAGTATCTCTGCCAGACACCTTTTACTTGAACTAAGAGCAGATAATGACTAGTTTGGGTAGTTACAAACAAGTGGATGTTTCTGTACAAATTTGCTATGTGTCACATCCATGTTTTCATTCAGTCTCTTGAAACCTTGCACAAAGAGCTCTGACTCCCTTCCCCTCCCCAATAACTATTTTCCAGATGCACTGAAACAACATCAAGTGACCCAGTTCCCCCATGAGAGGTTTATAAAGGAGCATTTATGGAGAGACTTACTGAGTGAGGCAGAGATTCTTGCCTGGCAGCTTAGTCCTAGATAATCTCACATGAACACAGTATTGAATCTTACTTTTCCTAAGGCATATTGAGTACGATTTTTAGAAAACGATATGCTAAACACTCCTGAAGTGGAGAAGAGATTTAAGCAGCTTAACAATTGGTAGAAATATTATCATCCTCCATCAGGGTAATAGTATCCAGTATTTCCCCACCCACAGGCACTCATGCAGGCAGACTTGATTTAGGCTTAAGAAGGTACGAACAACTTTCTAGAAGTGTGTGGTCCTAAGAGCATTTAAACATTTCCAACTCAGGTGAAATGATTTGTCTTTTGCATATAATCTAACCATTAGCCACCTGCTTGGAGGGCTGGCTATAATAAAAACTAAAACACAATCTCACTAATAATAATAGTGAATGTGACATTAAAAAACATTCTAAGCCTTGCCTACAAACCTTCATGTAGAAACAATCCTATTGCTTCAAAAGAAAGGGGACAAAAAAGAGAAAAAAGTCACCATTTCTAGATATAAGGCATCTGTACTACTTACACTATACAAACTACCACCAATTTTCACCCTGGGATCTGGGATCTAAAGGTACTTCTTTTGCCTAGGTAATAGAGGCAGGGTGTTCATAGAGGGGAAATAACTTGTGGTCTTATATTCATTCATATTAAAAGAGACACCAATTGGTTCCTACCAATGATAGGCATCAGGCCTCATGTTGAAATCTGGCAAGATGGTTGCATATTTCTTCTACAGCACATTTGCTATGTGTGGACGGCATTCAGTAGAATAGTATTTTTTCCTCCAGCAAGCCACATGCCAAAGCCTTGATATGAAAAGTACTTAATGTTCTACAGTATGTCAGTCACTTGATGATTGCCAGTGTGAAATGAACATCCTTCATGGGATGGCTTCCATTATTACTGGCTCTAAAACTTAGTGAAATAATCCTCTTGAGGTGCTTTACACATGAAAGAGAAAGTGAACACAAGTGAGAGACTCTTCCTCACAGCATATCTTGGACTTAGCAGGAATGAACCCTTTAGCAGTCCCTTACACATGGAACTATGTTACACTGCTAACATCACTGGCTAATGGATAGAATCTTCATCCAGTTAAGAAATATAAATTTTGCCATTTCTTGAAAGGCTCAGAAGTAATACTAGTAAGAATTCTTTTTTCTGGTCCCAATTTTGGAATTAGTTATATCTGTAATTTTTGAGGATCATTTAAATGGATGAAAATGGTCTGTCCACAAAAATACTATTCATAGGCTCATGTGATTTGGGAGTCCTGATGATGAGTGTAGATTCTTATCCTGATTGTGGTAGGGGGGTAATATCCCCAAATCCATATGCTATATAGTACTCTTAAACCCTGCAAGTGATCTGCTTATAGTTAAAAGAATGAGTTTCATTAGCCTTATCTTAACATCCATAACCACCAATGTTGTTATTGGTCATAAAATTAGCCACTTTCGCTGATTTCAAACCCACTGACAGTTTTGGGGTAGTTTGAATTGAGTGGATTGGACAAGGGGAAATGGCCCATTTCCTCTGCCTCTAGTACAGCTAGTCTCCCTTTCTACATATTGCTACATCATCTCTTCAAAGAAATTTTGATTCCTAATTATAAGTATACTGCCCACAAAGATGATTTAAATTTTGTTTTTAGGATACTCCACTCCAAAGATAAAATAAGAAACGTTTCCTGGGTTATAAGAGGCTTTATTTTTCTCTATGTATTACTCGGTTTCACCAACTAACACAATCTATTTCTGATCTATATTGGCGACAAGAAGATTATATGTGTGTGTATGTGCAAACAAAGCTATCAGCTAGGTAATAAAGTGCTGAATGTTAGGTAGGACTCAGCCAAGGTCGACCTGACACACCACGTTCCTTACCCTTTGTTCAACATTCTGAGCACTTATCTCCACTCTGCCCTTCCCCCACTCCTACCTCCCTAGCCACCAAAAAACTCAACTGTTGACACTAGGCTTTGTATAAGTCTGTTCCTTATAACTGAGTGAGTGAACAATCAAAGACCCTTTTGATGATCTGGATCACTCTGGAAGTTGCACTTCAGCTCTAGCATTTCATTATTGAACTCATTCATCTGGTGGCCCCCAAACTATTCTTCTTCTCTGCCCAGGAAACTTCTTGGACTGGAGGAGTGACTGTGCTAGCCTCCAGAAATGAGTCACTAGCTTTATCAACACCACAAAGACTTTCTGAATAATACATTTATTTCAGCAAACATTTTATTTGGTGCAATTTTAAATACTAAAATCTAACTTCTGAGGCAAATATTTCCAAAAGGAGACATTTGCAAACATATGATGTCAATAATATTTTAGAAGCATTTTCTTTTTTTGGGAGATATGCCCACATTTTCCCTGCTTGAGTGGAAAAGACTAGTATAATGATAGGCATATATGTGCATCATCTATTCCCATGGATACAGCACTAGTATATAGAAGACCATACAGCTTGTGAGGAGGTGAAGATGTCACTTCTTTGATTATAATAGCCATTTTGAGAAAAGTTTGAGTACCCCCCCCAAAAAAATGGCAGTGCTTTGAGAAACAGAGTTTTTCCTTTTTTAAGCTCCTCTCTAGGAAATAGTTATGATCACTTAAAACTATTTTCCCTTTGCAATGGCTTATGTTGACAGGCATCTGTGAACATCCTCTTGACAGTCAGAAAGATACCTCAGAGGAGAGTGGGTTATTACCCTGTGAGGGAACTCTGGGTTGGCATACTGCACCTCCATGCTCTTTCCCCTGAGCCATAAGCTCAACAGGAACACAACATTCACGTAAGCAAAGTTTGATAAGAATGTGAGGGCCTCAACAGTTGGAAACACTTGTGTGTTGACATGACGACTAACCCTTCAAAGATATTAAAAGAGGGAGATTTTAGTTTTAAGTCAATCACTTTGGCTACAGCTGCCACTTTGGTTTTTAACATCTCTATTTCTTTTTCTAGTTCTGTTAAGTGTTACCTTATTTCTTTGCTAGGAACAGGGGAAACAGAACTAGTAATTTATGGCTCCTATTAATATGGTAGGCTGGATGTGTTGACAATACGTCAATAATTATATCTGGCAGGACCCTAACAGCAGGGTAAGGGTCTCTATAGAATGACTTATTTTAACACAAGACAGATATGCCTGACCTGAGTTTTATGACAGATGTCAAATATATCGAAGTGTGGTGTGAAGAAGATCGTCTTATTGGCAAAGTAATGAAAGACCACTGGAAAGATTAATGTTAACTCTGATTCCTGTTGTTTCTTGTTTCTTTCTGCAGGTGTTAGAGTAAATATAAGGGTCTCTGCTCTGGGCTGATGGTGATTTGGAAGTGAAGACATAGGTAAATGCTCTCAGTTTCTATAAAAGCCACATTTCCCTGAGGGTTTGAAAAATAACACCAAAAAGCAGGGGCTGGTAAGGAGGGAGCAAAGAAGACCAGGGTGCTTCTTTACCTATAACTTAAGATCTTTCCGTGAGTAGCACAAATCTGATAATAGCCTGATGGAATATTTTTTTTCAAAGTGATTACTTAATTTCTTAAAAATAAACAAGGTTTCTAATAAAGGATTCATTTTTGCACAAGTATATTTCTCTTTCTAAACTAAAATCTTTCTTTCTTTTACTTAATCAATGAAAAAACTCATAGGAACTCATTCATTCTGTGGCCTATGACAGACATGAACTGTTTAAAATAAGCAGAAGTAAAGACTATATACATTTTCCAGAGAACAGAATGAAAGAACAGTTCAGGACAATGGCACCTGCAAACGGAAATCTATATGGCTAAGGAAGAGCAATGACTCCTTTCTATGAAAGCTTCTATAAAAAGGTTAGGAAAAGAAAGAGAGAGGGAATAATTTTCCTAGAATTATTTTCAGGGAGAGTTAGCAGTGGTAGGGAACAGGTTTTGATTTTTCCATAAAAAAATTCCCTTTGATTATTTTTGCAGAAAGTTTGAGATGCTTCAAAAGTGGAAAAGATGCCTAGTTTGCCTTTATCTTCTCTTAATTGTTTGTTTATTTGTATCAAATTCCCTTTGGGAGTAGAGGTATGAAGGGAAGGACTCACCTTTGTCATTCAGAGTCCATTTACTTCTATTAGACCAGCCAATCTTCTTTCTTTCCTAACTCTACAGTACTTTTGTACTCACAGAGAGGACCTGCCTTCAGAAAAGGGAAATGGGACGTGAAATGTTTTCCTAGGTTCAGTGCTCTTAAACAGCAGCTTAGGTGGTTAAATGCTGCTTCTGTGAGAGAGTAAGTGCAGGTGTCCCTATAAGGAAAAAAAGAGAGGACCTGTTTTTATATGAAAGGGTGTGTTTGAAATATGAACCTAAAAAGGAATTGCTTTTTGTAACAGGCCCTGGCTTTTACTGAGATCTTGAGGATTAGTTATTCCTTTAGGTAGCAGACTGGTCATTGTATTCATGTTATCTTTGAAAGCAACTCTGTATAACAGAGGGAAAAAAAAGAACATAGGAAATTTGACTTTGGAAAATTTGTAATCTTGTGTTAGAGGTAAGAGTAAATAATTTTACTAATAAGCAAACATTTTATAGACTCATTAAGTTTTTGCATTCTCCTTGAATATCCCTCTGCTTTATATACCTCTGATTTATTTGTTCAATAACATGTATGCTCTATGTGAAAAGAAAAATTTATATTGCTTGAAATAAAAGGAGAAAAAACATGTCTTAGAGGTTAAACTTTTTGAAAGTGGATATCATATAAAGACATAATATTTATGTACATACACACATATATGTATAACATAAATAACAACATATGCATATAATATATATGCACAAGCATGTGTATATATTATATATGCTTCCATGTTCATATGTATGCATATATGTGTGTATACACACACAAAGTTGATCTTTGGAAATAATCCATTTATTTTTGCTATACTATGTCTCTACTAAAGCCTTCCTCTGAGGATTATATGCCTTCATCCTGATTTGGAGGTGACTTTGAGTTTCCAGAGTCCCATATACATACATACATACATACACACACATATTTGTGTGTGTGTGCGTGCGTGTGTGTGTATATGTGTATAAATATGTATGTGTATATATATATATATATTAAAAATTCCAATTAAGCTGGACAGCTCTGAATGTAGACCTAACAATAATAACTTACACATTAACCTTTAAAAAGCACTTTAAACACAATATTTATTTTAGCCTCCCAATGACCCTGTGAAGTAGTATCATAGGATTAACGATTTAAGAGGAAACATTAAAAGAATCAGAATCCATTTCACAGTCAAGAAAACTGAGGCTAAATGACTGGCTCAAGGTCATACAACAAGTAAGTGTCATGGGTAGAATTTGAATCTAAGTCTTCCTGACTTCATGTCCAGCACTCTGTCTACCATACTTTGAAGCTTCTCAATCAACCTTGTAATGCTACTTTGGTATGGGTAAGGGAGGAGGAGTAAAGGGAGAGGGAGTATGTCAGGTTGGCAATAAACTCAAGTAGGTCTCATAAGCCACAGTAGCCTGTGGTAGGAAGAGTGCTACCCCGTTGCTACCTATTTTAGTATTTAACTAACTTTTCTTAATCACTAGGTGCTAAGCTCAATTGTTTCTATACCACTGGAGGGCTGTAAGCACTGTCAGTGTCCTCTAAGGGCCATGCTCTGGGAATAAAGCTCTGTCACTTTGCCCTATTATATATACCTCTGACAGCAATGAATGGCATGGACAGATTGTTTCCTAAGTATCTTTCCAAAGTGACTTTTGAGCTTGGTTATTAATCAAAACAGTTACTTCTCTGTTTAGTTTTAAGTCATAGAGATGAATGCACAATTAAAAAAAATATATTGAATACGCCCATTACAACAAATCACTGGTTTTTTCAGAACTATTTAGAAATAGTGAGTTGTTCTTAATAGCTCTATCAGTGAGTAGTGAAGCGGTTCAATAATTTCTTGGAGCTATCATCATTCCAGCCACTAGGGTACTGATTAATATTCTAGGGAGATTATTAATTAAATTTACTGAAGGCCTTAAAAAGTTCATCCAATTCCAACCAGTATGATTTCTCCCTATTGGGAATGAGTATGATAGCATAAAAAATCTTTTATTCTAACAGGAAGAAACAAGTGCAACAAAGTTTGATATTGACAAGACCTTTGAGTTGGTCCTGGGTGATACGGTCATCTGTGAACAAGAAAAAATGACGGTTAGGTGAACAGATGTTTGGAGGGTGATTATTGTTGGTCGGTATTAAATTAAGCTTCCAGAGAGATCAGTCTTGGATCCACTGCTTAATATTTCCATGAGTGATGATGATGATGATGACTATAGAATACAAAGTTTGCTCATCAGTTTTAGAAATGACATCATATTGATCAATGGGAAAGAGATGGAGATTAAGAAAAGAGAATACAAAGTATCTTACAGGATATATAGATGAAAGGTAGAGATAGATTAGACGGATAATTTATTAAATTCTAACTATATTCCAGGCATTGTACTAGGGTGTGATAAAGGTCTAAACATTCTCTTTGATACCTTGATAAAGTTGTGATTTCATACTATTAGTATCTCTCCTCTGATTTAAATAATAACACCTTGATGCCTTCTCATCCCCTGTGAATCCTGTCATCCTGTCCATAGACTCACATAGTTCATAGAGCAGCAGTTCTCAACCTGTGGATCACAACCCCTTTGGGAGTTGAACGACCCTTTCACAGGGGTCACCTAAGACCATTGGAAAACACATATTTCTGATAGTCTTTCTGATACTCCTCTATAGGTAGGTCTCCAGGTGGGTCCGCCCACATGGATAAGAGTATTAAATGGTCACATAAAAGTATTAAAGGGTTGCAGCATTAGGAAGGTTGAGAACCACTGTCATAGAGGATTGATTATCTAACACATGAGAAGTCTTAACTAAGCTCTAAATGGTAGTTACTATTGTTAACTTATTCTTTTGGTATTAACAGTGGGCATTAGACTTGGAGTCAGGAAGACCTGGATTCAAATCCCACCTCAGACATTTACTATTTGACCTTGGTCAAATCACTTAAATTCTCTGTGCCACTTTATTTGTAAAATGAGTTGAACTCAATGGCTACTAAGGTCCCTTCATATCCTAGACCTATGATCCTATGATAAGGCAAAATGGACCTCAGTTTTCTCACCTTGGTAGGGAGGGAATAGATGCAACTGATGATAAAGTTCTTGATAGCTCTAAAATGTTGTTATTCTATAGCTCAACAGTTTAAAAAGAATAATTTGTTGATTATATATATATGTAATATTTAATTACCTATGATGTACAAGAAACTGAATTACATTTAATGTTAAAATTATAGAATATAATTTAACTTTTCATTTATTATTCATAAAGTTCTTTAGCATTTTATAGCGTCTTGGGGTCCACATTCTAACCATAAATTATTACTCTATCTGCTTTTGTAGGTGTGCAGAAGTTTTTTGATAAAATGAAAATAAAATCAATAGTATTTATCAATATTCTATTATGTACTTAGCACCAAAATGATACAGGCTAAAAAAAGAAACATAGACAATGATAGTCTCCCCAGGGTTTGTGTGAGCTAATTATCAATGAGTTTACTATAACTTAAAGTTCTAAAAGTAAAGGAACATAATTTAGGAAATATTTAATGCATATATGGTAGCTAGTTTAATATATCATTAAATTTTTTGGAAGAACTAGCAAATATGAATAATACCTTGTTTGACTAAATTATAAAAGCAAAGCTGGTTTGAATTAGGGAGGTGTGAAAAATTCTTGGGTTGGTAAAGCACTTAGCACTTTCATCATTTAAAAGTAGGTAAAAATATGTTTAAAAAATAATGAAAAGTTCATGTTTTAATTGAACTGGCTGTTGCATGAGCCTGTCTTTTTATGAAGCTTAATGAAAAAACATTAAACCTTGCCCATTATGAAATCTATGTTAATTGTCATCTTACCCATAAAGTTCACATCAATTTTTTGAAGTTTTGTAGTTTTGCCAACTCAAAACTCATGGCACCTGACTTCAATTTGTACTATGTTTATTTTTTCTAGTAAAGTCAGACTTTCACATTGGCACAACCAAAAGCATTTGCTGAAGTGAAAACTTCCTTTGATGATGCCAAGAGACTTTTGGTTTAGAAATACCAAATTTGTGGAACATTTTTGTAAATCTGAAAAATCTGTCATTGTTCTCACCAGTTCCATTAGTAGCAAAAGTAGGGTTTTTTTATCATCTCCTATACTTTAATAATCTTAAATATAGTTGTGCTAGAAGGCATGGCTATATTAATTAAAAACATAGTCTAATTATTTACCCTAGTTGGTTCATACAAACCTCAGTGGTATAATCAGTAGACTCCCCTAAGGGTTTCCACGTATTTCAGAATGAAATAGAAAAGTTTGTTACTTACTTTACACTTGACACAGGAGTAAAATTAATTCACCTACAATTCACCTCTAGGTCACCAGATCAACTGTAAACTGTACTGAGCATTCTCACTCTTGGTTGCTTTTGTAGCTTCTAGAAGTGGGCTGAAAGTGACACTTAGATCTAATAGGTTCGAAACAGGTGGATATTTGGGGGGAGATTATTGAGAGGGGAGTGGCTAAATGAGTCATTACTACTGAATTACTTATCTTGAAGACTGAATACTGTGGAAAAGTTTACCAAGTCAGTGGGGCTCAAGGTGTTTGTTGGCTGTATTTTCCCACTTTAAAGAGCTGTCAATCTGACATAAGAGCCAACTCAGAACTTCAGAGTTTTGCATTTGAACTTAGTGTGCCTGTAGTCAAACTTCTGGATTGGAAGTTAACAGAAATTCGCACAACTGTAGAATGAGGAGTCATAAATATGTCAAGGATTACTTAGCATAAGAAGTTAATAATGTATTCAGGAAAGAGTCCCAAAGGGTCATTAGGAATCAGCCCAAGCATATACCTTGTAGAAGCAAGATGACAATATTTATATAGCAAGAGATAATCCTTTAAAATAAATCAGTTAAACTAACCCAAATTGAGATAGCCAACACCTGGAATGCTCTGCCCATCACCTGCAACATTTGGGACCCTTAACTCAATTCTAGGCTCAGTTCAGGTGCCAACACTTCTTTACACCAAAGCTTCTTGACCAGAGAGGGTCTGTGAATTTGAATTAGGGAAAAATCACATCTTCTTTTCACTAACCTCTGTGAAATTTAGCATTTTCTTCTATTATGAATATATGAAAGAAAACTTTTTTTCTTTTGAAAAGGGGTTCATAGCCTTCCAGAGGGATCTATGACACAAAAAAGGTTAAGGATTCTTGTCTTACATGAAGTTCTCTTTTGTTTTGGCTTTTTTTCTTATACCTCTCCAGGTCTTAGTGCTCACCTCAAAATATTATATTTTTCTTATAAATATGCTGTGTAACTGGGGATTATCCAGAGCATTTTCAGAACCTCCCTGCCTAATGCTGGCCAACAACATTTAGTTCAGAACTTGCTTATTTTGGGGACCTGGAAGTCCCTGGTTAATTACAATAGGCCACTTGTAACTCGGCACTGAGGGGAAAGAGGATGACTAAGCAATCTGTCTATTGGCCACTGAATAAAAAAAAAAGCTGATGATTCAGTGGACCTTTAAAATAGAGTGACCTGCCCTTTGTCATTCTTCTTTCTCTTCTTGGCTGCAGAGTATGAGATTGCCTTCTGAGCTTCTTATTGGAAGAGTGGGAAATGTGTGAGCAAAGAGGTGGGGATGGGGGCAGTTAGGTGGCGCAGAGCACCAGCCCTGGAGTCAGGAAACTTAAGTTCAAATTCGGCCTTAGACACTTAACACAAAACTAGCCATGTGACCCTGGACAAGTCACTTAACCTCAATTGCCCTACCTTCCCCCCTTCCAGAAAAGCAAAACAACAAAACAAAAGAAAACAAAAAAGAGGTGGGGATGGGCACTGGCCATCCTTCCTCTATTCCAAACATATGACAACTGCTCCCTGGTGGGAGCTAGAGAAGCAGGACTCAAAGGGGGAATGTTAACCTATGCCTCTATTTCTTAATGGAGCAGCAATCCCTAGAGAGACATGCACTGTCTTAGGCACATCCTCATGAACTTGAGAGTTGAAGATCCTAGAACAATCAGTAGGAACTGCCTGATCAAATGGAGAAGATAATAAGCTCTGCCCTGTCTTTCTAGAAGGCCAAGAGTTGTTTGGATAGTTCTAATTAGAAGGAAAATGGAACAATGGTCATTTCAGAGTACCCTAAATTGTTTCATGTTACAATGGTGAAGTTTTATCCTTCCAAGAGTATATAACAGTAGTTAAAAGTTGCTACTAGAGTGTTTCAGGTCTGTCAATCTGTTTTTGGACATTTTTGTTTGACATTTTTTGTGTATTTGTGAAGTGAATACCTGACTTATACATGGTTCCTACTGCACATTGAATATCTTTCTGCTTATACGAATGTCCATAGGCAAGAGCTAGAATCTAAGCAGTCATCAGTTTTCCTCAGGGCACTTCCCTAGAAGTGGAGCAGTGCATAGGGTGCTGCTCTTGGATTTAGAAAATACCTGAGTTCAAATCCTGCCTCAGACACTTTCTAGCTTTGTGACCGTAAACATGTCACTTCATGTCTCTGTGCCTCAGTGTCTTCCTCTGTACAGTAGGGATAACAAAACCTGTCTCTCAGGGTTGTTATGAGGATCAGACATGGATAAAGCACATCGCAAACCTTAAAGCATTATAAAAATATCATTAATGTCAATACTGATTGCAGTCTGGACTGTGGATGTGGATCCAGAGTAGATGGGCATCTTAGTAGAAATAGAATGGCTGAACTACTCTACCCCTTTGGGCTCAGCAGTGGTTCTCATTGTTAAAATTTATGCCTACTTTATATCTGTTGTTTTTGTTATTGTTTAGTTGTATCCAACTCTTCATGACCACATGGATTGTAGCATGCCAGGCCTTTCTATCCTCCACTATCTCTTGAAGCCTGTCCAAGTTCATGGTTGCTGTTTCCATCTCATCCTCTGCTGGGCCATTTTCCTTTTGCCTTCAATTGTTCCCAGCATTAGTCCTGTCCCAATGAGTCCTGTCTTCTCATTATGTGGCCAAAGTGTTTAAGTATTTGGCCTTCCAGTGAATAGTCTAAATTAATTTAAGTATTGAATTATTTGATCTCCTTGCTGTACTAGGGACTCTCAAAAATCTTCTCCAGAACCACAATTCAAGTATGAATTTTGTGTGCTCAGCTTTCCTTATAGTCCAACTCGCAGTCATACATTGCTACTGGAAAAATAATAGCTTTGACTATCTAGACGTTCATTAACAAGATGACATCTCTGCTTCTTAGTATGCTGTCCAGATTTGCTTTGTCTTTCTTTTCAAAGTGCAAGTGTCTTTTGACTTCATGGCTGCAGTCACCATCTGCAGTGATCTTTGAGCCCAAGAATATAAAATCTGATACTGCTTCCATTTCTTCTTTTTCTATTTGTGAGGAAGTGATGTGAACAGTTGCCAAGATCTTAGGGTTTTCTTTTTAAGCTTCAAGCCAGCTTTTGCACTCTCATCTTTTACCCTCATCAAGATGTTTCTTAATTCTTCTTCCCTTTCTGCCATCAGAGTGAAATTGTCTGCACATTTGAGATTGCTGATATTTCTCCCAGCAACCTTAATTCCAGCTTTTGATTCAGTCAGCCTGATGTTTCACATGATGCACTCTACATATAAGTTAAAGAAATAAGGTGACAATATACAGCCTTGTCACACTCGTCTTCAAATCTTAAACCAATTGTTCCATGTTTAGTTCTAATTGTTGCTTCTTGACCCAAATACAGGTTCCTTGGGAGACAAGTAATACTATCTGGTAATTTCATTTCTTTGAGAATTTGCCAAATTTTGTTGTGATCCACACGGGCAAAACTTCAGTGTAGTCATCAAAGCAGAAGCAGATGTTTTTGTTTTGTTTTGTTTGGGGGTTTGTTTGTTTTTAACTCCTTTACTTTCCCCATAATCCAGTAAATGTTAGCAATTTGGTCTCTAGTTCTGCCTCTTCAAAAATCAGCCTATACTTCTGGTAATTCCCACTTTACATATTGCTGAAACCTAGCTTACAGACTCTTAAGCATAATTTAGCTGGCATGTGAAATGAACACAATTGTTTGGCAACTTGAACATTTTTTGGCATTGCCCTTCTTTAGGATTGGGATATAAACTGATTTTTTTCCAATTTAATGACTGCTGTTGAGTTTTCCAAATTTGCTGGCACATTGAGTACACTTTGTATCTTCTTTACATTACTCATGTGTGCAAATGTATTTTACTACTCTTTCTACTTCTCCTCCGTATCAGAATATAAGCTCTTTGAGGGCAGGGTATGCTTTATTTTTAGTCATTATCCACTCAGAGTTTTGTATCTCTACTTCCTTTAATATAGTAAGCACTTAAATGTTTCCTGAATTGAATTGAATAAGTGAAGCAGAAAGTGGCAAATGTCTACACAAGACAGAATGGGAACAAGTCATATAGTGTAAAAGCAACATGTTGTTGAGTTTATGTTCCTTTCCTCTGAGAATGTACAGTAGAGTCCTGGTCAGCTGGAGAATGAAGTCGTGAGGAATGTATAAATTCACACGTATTAGGAAATTACCAGTGTAGTTGGCCTTGACAACATTGACATTGTAGATCGTAACCTGTTCAACTGTGTATTTGGATTCTGGTCACAATGCAATGCCTCTCTACCTCCACCCTAACCTTGTTCCCCAGGTACCCAGAAAACAAAACAAAACAACAACAAATGTTTCACAAAAGGATATTTCAATAGGTCACATAACTAATCAAGGTTGTGACCTTCTAATGCTATAAAATATGACCCTTTTCACTAAAAATTTGGTCTGTCCAATTTCCAAAATGGAGTCAATGAGCATGCTATCCCCAATAGAGCATGAAATATGGAATGGCAATTTTGTCTACAACCCTCAGACAAAGGCTATTTGAGACTGTCAATGAAGAAGAGAATTTTTATCAGACTTATATAATCCATGACTGAACAGAATGTAGTGAGAAAAATATAGACTTATATAGGACTTCTTTTCTCCATAGTTCACTGCAACACCTGACTCTGATAGACCCTGTCAGTGTCCAAGTAGCACCTTGATTCCTTCTTTCATGTCAGGTACTAGGTCTGATTCTTCATGTCTCTTCTTCCTTCTTCTAGGCCAGTACCTTGATTATATCTAGAAATCTTTATTTTTTCCAGTTCTGCCTTTTATTTCTTTTTTCCTCTTTGGAGCAATGAAGGTTTAAATTATATGTGCTGCAAGTTGTCTATCAAAATGTATCTATTATCGGCATCATCATTAGACCTTCAGAGTGATCTGAAAGCACTCAATTTTCTTCCCCTTTTTGATATATAGGATTTTCCCACTGTTTTGGTGGGTGAAGTGTCCTTGTCACCTTCACAAATTCATGGAAACACTGTAGCAAATTTACAAAAGCATTGATGAGTGAAAAGTTTTCAAGTATTTATTGCTTTCTTGCCTGAATTTGGACCCTTATAATCTCACATCTAGACTATTACAATAGCTCAGCTTCCTGGTTGGCCTCCTACTCTCTAATCTATGCTTCATCCTTCCACCCCCACCATCTAACATATAGATATATGTGTGTGTGTGTGTATTGTGTATATATGTATATAATATGTATATATTCTATATTCTTAAATACTGCTTCAGTCTTATTGCTTGTCTGATTAAAACCTTCAATGGCTTCCCATTATTTACAAGAAAAAGGGGAAATTCCTTAGCATGGTTTTCAAGGCTCATAATTTCAAGTCTTAAGAATTACCAGACTCCTTACCAATCTGTCTCTTATTACAACTCTATACAAAGTCATACTCTATGAAAATACTTCTACTCACTACTGTTCCAATGTATCCACAATGACACCAATAGAATAGCTTATAAAAGCATAGTACCTTGAACATAGCAGATACTCAAAAATAGTTATGATTGATTCTTCTAGGTGACCTTTAACTTGGTGACAACAAACATGGAAGAGCTATAGAATCTTCCTCTCATTCTGTCCTTCCATTAATCTGACTTTGGAGGTGTGGTTGCCGGCAGATAGCGAATAGTTCAGCCAAAGAAATACTGGGAGATTTTGACATTATATTATTATACCACTGAGCTCATTCTTTGGTTAACAATTTTGAAATAAAGGGAAAATGAACACATAAAACACCTTGATTTGTATTATTTATTCATAGGGAAGAAAGTACTAGTTTTGTGTAGTAGCAGAAATAGATGGATCTGTTGAGACTGTTTTCTGGAGTATATTGCTGTGCACACAGAAGCACTTAATAAATGTTTGTTGAATTTAATTGAAAATATTTTTCCCCAGGAAAGCATTATACCTGAATGTGGGAGTAAAAATAAAGAAGATGTTATAGCATCCTGTACTTTATGTACTTTTATGTACATCCTGTACATCCTAGAACTTTTTCTTTCAATGGGTTCATTTGCAGCGTGGCTACCAAGAAGTGATTGGCTTAATGGTCCAGTGGTTCCAGGTTCTCTCATTTCCAACCACTTTGATGGGGTTGTGATTCTTTAACGTGTATCATGGAACATTACCAAAGAATGGTGCTACATTGAGGTTTTGGGTGAAGAGTTTTCTCTCTGCCCCGTCTACACTCTTTAACACTATGGCATTCTTATTGGCTATATAAGAAGAATAAACAGATGTTGTAGAGTATATGGAATATAAGATCTTCCCCATCCATTAATAGGCCTATCTGGGCGGAGCCAAGATGGCGGCGTAGAA
>CM053598.1:106597982-106630911 GCA_028646575.1 Pseudocheirus occidentalis | reverse complement strand
GTCTTACAGTGGGATCAATGTTCTGGGCTGGGGGGTAGGGACAAAAAGGGGAGAAAATTTGTAACTCAAAACCTTGTGGAAATGAATGATGTAACCAAGAAAATAAATTAAAATTAAAATACAAAAAAAATAGGCCTATCTGACCACACATGATTCCTGTTTTTCACTTGGAACAGGAGCCTATTCCCAGGTCTAAAGATACACAGGTATTTCAATCATGGATGTCTTGCTTCTTTGAGCTCTGGCCCAGTTCACAGCCATGACACATCCTGGGTCAGATAGAGCCCATATTCAAGGAGATATTTATTGCCTTGGGGATGAACTTGCTTAGGAGGTGGCTTGCTTGCAGGAAGATTTTCACACTTTTTGGTACTGAGCCAATTATGCACTGAGTCATGTGGGTTGTGATGTTTTCTGCCTCTAAGCCTATTAGTTGAAAACTATATTTCCTGAGAGGTTGGTGTTTTACTTTGGGGCTCACTCATGTGAAGAGTATTTCTTTGTGATTTTGCCAGATGAGACTCTGGGTAGCCATTGTTAAGGGCCATCCCCTGCCCAGGCTTTATGAACCCAGATGTTAGTTCTTCCTGGTCTAGTGATTATGTATTACTTTGTTTAGATAGTTGGAACCCTGTCTATTGGATTCTTTCTTGGATACTCACTTCTTTCTACTTATCTGTCTGCATTACTTAATTAAAGTAAGATTGTTGACCCCTTTGAAGCTGTCTTTTCTTTAGAAAAGCAGTTCAAAGAACCTGTGCTAGCATCCCTTCTGTGTGCTGGTGTTATTGGTCTTACACCTCTACAGCAGCTGCAAGTATCATTAACACTACAGATGTGTACAAAAAATCTTCACTAAAGTCCTATTTTGCTATCTCATAGTGGTAGAAAGATGATGTGAAGTTCCTACATAATGTCAACAGTATATAAGACCTGTAATAGCCATCAAGCTACAAAAGGTTGGAATGCAAGTTTGCTGCCTTCATTCCATTAAATTCCAATTTCTCTAGCACGTTGACCCTTCTATCATTCCCATTCTCTCACTAATCTTCAGTCGGTCCCTATGTACTTACTGACCCTCTTCCTGTTTCCTACAAGCATTTCCATGTTATCCTTAAAATCCATCACTTAATCTATTCATCCCTAGTAGCTTTCATAATATATCTCTTTTCCCTTTTGTGGTTAAATTCCTTGAGAAGGCTGTCTACAATAAATGCTTCAATTTCCTCTAACTCTTTTATTAATTCTCTACAAGATGACTTCCAACCTCATAATTCAACTGAAACTGCTCAATCCAAAGTTTCCAAAGCTGCCCATGATCTCTCTCTCTCTCTCTGTCTCTCTTTCTCTCTGTGTCTCTCTCTCTGTCTCTGTCTCTGTCTCTCTGTCTCTCTGTCTCTCTTTGTCTCTCTGTCTCTCTCTCTGTCTCTCTCTGTCTCTCTGTCTCTCTCTGTCTGTCTTTGTCTGTCTCTGTCTGTCTCTGTCTGTCTGTCTGTCTGTCTGTCTCTCTCTCTCTCCAAAGAAAGCTTTATTTGGATACTAAGGAAGACTGCTGGGGCTTTTAGCAGCTTCCACAGTGATCTCTTAATTGCTAAATTTAATGGTTTTTCCCTTAGTCCTCTTCCTTTTGGACCTCTCTGTAACTTTCAACCATCTTCTCCTGGATTTTTCTTCTTTGTGCTTCCATGGTATTGCTCTTTCCTGATTCTCTCCTCCATCCTATTTGATTGTGCCTTCTTAGTTTCCTTTGCTGAATCTTGATCTAAGTCCCTACATAATGTCACCCTGTAACCATGGACATTTCCCAAGGGTCTTTGCTTGGTCTCTTCTCTACTTTGTCTGCATTATCTCTCTGATGCTCTCCTTGGACCTCTTAAATTCACCTATCTCTCTGTTCAGATGGTTCTCACATTCATTTGCCCTTATCTCATCTCTCTTCTGTTCTATAGCCTCATGTCACCAATTGTCTTTTGGACACCTCCAATTAGATATCTTGTAAACATTGTATATTTCAAATGTACAAAATACATCTCATTACCTTTACACTAATCCCCTCTTTCCTTCTGAGCTTCCCTGTAGGAATTAAAGGTATCCTTAGTCTCCTAGTTGCCCAAACTCACAGACTAGACGGCATCTTTAATCTTTACTCACTCTCACCCCACATCTACTCTGTTGCCAAGTCTTATCATTGTTACACTCGGAATGATTCACACAGCCACTGCTTGGTGCAGGTGCTCGTTACTTCATGCTAGGACTATTTCAATAACATATTGGTTAGTCTTCCTTCTTCAAGTCTCTCCCTACTTCCTCCCATCTTCTATTCACCAGCTGAA
The DNA here is from genome assembly GCA_028646575.1 of Pseudocheirus occidentalis. Lineage (NCBI taxonomy): Eukaryota > Metazoa > Chordata > Mammalia > Diprotodontia > Pseudocheiridae > Pseudocheirus > Pseudocheirus occidentalis. The sequence goes on along the minus strand of CM053598.1, from coordinate 106,628,578 downwards.
GTGATCTCTGAAAGTGTGTAGGTTTGATAATATAACCCAACCCATCTCCCAATATAAAATCCTCTCCTCGACTTTTAAAGAAAGTCGTTCACAATCCTGTACCTTTTAAAATTTCCAGTCTGCTTATATTTCTTTCTATGTCCTCTATAATCCAGGAACACTGCCCTTGATGCGGTCCCTCACTAATGATAATGATGATGATGATGATAAAGCACTTACAGAGCACCTACTATGTGCCAGGCCCTGTACTAAATATTTTACAATTATTATCTCATTTGATCCTCACAGAAGCCCTGAAAAATAACTTTTCTACAAAATCTTGTTGGACTTGTGTCCAGTCTGCCTTCCTTTCCTTCTTCCGGGCTTGTGACTTGAGCTTCCCTGTCACCATAGTAGCTTTTTATCATTTTTTTTGTTTTTGTTGTGTTTTTTTGTTGTTGTTGTTTGCTCATTTTTCTAGCTGTTTCTTGACTTTGGACTTTTTGGTTGAGTTGGGCTCTGTTCACCTTTGGAGGCGGCTAATACTAGTCTATATATCAGTTTTTTTATGTCTTTCCATAGCTTTCGCAGCTAGGTTTGAGGGCCTGTAAATTTTTTCTGCTTCCAAGGAACTTCTCCCAAAGATCTGGGGACAGATCTAATCATAGGTTTGTGGTTTGTGCTCTGATCCTTAATGAAGTAGGGCCCTTGCTCTTTCAAGGCCACAACCACGACTCAGCAGCTTGAAACTATGACCCAGAACTGTGATGTGCAAAAGACTTTCCAAACAGTGCCAAGTCCTGTGTCTAGCTTCAGCACCAGCATCCCTCGTAATCTCGTTGTTCAGTCTCTTTAGCATGCCTGGGAACTTGGTCCTGCCACTGCTACCTCTAACCCCCATAGCTGGTGCTACTTCCAACCCCCATCCTAATGTCTGCTGACATTTCTTTCGATCCTTATAAACCGTCCTGGGCTGGAAAATGACTCACAGTGACTTTTTGCTGGTTATCCCACTCAAAATTCAGTTTGATGCGTCTTTTGAAAGTTGTTTAGACTGGGTCGTGTTAGGAGAGCTCAGAAGAAATGCTCATTTCACCATCTTGGTTTACCCTCTCCACACCCTATTATTTGGTATTATTATTATCGGTGCTATTATTTTCCCTATTTTGTATATAAGGAAACTGAGGTTAAGTAACCTGCCCAGGATCACACAACTGCTAAGTGTCTGACATAGGATTTGAACTCAGGTCTTCCTGATTCCAGGACCTAGGTGCTCCAATATGACTCCATCTCCTCACTGTGTGTCTTTTTACTGGCTCTCTTCATGCCTGGAATGTTCTCCCTCCTCACTTCCCTGGCATCTTGCAAATCTTCTGCAGGATGCCTTTCCTGCTCTCCCTCATCCCTCTGGGAATACCCCCTATGTATACTGTATATATCTTGCACGTTCATAGTAGTCTGCATATTAGCTACCCCATTAGAATGTGAGCTACTCGAGGGTAAAAATAATATTTTTGCCTTTATTTTTATCTCCAGTACTTGGAATAAGTGCCTGCCACACAGCAAGTGCTTAAAAATGCTGGTTGTTTTTGTTGATAATGCTGATGTTCATGATGATGATGACGACCAGCCTAATTATGTTGAGAGAGACCTAGAACCAGAGTAGCTGTAGGCTGAATAATTTTTTGGCTGTAGTAATTCTCAAGGAATATCTAATAGGTTATATATGAATCATTATCTGTTGGAGTACACATATGTATAAAATTAAAAATAAAATATTGAAGTATGTATTAATATATGACCTAGACAATTACATGTCTGGTTAGACTAGAGGAGAGACCAGCTCCAGCTAAGTACCTGAGTGAGAATCACTTGTGTATGTGTTGGGGAGGAGAATGAGGATAAGGATCCCCCTCCTTGATCAGAGGGAGGATTATCCTATGAACTTTGAAGGGTTGCAAGATTTAAATTTCTCATTTATATTCTAGCAAAATGGCAGTGATACTGGAAGCTAAGGAAAATCTAGATAAACCGGGAAAAGTATTTTTTGGACTCTCCAAGAAGCCCAAAAGAGAGCTATATGGTAATTGAGAGGGATTTTATGAGAACTACACAAAGGAGAAAAAGAGACTTCAGCAAAAGGACTTCTAGGATCTGTGGATTCTATTTTTCCACATGTACTCTCTAAGATTGATCTCACTTTCCCCCTGGCCTCCGTATTCACTTATGAGAGATTTGGGGGGGATCTTTCATACCAAATATTCTTACTGTAATAACTTAATAAGTACCAAATTGGTATTTAGAAATTCTAAAAGCTAATTAAGTTCGGTTAATTAATATACTGATAAGCAATAGGGAAAGCATGATGGTAGGGACTCCTGAACTATGATACTTGAGAAAGCACTTCCTTCAGGGTTACCCTTAGAAACCTGAGACAGCTAAGCCACCCTGTGGGAATTCCATCTGTCAGTGATGGTAAGAATCAGGAAGCAGCCTCAGTGTGTGGTGTGGTGTGTGCGTGTGTGTGTGCGTGTGTGTATGTGTGTGTGTAAATGCTAAGAATAATGTAAAGAATTATTGACTTTTTTCTTTATTTAATGGAAAAACATTGGAGGTAGTTGATCAGAAAAGTCATTGGACTCAGTTTTGTTTTTCTTTTTAAAAATATCATATGTGAGTCTATGCTTATAATATGTATGTTTATTTCTATATGTGCGCATGCCTATGCATTATATATACATACATATGTACATACGTCAATGAATATGTGTATACATATTTGTGTGTGTATGTGTATATGTATGTATATCTTGCATAGTACATGGAAAGCAGGCCTTGTAGTCAGAAAGACTTGGTTTCAAGTCCTACTTTGTGTTATAATTGAATCACCTAAACTCTTGGTGCCACAGGGAGCTGCTCCCATCACTGGTTAAAGCAATCTCAACGTAATGAATGTTCTTGTCACAAATTTCCCACACTGATGAAATCTAAACCCAGATATAATAAAGAGCACATATACAGATACATATGTAATCTGACTTTATCCTCTGTATATGTACACACAGCATACATGTATAGTTACTCTAATGCTTCTATAATGGGGAAAGGATATGGGGACATTATAAGGTTACTATTCAACGATGTAAAAAGCCTATAATTCAACAGTTCTCAACCTGTGGGTTGCGACCCCTTTGGGGGGGTTGAACGACCCTTTCACGGGGTTATGGGCGTCACTTAAGACCATCGGAAAACACATATTTCCAATGGTCTTAGGAACCGAGACACTGCTCCTCTACCCATCTCCAGGCGGGTACTCTCACATGCAGATACACCCACATAGGAGTATTAAAGGGTCGAGGCATTAGGAAGGTTGAGAACCACTGTTAACAGCACTGAACAGCACAGAACAGCACTAGCAGATGGAATTCCCAGAGGGTGGCTAGCTATATCTCTTCCCTCAGGTTTCTAGGAGTAAGTAAGCTACAGCATAGCTTTAAGAAAACTAGAAGTTTACTCTTCTTAATATATCCTCAGTCAATGTTTAGTTTTTAATGAACACTCTATTTAGCATGACAAAAGGCCTTATTCCTAACAGAAGAATGTTGCTTAAAGCAAAAGGAGATAGAGAGGAAAAGGGAATGAAAACTGTTGGTAAGTTACCACCTGCTGTGTGAATATGAGCTATCTGTCAGGCCAGGTTTACACAGGTGCGGATATGTGGATAATTCCTTTTAAAATTTTCCCTCTCCCTTAATTTTATTTCTGTCATTGAGTATAAAGCTCAGGTTTGTTCCTGAATCATCCAGCAAACCCATTCATTAGACATTTGCCAATTCTATACCTTGTACTGTGTGAACTTGGCATTGGGCATAATCATAGTACCTCAAAGTTTTGCCACACTGTAACTCTTAACATATATTTACTACAAAGTAACTTTAAAGAGGAACTGAAAACTTGCTCTTGCTCCTCCTCCCACTTCTACTCTGTCATCTATATATATTTTATCTTTTTTCCCTCAATCTCAAACACTTAAGAGTCTTAGGGAGAAGGAGCTGCATTATCTCAACTGCTACAATTTAATAGCATATGATGTAACTTTACGCAGCCCAAGACCTCTCTCACACATTGGTAATATAATGAAAAGGTGTTTTCCCTCCTTTGGGACAGGTGCTCAACGGATACAATTTTGAATATCGAATTCCACATCTTGGCTATTTGTTCTGGGGGCAAGCAACTAAGCTAAGAACACCTGTGAACCACATTTTTAAATGCAGAACCGCTCTTTTAATAATTTTTTTTGGTAGCAGTCAGAGAAACATTGTATTGTGTGATATAGGAATATAGATGTTATATAAATAAATGTGTTAACTATTTCACTATATGTTAATTTAATTTAATAAGTGTCTAAACATTTAGTTACATGCAATAAATTCAACTAGTTTGGGGCTAAGTGTAATATAAAATAGCTTTCGAATATATACACATATACACAGAAATTTGCTATTAATTATACTTCAGATCTAGCCTTGTTGAATCGATAAAGAATGATTTAGAATCATTGGTTTTCAGCAGTTGGTTGCGCTTTCAGTCTTCCATAAAGAGGGTAAAATTAATTTTAATATGTTGATGGTGCTTATTGATGATAATATTCATAATAAATATCCATTGGAAAAAATCTCTGGCACATCCCTGTGACAGTGGGGTCAAGAATGTTAATGACAATCACTACTACAAAATGCAATTCAGTCAATTACTTTAATTAAATCTAAAACTATTTTATGTCTTCTCATTTATATAGTAAACTAATAGTGGGGAAAAAAAGACATCATCTTTGTCTGGCTCAATTTGGAGTCCAAAAATATTTCTGTAGATTTTGTTTTAACATTTGCAGCTTTCACATCCTCTCAGAATATTTAAGGTAATTACGGGTCTTACAAATAAAGCTTTTACAGCAAAAAAAGGTAGAGATTTTCTTTTGAATGCAGTTTTATAGAATAAGAGCTTTTCCTTCACAGATACTAATCTTGTATTTACAGACTGGGTTATTTTGGATAGTGCCAACATTCCAGTGTAAATGGTAGAAGTGTCTACATTTCAGTGAATCCTATTTTAATTATATTGTTTGAAATAAGAAGAAAGGAACACAGCTGTCTGAAGATTTTTGTGCAATACAGGTTAGAACACTTATACAAAATAGAATGATATAGCTTCAATTTTTAGTTTTGTTTGAGAATTTTATATTATATATTTACACTAGTTAGTGTGTAGAAGAGAAGACTCATGGAAGATGGTTATTTTCACATATTTGAGGAACTACAATATGAAAGAAAAATGAGACTATATTGTTCTGGAGGATGGAACTAGAACTGGTTAGAGGAAATCACAGAGAGGAAGATGTTGCTTTACTTGAAGGTGTGATTTATAACAATCTGAACTGTCCAACAATGGATCGGGATGAAGGTGTACAAGTAGAGGACAGATGTCCATATCTCAGAGATTTTGTAGAAAGGATTTTGAAACTCATTAGCAGGTGATTTTTAAATTTTGGATTTCATGAAAAAATGTATTAAAATTTACAAAACTAGATGAAAGTTCACCTCCTATTATGTTCATTCATTCCTAAAATTTTGAGTGTCTTCTATATAAAAGACTTTAAGATAGGTGGTGAGGAAGAATGCAAGAAGGTATAAGTCAGGGTCCCTTTCATCAAACATCCTACCATCTGGTGGGAAACCTAACATAAAAATGCAAATATACCTGATATTTTAAGGTTCTATAAGATCCGTGCCATAAGAGTCCGACATAATTTTTTTTTCCGTTGCAACTATGACCATCTCTTTCACCCTACTTTAGGAAAACCTGATCTGAAAAAAAAATTATACTCACATAATTTCTTTTTAACTTAATCTGTACTCAAGTACTATTTCAATGCCTCACTAAGAGTATGGAGGTGACCCTTGCTTTTAAATGGCCATGTAAGTGGAGTACAAGCTTTGGCTCTGCATTTGCTACCTGTATTATCTTGAGGAAATCACCTACCTTCTCTGAGCTTCTGTTTATTCACCTGCAAAATGAGAGAACTCGACTGGATGACTTAGGGCATCACTTCCAGCTCAAAATCCATGACCTAAGAACACATTGGGAGGGCTTTGGATACTAGCCCAGCAAAGGACTGTAATCTGGGTATTATATTAGCATAGTTATTCAAAAAAGGCTATTATCAGGAAGCTGGACACCAGTTGCTGTTGTTGTTTTTTGACATAGCAACCCATGAAGTATTAGCTTTTAGGATGTGGAGGGGTCATGAATCATTGGATGTGAGACAACCTATACCTATGAAATCACAAAAATTATGATCTTATAAACTATTGGATATTGAAAATAAGCATGACTAATACTCAAACGCAATGTGATTCAATTAAGGAACATTTATTAAGGACCTACTATGGGCAAGACACTGTGCTAGGTTCTTAGGATACAGTCATGGCCCTCAAGGAACTAATGAACAGGCAGTCTAAATGCTCACATGATCTTAGGCTGTATCAATAGAGTTCGATGTCTCAAACAAAGGAGGGTGATAGTGTGTCAGTGTCCTACACAGGTTAGAATACATCTGGAGTATTATGTTCTATTGGGGAGCAGTATTTTAGGAATGGTAATAGAAAACAGTATCAAAGGAGAACAAATGGAATGGTGACCTACTAACTCTATGACCCGGGGCTATGACCCAACAAGCATTTATTAAGCACCAACTATGTGCCATGTACTTTTCTAGGCAGCAAGGATATAAATACAAAGAATGAAACAAACTAAACTTTCTGGACTGCAGTTTCCTCATCTGTAAAATAAGCAGATTGGCATAGGGCCTGGCACATAGTAGGTGTTTCAAAACATTTTTGAATTGACTAAATGCTCCATAAGTTCCATTCAAGCTCTAAATCTATGATCTTCTGACCTTGCAAACTAATAGAGGATATAGAAACATATACAACAAAGTATAATAGGAGTTCAGATGTGCATCTAGAGTGCAATATAAAATTCAACAAGGGTAAAAGTTTTTCCAGGCAAAAATAAGGTAAAGTTTAATGAAACTTCTAAATCTTCTAATTTAAGTCCCACCATAGATTAGTTCAATTTCAAAGCTGGAAATAATTCTAGAAATCATCTAGGCCTAACCACTTTTTTTCTTTTTTACAAATAAGGAAACTAAAGTATATTGATAAAATGACTTGTACTAAATCTTGCAATAGCTCATGTTTTTGTAGTATAGTAGATCTTGCAAAGTACTTGACATACGTCTCATTTAATCCTCTCAACAACCCAGTGCGGTACATAATATGATTGATTCTCAATTTCACAAATGAGAACACTGAGACTGAGAGAGGTTAAGTATGTTGCCATGGCTACAAAAACGAGTAAGCCGCTGAAATGGAATTCGAACCCAGGTCCTCCTGTCTCCAAGTCTCATGCTCTCTATACTGTATCATATTCCCTCTCATTTAGTAGCAGAACTGGAACCAAAATGTATGTTTTCTCATTTCTAATCCATTGTGCTTTATACTATATATCATACTCTCTACCCCTGGTCTAGCCCGTCATACACTGTGACATGTGTATACATACATACATACATATTACATATATGTATACATACATTGTGTGTATATGTGCGTGTGTGTATTAGGGAAGAACTATGACTTCTTTTTATCCCCATAGATACCAGAACTAGCATGTTAAATGTCCAATATATATATAGTTGTTGTTGTTGTTGTTGTTGTTGTTGTTAAATAAGGATCTATAGTTCTGAGGAATTGCCTAGGTAGTCTGCAAATATTTTGTCTAAACTTTGGGTGAATTTTTGGTGGTCTGGGTATTTTCATGGAGACTTGCTTCTAGTATGAAGAAGTACACATCTCTTGACTTGTAGGAAATGGGGCAAGGGCCATCTGTCCCTTCAGTATATTCCCAGACCCATTATATGGGGGTATGCTGGACTGGAGAATATAATTTGATTTATTGACTTTAGATGCATATTGTTACTCTAAATAGTTCCAGAAGTGATGGGTTCATGTTTTAAATGAAAATAACATCTAGTTCATGCTGTATGATATAAAAATAATGCTTTCACACTTCCAAAGTATGTTACGATTCATTGACTTTAAAACCTATGTGGTACAGGGTGTTTTCAGAAGTAGATTCCACTATTTCCTTCTTATCAATTTTCTAGAAAAAGGGACATGGAAATCCTAGAACTCAGACTTAGTTAAAATAATATTTACAGAAAAATAGTGAAACAGATTATCTGAGGGAGTGTTTCATCCATTTTTTTTCAGTTTGAAAAAGGCATGAAAAGAACTACATGGATCTCCCAGGTCACTATTATTTAAAAGGCAAATATCAAACAATGAAAAAAGATAGCATTGTAGTGAAAAACCAAGAGACAAATGATTCAGGAAATCTTAGTTCTGGTCCTAGCTCTGGTAGTAATGGACAAATGTGACCTTGGGCACGTAATAATCTCTCTTGGGCTCAGTTTTCTCATCTGTAAAATTAGAGTAATTATCTCTGCTCTCTCTACTTCATTGAGTTGTTGTTGATTGTTATTTTACTAGCTTTTATTAAGTGCCTACTATGTGCTAGGCACTGTTCTAAGTGCTAGGGATATAAAAAAGGCAAAAGGAAATCTGTGCTCTCATGGAGCTCAGAGTCTGTAGGGGGAGAAAACATGCAAAAAAACTATGCACAAATAGGGTACATAATACATACATATATGCATGTGAGTGTGTCTGTGCCTGTGTGTATGTCTGGAGAGAGAGAAAAGGAGAAAGGGAGGGAAGGAGGGAGAAGAGGAGGGAAGCAAGGAGAGGGAAGGAGGGAGAAAGAGAAAAAATAAAGGAGGGAGGGAGAAAGAGGGAAAAAGGGAGGAAGGGAGAGAGAGAGAGCTGAAGATAATCTCAGAGTGAAGGTCCTAGAATTAAGAATGAATACAAAAGGCTTTTGGGAAAAGGTAGGGATTTTAGCTAGGCTTGAAGGAACCAGGGAAGCTAAAATGTGGACATAAGGAAGGAGAGCATTTCAAACATCTAGTGAAAACACTTGGAGCTGGAAAATGGAAGCTTGTGTGCAAGAAACAATGAGGAGGCCAGGGTCACTAAATTATGTTGGAGGGAGGGAAATGGTAAGGTATAAGAATATGTAAGGTATAAGAAGACTAGACTAGAAAGTTAGGGAGGGGTAATGTTACAGAGTGCTTAAAGCTAAACAGAAAGTATTATATATAATCCTCGAGACAAAAGGGAAGCACAGGAGTTGACTGAATAGCAGAGTGGCATAGACTTATGCTTTGAGAAGATCAGTCTGATTGCTGAATGGAGGCTGGATTGTAGGAGGGAAAGAGCTGAAGCAAAGAGACCAACCAGCAAACTTCTGAAATAGTTCACGCATGAGTGAAGTGCCTGCGTTAGGGCAGTGGCAGTATCATAGGAGAGAAGGGTCATATATCTTTTCTCTAACAGATACAATGATATTAGAAACAACAGGGTTTGGCAACAGTTTGGATATGGGGAGGGGTAAGAGAGAGTGAACAAAGATGAGACCTAGAAAGTGTTCCTGGGCGAGTGGGAGCGAGTGGTGCTCTACACAGTACTGGAAATTAAGAAGAGAGAAAGGTTTTTTTTTTGGGGGGGGGAAGGTAATTAGTTCAATTTTGGACACGTTGAATTTAAGATGTGTAAGGTGCTCAAGTTCTAGATTCCAACAGAGGGGTAGAGTGGAGGTCAGAATAAGGGTAGAGCTAGACAAATCCACATTAAGATGATAAACTGAACTCACAGAGACTGAAGAGAACAATAAGCAAAATAATATAGGGGAAGAAGAGAAGAAGGCTTAGGACAGATGCCTGGAGACCATCAGTATTTGGTGGGTGTAAAGATCTTGCAGAGAAGACTGAGACAGAACAATCAGCAGGTCAGGAGAGAACCAGGAGAGAGCAGTGTCATGAAAATTGAAAGACAAGTGTATCAAGAAGAGTGTGACTGACATTACCAATGGCCTCAGAGAGGTCAAGAAGGATAAAGACTGAGAAAAGATCATAATATTTGGTGATTGAGATCACTGGAAACTTTGAAGAAAGCAGTTTCAGTTGAACAGTAAGTTCCAAAGCCAGATTACAGAAAGTTAAAAAGGGAGGAAAGGAAATATAATCATTAATTTACATGTTTTTCTCAAGGACTTTAGCTACAAAAATCAGAAGAAATATATGATAACTAGTAGGGATGGTGGACTTAAGTGAGGAGGGGGGAAAATAATGGGCATACTTGGAGGAAGTAGGGAGGCATCCAGTAGACAGAGAAATTGGAGATATATGAGAGAAAGGAAATGATAGCAGGGGCAGTCTTGGCAAAGATGAAATGGAATGAGATCACTTGTGCATAGAGAAGGGCTTCGCCTTGGCAAGGAGAAGGGTCAACTAATTAGGAGACAGGGGTGAAGAGAGAAATAGTGGCAGAAGACATTTGGGTGATGTGAGCTGAGTAGGAGGAGAAGAGTTCTCAGGGAATGGTCACATTTTTTTTTCCAGTAAAACATGAGGCAAAATTCTCAGCTAGAAGGGAGAGGCAGGAGAGTCATGAGAAGTTTAAGAGGTTTGAGGAGGGATAAAAAGCTACTGTTATGAATGGGATAGTGAGTCAATTAGCAGGATATAAAAGGATTGCCTTGTTATAGTGAGGGCTCAGTTGAGATTATGTAACAAAAGTTTGTAGTGTACTCATTCAGCACAGCTTCAGGATTTTTTTTTCATTTACATTCATCAGCAAGTGAGGAAGAATGAAGATAGCAGATGCTGAGAATAATCCAAGGTTGAGGCTTGACAAGGTAAGATTCTTAATAGAATAAGGGGACAAGGGAATCAAGATATGAGAATCATGTTACATTGAACTGGTTTAACAAGGAGTCAAGAAAGCTCGGTGGCACAGTGAATAGAGTGCCAGGCTTGGAGTCAGGAAGATCCAGTTCAAATCCAGCCTCAGACACTTACTAGCTGTGTGACCCTGGAGAAGTCACTTAATCCTGTTTGCCTCAGTTCCTCATCTGTAAAATGGGCTGGAGAAGGAAATGGCAAACCACTGCAGTACCTTTGCCAAGAAAACTTCAAATGGGGTCATGAAGAGTGAGCTACAACTGAAATGACTCAACAGAAAAACAACAACAACAGAGTAGAAAGGGTTTGGGGGTAATGGCCTGAGAAAGAATTGAGGGGTGGAAAGACTGGCTGACCTACTGAAGATGAAGAATAGTTCAAAACTCCAAAGGGTCACAAGTCAGAGGGGGAAGTAGAACAACAACAGATTATGATTAGTTAAAAATGTCAGAATTTGAGAACATGGAAGTGATATATTTGTGGGCAAAGTGACAAGATCAAGGGTATAATTATTTTTGTGTATAGCTGTAGTGGGAGAGAAGAATAGGATATAGGAAATAGAAGTGAGGAACTGGGAGGTTGATATGTTTAAAGGAGTATCAGTGTGTATATTGAAGTCCCCTAAGATGAGAGCAGGAGTTGGACAAAGGAGAGAGACTGTGGGCTAGACACTTAACTCACTGAGGAGACAGGAAAGTGTCTCTGAATTTAGTAGACAACAGCAACCAGAATTTTGATTCGGTGTTAATTATGGGTTGACTGAATCTCAAAATAAGTAAAGTACAGTGTGTTATGTAGGTTGGGAATATATATATATATATATATATATATATATATATATATATGTGTGTATGTATATATTGTAGGGAACCTTTCTATATAAGAAATTTGATTTTAAAAGTATTATAAACTTCATGGGTTTATGTGAAATATACTGATTTATCAATGAAAATCATAACTAGTTTTTAACATTCACCTTTTCAAAAGAATTATTGCGATTTAAAATTCTGAACTCTATAGTTCAGAAATGACTTTCTAAATTTCAATGACTATTTTAGTCCACCTAACCATTCTCATTATAATTCCCTGCATTAGTACAGCTTCCATGAATAGTGTCCATTAAAGAATAGATCCTCCTACCCATCTTCCCAGTTATTTGCAAAACTATTCATCAGATATTCCCAAAAAATGGTTTACAACATAATGGCTCACCTCATTTCTGTGCTAGCCATAGTCCCTCAACATGCCACATATCCATATCCATAGATTAATTTTTCAGGATATATGTTCAACACCTTTCAACATTGATACTCAAAAGTTAGAATACATCAAATAGCCACTCTTCAATAACACACATTCCAAGAAAAAACTTTAAAATATTGCCCTTTTTTGGTAATGGCATGTGTCAGAGAATAAAAAGGTGAATGAAAACTATATTATAGATTGGAAATCTGTTTCAGTACATTTCATGTGAGAAAAAGACTTTCATTGAAGGTCCAATAATGATATCACTTTTCATAAAGCAGATAATTTTAAAGATCATTTTGTACCCTTACACTAAAATTTAAATTATTTTAAAATATTATTTGACATATTTGGTTAATACAAATAAACCAGAGAATGGAAAATTGATAGTCTTTACATTTTACAGTGCTCTGTTTTTTTGAAACATCAGATACAATAAATCTTAACTTTCTCAGAATTAAAATAAACACTTTATGTACAGAATATAGCAAAATCATAATTAAAAATTAAATCAAGTAGCTTTTATGCTTCAATTGTTGACGGAAATTGATCACAGTATTTTCATATTAAAATTGCATCACAACTTGTTTTTATATTTGTTAAGACAGTTAAAATACATACAAACACAAGAAATGCAAAATTAAGATATTCTCATCTATATACAAACTATCTAACCTGTAATGTAACGTTACATAATAGAAAACACCATCCTACACAATATGATGAGGTAGCACGTGACACAATTTGCTGGTAAGCATCAGTCTGGATCTTCTTCAGATGGAAGAATTTTTTTCTAAAAACTCCAAGTAAGTTAAAGTTATAATCATACCTGTATTATTATGAAAAAACAAAGTAGAAGAAATAGTGATTTATTTTGTGAATTATTAAGAATCTGGGTAAAGGATTAATAATTTTTAAGCAGCCAATGAAGGATATATTAGAAATTCTAAAAAAAAAAACAATGACAGGATAGCAAAAGCAGTTAATAGCTCAGAACATACTATACTACTAATATAAATATTTAAAGATTAACTTCGTCAAACTGGATGCAATATATTTTCATGTCATAAACCTGAAATGTACAAAAGAAAGTCCTTAAATTCAGCAATAACATTTTGGTACTTACTTCAGGTCAGAAAATCAGAATATTACTATCAATGTTGCCACACTACATGTTTTCAACCGCAACAGCTGCTAGCATGACTTCAATGATTACATCTCATTTCTCCTATAAAATAGTATCTTGTAACAATGCAGGAAGTTCTTGCTTATTGTTGTATACATTGATGTCCATTTTATTATTTATCACCTATGACGATATATTCTGGTATTATTTCAAGTGACTCATGACAATCAACAATGAGCAATGCATTCATGAGCATTTAAATTATTTGAAGAAAATTTAGGGCAAGTGGAACACACTGAGGAAATACGGAACATTTTATGGGATTCTTTATCATATGGAGATCCAAAGATACTGGAATCTGGAACTATCCTGTCTAAGTCAGAAAACTAGCTTGATTACTTTACGTATATTCAGATGTTCTCATATTCAATTCTATATATTCCATACAAATAAGGTAACATTTGCTTGGTTGTGCAGATAATTAATAATAATATTGAATTGTTCTGCACATTTTATTTATATATTAATGATTTTTTGTGCTTATGATGAGTGGGGTCTTCCAAAACATGGAATTTCTGAGGTATGAGCCATTAACTGTTTCCTTGCTTACTTACATAGGTCTAAGAATTTACATCAAGGAAGAAACATTACTGAGTGATACTGGTAGAGAGAAAGTGACAAAGACTTGACTTTGGGGAACAAGGACTCCTGAAGCTAGTGAATGGGGGTATAAGTAAAAGGGCCACTAGTGCTAGAAAGCGTAGCTAGACAAGATATGTCATTAGGAGGGCACCAGGTCTCAGTGAGTATAAGAAAATGCAAGGAAAGTTACTTTGTTAACTGGATTGACCTGCTAAATGGATTATCAAGAGGATCAAATGAGATGATATATTTAAAATACCTTGAAAATTGTTATACCAGTTCCAGACTACTGTTCCTTCCAGCATTTCACCATTCTTTCCCTTTTTGAAATCCATCTCATCTACCAAGGTTTCCCTAGCCCCAGGCTCACACAGACCAGGTCTAAGACTGGGGCTTGACTCTAGAAAAGGTTAAAATGTTATTTTGAAAAAGCGAATCTTACCGTGGTACTGTCATGCTCCATAAACTCTAATGACTCCCTGTTGCTTCTTTTTGGCATTCTAAGTTCTTCACAACCTGATTTCAACTTACCCTTCCAGATTTATCATTCACTACTCTCCTTAGGTCTAGCCAAATTGACCATCTTGTTCCTCACATATGAGATTATCTCTTATCTCCATACTTCTTGCACCTTCCATGTCTGGAATATACTCCATCTTCACTTCCATATCTTAGAATCTCTATTTTTTTCCAAAGCTCAACTCAAATGACACCCACTATATAAGGTCTTTCCTGATTCCTAGCTCACCTCCAGCTGTTAGTGAATTCTCTATGGAATTAATTTGTTTTATTTGGTATATATTTATGCATATGTATATAAAACGCATAGATAGATTATATGTATATTTATATGAAGGTATACATAAATCATACATGGACACATATTATTTAAATGTTACATACAGTTTACTACATAATAATATATATGTTATGTGTGTAATGTGTGCATATGTATGTATATATTTCTCTCTGTGTGTGTGAATATATATAAACACACACATTTTTTCACCTCTGAAATAATGTTAAATACTTCAGGGGAGGGACTTCTTCACTTTTGTCTTTGCATCTCTAGTACCTCCCATGGAGCCCAGCTCATAGTGGGTTCTTAATTAATGTATATTGGTTCCTTTTTTTCTTTGGTTCATAATGCTCCTACTTAAAGCTTACTGTGAAAAACTCTAAATCTAGCTTATGTTTAGCTCATAGCTATGGCAGCAATGTGATACAGTGGATACATGAGCTGAATCTGGACTCAGGAAGACCTAGGTCCAAGTCTTCCCTCTTACACATATTGTCTAGGTGGTCCTTGGAATGTTACTGAATCTTTCAGTCCACTGAGATGTAATTCATTTGAGTCAGCTTACTTAAATTCATCAAGGTTTTCTTTTTACTAGATTTTCTTTTTATTCTCTTTTCTTCTCTTAGTTGTCAGCATATTATTTATTTTGTATCAGTATTTTTCAGTCCAAAGATCATGTTCCTTAATTAAGAAAATTGAAGAAAAATAAACCTTCAAAATTCTTCCTTCATTCTGTCACTTTCATGTTCATCCTATGCTGCCTTTGTTTCCGCTTTCCCTCCAAATATACTTTAAAAACAAACAAAATAAACATTTTTTTGTTGTCTTTTTCTTTTCTTTCCAGCCTCTGGAAATTCTGACTTTTAGAACTCTGGATATTATTCTCAAAAGATCATGTCCTGATTGTGTGTGTGTGTGTGTATGTGTACATATATATATATATATATATACACATATATATGTATGTGTACACATACATACACACATATATAACTCTTGCCTGCCTTAGCTTATATCCTATGTACATATCTTTCCAAAATCTAGGTTAGTTGGTGAGTTCCCTTTCCTTCTTCATTAAAATTGTTTCTCTTTGTAATAATAAATAGGGAGAAGGGATGACCTCTGTAGTTCACTACAATTCTAAATATTCTGCCTGTAACTATCCTCTTCACACACTATTTGCTCCTGCCAAACTAGACTATTTACTTGCTACTCTCTATGTTTGGCCTCTTCTGCCTCTGAGACATAGACCATTCCCTGTGCCTGAAATGCATTCCCTTTTAATCTCAGTATTTCAGACTCTATCTCTCCCTTCAAGGTTCACTTTAAGTGCAGTCTTCTCTAAATCTTATCCTGATGATGCCCCCAAATGTTTTCCTCAAATTTTCCTCCGGCACTTTGGAGTATATGTTTTGCTCCCAAGTGATTCCACCTTATCTTTGTACAAGTTGTATACTGCTCCTCCTCACCCAATTTAGAAAGGCAACTCCTTGAGCACAGATATTACGTCACTCCTTATTTTTGTAATCCTCAGTATCAAGCACAGTGCTTCACACGTGCTTGAGGAATGATTCTTAGAGAAATGAATGAATGATTAATTTAGTACAGTGGGTTTATTTTACATTTGCTAGTCACATGATGGCATTTACACTAAATAAATGACAGAACAGGCTTGAAAGAGTTAATATTCTACTGAAAGAATCTAAATGCACATACTTGAAGAGGTGGCTGAATCCTACAGATATATTTTCTTTTCTCTAATGTTTATGTTCTCTGTTTTCTGTAAAGTCTTCTAAACTACGGCAGTATCTTCTGTGAAGCTTCCAAGTTCTCTGACAATGCTATAAATTTCATTGGGAAGATGAAGTCTTATAGTGCAATTAACTTCGAAAGTGGTACAAAGCAAGAGCACAGAGATACTGGCCTATAGTACTTAGCACTTAGCTCTGAAATCCAGATAAGCCCTATCAACTAGGGGTTGTGTTTAATGTTCATTGCTGCTTATATACCACAGATACAACCTAGCGGTCACCGTGTTAACACTCCCCAATATCTATTACAATTAGTTTTTGATTAAGAGGCCTAGCATGGCTTTTGAAGCCTTTTATGTTGTGTCAAATGGCTAGTGATGGAGTGAGATGCACAGACACCTCCCAGTAACAAAGCATCTTGTAAAAGGTTTCAAGTGAACTATTTTATCATCCTAATGGAAACCAGATGACTCTAACTCCCCCCTTAATTTCAACTATTTACTGAAGAGTCCTTGTTTTGAATTACTTAAAGATTTATTCTTAAACGACTACCTCATGCATTAAGAATCACTAATAACAAAGCCATTTGGACCAAAGGGAAGCTTTGAAAGATGACTAGAGCTATTTTCAATGGAACACTTCTTTTTCTTTCATGAGTTTACATGAGCAAATGTCTTTGCCCTTTTATATTTTCTTATTTATTTCTAATTATTGCTCCTCCAACCTTTAAGTTATGATCATTTTTCGGATATGAGGCATCTTCAAATAGTATCAGATTATTGCTGTAACATAGACACCACTGAATATTTTGTTAGCAAAGAAAAATTCATTTATTTGCGTGGTATAACCCTGATGTGAATAGTTGAAAATGTTTTTTATTAGCCCTCTTAGCTATTTGTTCAATTTTCATGGAAGTGCATTTCATGAAAACAAAGCAAAATGGTTTTGGAGAGGATGTAGAATACTATTAGCTCACAATACTTTTATAAGCTTTAAAGCAAACATTTAAAGTTAATAAAGTAGTACAGAAATATTGAATAGAATAGATTATGCATGTCAAGGCTAGTCTTGTAATTGGAAGCTTCCTGAAGGCAGAGACCTTTTATATCATCTTTTTTGATGATATAGCACCTAGTACAGCTTGCATGCCTACTGAAAGATGGTGTATTTTGATGAGTAATTATAATGATTTATGACAGGGCTCTGCAGGAGAGCTAAGGAGAATCTTACTCCTTCAGCAAAAAGAAGGGACTATTTGTCGAGCATGTTATGTACACTGCTAGTTGAAGTCACTATTTTTATTTTTGTTTTTCTGAATTATTTTTCTTTGATATAAGGCTTATAAGAAAGGGTTCATTTGAGGAAGGGGGCATAAGAAATATCTTTAATGTAAAACAAAAAGGAATCAATAAAACTCCTCTGTTTGGCCTTTAAACCTCTTCACAACTTTGTCTCTGTTTTCTCTTTGTCTTATATACCTGTGTTCATTTGGTCTTCCCCATTAGCAGTGTCCTAGAGGACATGGACTATTTCACTTTTGTCCTGTATCTCTATCACATATCACAGTTTCTGGAACCTATTAAGCACTTACTTAAATACTTATTCATTAATTTTTTTAAATTGAAAACAAATTTTCTGGCGATATTTTGTTTTTATATTTTCTAACATATTTCCTCACTGTCCCATGGACTGTTCCTTAGAACAAAGAGGAAGAAGAAAATGAACGATCGAACAAAACTAACCAATCCAGTAAAAAAAATTAACATCATAGCCAATGTTGTAAGACCATAGTCCCCCAACTCTACAAAGAAGGAAAGAGGAGGAAGCATTTTCCCAAGTCTCTTCTTTGGGGCCAAAAAATCCCCTTTTTGCTAGTGTTGCTTTTAAAGATGATATTAAGGAAAATAACAATTCATATGGTATTACAATTTAATGTGAAAATACAGCTCCACTTTTGGGATATATCCAGGACAATTTCTAGTATGGGGCAGACACTTTTATTGATTTCTTTCTTGCTCACAGGCAGGAGAGAGTGAAGGACAATATCAAGAAATCCAGGTGGGAGTGACCAAACTATGATGTAGTTACTATAATAATACTATAATACTATAGTATTCTACAGAAAAAAATGCCACAATCATAGGATCAGAGGTCTAGAGCTGGAAGGAATTTTAGAGGTCATCTAGTTTAATTTCCTCATTTCATAGAGAAAAAACAGTGAAGCCCAGAGAAATTACAGACTTCCCTAAGATAACACAGCTGGTTCAGTTATGCTACATATGAATAAATGAATGAATGAATCAAGAATCATGTAAGTACTTACCTTGAGAGAAGCAAAATGAATACAAAAATAAAACAGTTTCTCTCCTCAAGGGGCTTATGTTGTAGTAAGACTAATAGTATACTTATATGTGTATACACATATCACATATATGTATATGTATGTGTGTGCATATATGTGTGTATTCCCTCTTTGACACTACCTCTTGTAATCCTTGGTCCCTGGTTTCCTTCAAGATTCAGCTTAGGTGAGACCTTCTACACAAAGCTTTCTCTGATCCTTTATAATGGTTTGTGACCAAAACTACCTTGACTACTTTTACATATACATTGATAAATTTATATATTGTCTTCCTCAATTATAATATAAGCTCTTTGAGGGAAATTTTGTTTTTGTATCACCAGGGCAAAGCACAATTAATGACGCAAATCAATACTTAAATATTTTTTGACTGATGATAAAAGGTAGAAAGTCCTGGGCCTAGGAAAACTTGAGTTCAAATTTGGCCTCAGATACTTACTAATTGTGTGACCCTGGGCAAGTCACTTAAACTTTGTTTCCCTCAGTTTGCTCAACTATAAAAGAAGATAATAATAACAACCACTTCCCAGGATTGTTGTGAAAGTCAAATAAGATAATATTTGGAAAAAGCACTTAGCACAGTATTTGGTAAGATTTTTATTCCCCTCAATATTATTCCCTTCAACAGTATCTAATTAATGGTACATTGTGAATAAGAAGACAGAGACAACCAGTGTTGCATGGATTAGAGTAATCTGTGTTAGATCAATCTAATTTTGTTCTGTGGTCAAATAACAACTGATAGGAAAGTAAAAGGATTAAATCTATATAGATTTTAATAAAAGATTCTTTCAATTTTAATATTCTAATAAACAAGTTAATTCATGTGTCATACGTATAAGGAGAAAGTTCTGGGCCAGAATGATCATACAATGTCTCACAGACTAAATAAAATTTTATCTGGGCCTTAAGGGACAAGTAGAATTCTGTTACATCCCTTCTGACTCTAAGTCTTATGATCCCAAGGTAGTATGGGAATGATGCTACTTTGAGGAAAATCATGTAACAGAGATAAGACTATGCAAGGGATCTGGATGATGCTGAGTAGATTATCTGTGATATAAAAGTTAGTATAGGGGGAGAAAAAGGAGAAAAGGTTGGAAAGGCAGGTTGGGACCAGACTGTGGACCCTGAATGTCAGACTAAAGATTGTGGACTTGGTCTAATATAAGATAGATTGAAGGGAAAATGTTAGAGAGAAGGAATATAAGGAAAATAGGACCTTAATATATAAGGGAACATTAGCTGAGTGGAGAAGAGATTGGCAAGGGAGGGAAATGCTCTGACTGGAGAGCAAAGGACATAACTAGATAAGGACTTTGCCTTTCCAAAGACCCAAAGGTGGTTATAGTAAAGAGTCTGACCCTAGACTGGAGATCAGAGGTTGGTAGGACTGTGGTGAAGAATAATAACCTAAATTTTCAGTATTTCTGTGAAGCTCTTTGTATTGGACACCAAAGGTAGAGCTAAGTTTTATAATCAATGTAAAAGTGCTACACAAAAAAGGCTTGCTTGCCAAAGTTACAAGACAATTTCTAACTTTTGAGTGTTTCTTTGTAATCAGGATGTGAGAACTGAGTGACATTCTGAGATTTATAGTGCTACAAGACAGGTATTTCTTTACAATGCTGAGAGCAATTTAGATTACCATGGTCTTTGAGCCAGAAGGCAGACTTGAGTCATTCCTGAGAGTTTTAAAAGAGACATATACAGCCTGGTAGAGAAGAATGAGAAGGACCAATTGTCGTTAAGCCCCCAGCTCCATAAAGGACTTAACAAGTTGAAGTGTAATGCATCAATGGCACAGGAGCAACAACCGGCAAACATAAATAAATAAACAAATAAATGGGAGAAACTAAACTGAAGATGGAGTTGCAGAAAAGAAAGGTAAAAGCAAGGTGGGTCAAGGGCCTCTGCCAATATCTTGAGAATAGAGGCCTCATCATGAAGCAACCAGTTGTATACACATCTTTAAAGACTGAAGGAAGTTTAAAAAGTCTACTTTTTCCCAACTTTCCCCTCCCCATGCCTGTCTAGTAACAGATACTATAATATACTTTGCTAACTTCTTTTAACAGAAATTTTCTCATACCATGGAGACAGATAAACATTTAGGACAGAAATTGAAACCTCTATCCGAATTTCTCCAACTGGGGTCTCTGTACAATCACAATTGGGATTGTACTATTCATTTTTGTCTTCTATGAACTCCACAAAGCAACAAAGGAGGGTACCACATGTAACTGAGGGCACCACATGTAACTGAGGGCCGTCGTATATCTCTTAGGTTAAAGAATGAATTGACTATTCTAACAGCATATGATTGATCAAATACACAGAGAGAAAGGGGTAAGGAGGAGAGAGCAGTCTCCAAAGTAAAGATCACACCCTAACCCATCCCCCTATAAAGGAGATTGTCAAGGCCTGGGAAGGATTTGTTTCTGTTCTAGCAGGAATGAGAGTACACAAAGGATCAAATAACCTTCGTAATAACTCTATACACTGCAACAACACAAAGAAGTGTTACACACTTATAAATAAAAAAAAAATTTTATTGCCTTTTGGAGGAGAGAAGGCAGGGCAGTTGGGATTAAGTGACTTGCCCAAGGTCACACAGGTAGTAAGAGTTTGTTTGAGGCTGGATTTGAATTCAGGTCCTCCTTATTCCAGGGCCAGTGTACTGTTCACTGTGCCACCTAGCTGC
Organism: Pseudocheirus occidentalis; assembly: GCA_028646575.1. Classification (NCBI taxonomy): domain Eukaryota; kingdom Metazoa; phylum Chordata; class Mammalia; order Diprotodontia; family Pseudocheiridae; genus Pseudocheirus; species Pseudocheirus occidentalis. Next base: position 106,607,049 of record CM053598.1, on the reverse strand, counting down.
CCCTACTTATAAAATTTTGACTTGGAAAATTTCACGACTACCAAATATCTCTCTAGTTAGAATTCTAGCCAGTAAATTTCAGGAGAACCTATATAATTACAGATTTTAAAATCATTCATTTTAACAATGACAAGAGGGAGGAGCTATTATTTTTCTAAACACTCTGGGAATAAATAAGCTTCTTAAATATTTTGCAACCTGGCACATAAAGGAAAAACAAAGGAAAAGAAAAATCAGACTCTTGTTCAGGCAAGCAAAGGATCCATTTCCGAAGTCATTCAACAATATTTGCCAATGTATTAACTAGCTTTTCTGTGGTCACCAAATTACATTGTTATTCAGTTGTTTGTAAACAAAGGTGAGAAAATATCATTTAAAAAGTAATCAACTAAATAGCACTGTGAGTTTTGCTTCCTTTGTTCTTGCTTCCTTTTGAAGTTACTTGGAACACATAGTTTCCTGAGTTTAGTTCAATCTCCTACTTTTTCTCCTGTGTTAATTATTAATGTGACCTGTTTATGTACCAGTTATCCAGCTAACCATTAATATTTGTTTACTCATTGATGACCTTTGCAATTGCGTACCAAGCTCCTGGCTATAAATATCAACATTTTCTTCATACACTCAAAGTGTTCTTCATATCCTGTGATTACCAAAGGCAGTTCCTTAAGATTTGACAGAAAACTCAACAAGCACTACATGTATATTTGCATAAAAATATGTATGTATGTATGTATGTATGTATAAATATATATAGACACAGATACTATGGCTTTAAGAAAATTAATGTGCACTATTTTCCTTTGTGGAATAAGCAAAGAAATAATCAGCAGAAGTGTACACACACACACACACACACACACACACACACACACACACACACTCCAAGTGGATCATGACCTAGTGCTGGGCAATAGAATACTTTTCCTACCCCACCAAATAACAGTGTTAAATGCTTCCACATTCAAGTAAGTCTGTAGGATTTATCTCTAGTTATCCAGTCAGTCTACATTTACCCTAACATTAGCAAGACATTTCTATTCTACACAACTTTAATGGCAAAAGCCTAGATTAAGCAATACAGTTGGATTAGGTTTGCAAATAGTGACCTTAATTTTACCCATCATTGGAGGTTGTACATCTTTGACTCTTGATAACTACATTTACCTAACTTAAAGGTACAATCAGTAGCCTTGGCTTTTGTTTTTAATAAAAAGAAAGTAACAAGAGTTTTTTCTTGGAAATTGAGCATACCATAGCCTTGCTATCATTGCTTCTGTACGTGATAACAGTCAGCATCTTTTCTTTTTGCTTGGTCCGTTAACATACTAACACTAGGAAAGATCCATCAGAAAATTATTATCTTTGCATAAAAATACAATTGTAACATCCCAAAGTATCTTTATATTGAAATATTTAAAAATATTAATATCATTTCAGTCATAAATAACCATTATGGCATTTACAGAGATTAAATTTTTGAGATATGCCCTAGGTGTACATTCAGATTTTCTTGTTCATTGAGTTCCAACTTCAGTAAAATTAGTTTTTTTAGGATGGAGCATTGAACACTTGCTGTGACTGTCACTTCATGCAGAATTTATCATACAGACTTTAAGCCATAAGACTGGGGAGCAATGTCACAAGTCATTGTATTTATAATCTTTGAGGGTTTGAATTCAGAGTGGGTGAAGCTAAGCTTTCTAGATCTCTGTTCTTAGCCTCATAGACCACTTGGGTTCAATAGCTTCTGTGGTAAGGGCATTTTCCTAGAATTCATTGCATTCCCTTAAAAAGCACTTCTGCTTGAGTTGGTTATAAGGTACTTCAAGTATATAAATGTCTCTCGGGTTTTCTATGCTGAATAACTCAACTTGTCTTTCCCATTGAGATACATAACAAATATATATGGGATAAATGTGTGATGTTTTTATTTAGAATGTCTGGTGCCTTGTAGAACAGAAGTTGGTTTAATCTCTCTGGTAAGAAACATTATGAACATTTTAAAATTAAATATTAAGACCTGCATTTAATGCTCCTTGTGATGACAAGAGCTGAAGGGGAATTCTGAATTAAGAGTCAGGATCATAACCTAATGTCAATGTGTCTAAGGAGAGAAAAGATTCCTTGCGATTTACACCATCCTTGAAAAACATAAACATGTATTATAAAAAAATGAGGGAAAATGAAAGAGTCTTTCTGAATGTCTTAGACTCAATGAACAGCTCCGTTAAAAATAATTATATATTTTCCATGATTTCTGTTTATCAAGAGAGGCCAATATGGAATAGTTGAAAGAATGATAGACTTGGGATTAACTCCTGGCTGTCATTCCAAACTAAAAGTTTGGGGAAGTCATTTAACCTCTCTGAGCCTCATTTTTCTCATGTATTAAAAAAAGAGCATCATAATACTTTCATTACTTTTCCCCACAACATTGGTGTGAAGAAGTCACTCTAATTCAATTAGTCAAATAGTTATTAAATATATGCATTAGGCACCATGCTACATATTGGTGAATGTAAACACAAAGGATGAAACAATTCAACCTCCTAAGGAGCTTACATTTCAAGTAGCTCTTCAAATGGTATCAATGTCTGAAATATACAGTTTTCATTAAATTCTCTTCATCAAAACTAAATTTCTTAATCCTCCAAAAATGCCTTTGAATTATTGATTAGAATAGATTCTTCTATGTATGTGTGCATATCTATGTGTGTGTGTGTGTGTGTGTTCTGCTACACAGGTTTGTCCTTTACACAATAGTATCTTTTAGACCATTTTATGAGGTTTAGCTCTTTAAGCTGATAGGCAGGTGGACATTTTCATTTATTCTCTTTCTATATGGAAAAACTGAAAAAAAAAGTGGACTTGCAGAATTTGTCAGCATTTTTGTGCTACCTTGATTCTGCCACCAGTCTAATCCCAATGCATGATATGATTTATCCTGTTCAACTTACTCCTTCTGCCAACTGGGATATTAAAGGGAGCAGCAGGAGTCTGTGAACAGTGTAGAAGAGAGGCACAAGAAATAGTAGTTCATAGAACTCTCGGTTAGAACATTCAGAGCCCAACAAATGGTGATTGCATTCAAGTATCTGAAGGACTCTCACATGGAGAAAGGATGCAATTTGTTTTATTTGGCTCCCAGTGGTCAAATACAGAGCAATTTAGAGAATTAGATTCCTGCCTGCTTTAAGAGAGCAAATTTCCAAATTTGGAATATGCTTCCCAGAAAGTCCATCACTTGCCCCTCACTAGGGATATTGTGATTCCTGAGGGCCTTGATTAGAGATGTTTCAGTTAGGCTAACAAACCATAAATCATAGGATCACAACATGTTATGGAATCTAACAGTCTGAAAGGAGCTCAATGGCCATTTCATCTAGAGTTAGTGTTAGACCAACACATTCCTGACCAACAGATCCCACAAATGATTATTCATCTTCCAGTGAGAAGGGAACTACTAACTCTTGAGGCAGCTCATTGAACTTTTGGGTAACTCTACAGAGTTTTCTATTATATGAAGCCCAAATTTGCCTATTTGCCACTTATTTTCATGGCTCCTGTTTCTTTAGGGATCAGAACAATTCAAATGACTTTTCATCATTAACATTTTCTTTTAAATTGCTTTTATGATTTGTTCTTTGATTTACTCATACTTAGAATTTAATTGTCATCTCATTGTACCTTTTGTTTGTTTTCTTGAACCAATTACTATTTTTAATTTCATTTTAGTCTGCAAAGTACATACTATTTTTGCCTTTAAAAACACTTGTTTGCTCTATCTCTGTGTCTTACTATATGGTTAATTTTTGTAAAAGTTTCATGTGGTACTGAGAATGTGTATATTTTTTTTGCTGTCCCATTTAAAAGATACCATAAATCTTTTATGTCTAGTTCCTCCAGCAATTTTTTCAGTTCCATATTTTCCCTTTTGTTTATCTAGTTGACATCCAAAAATGTTAGAGTTATATTGCATTCTACAGTCACAGTTGTGTTACTACCTATGTTTTCTTATAGCTCAGATAATGTTTACTTTAGAAATCTGTATGCTAAGGTGTCTGGAGCATTTATGTTTATTACTGATTCTGGTTTGTTGCCTATGGACCTTTTAAGCATATTAAGTTTCCTTGTATATTCATTTTAAATTTTAATTGTTTATTTTTACTTGTCAAGTAATATGATTATACCTCCTGTTTTTTGGGGGGATTCTCTTGATGCACAATTAATTTTTGCATTTTCTCAATTTTATTTTGAGCATGTCTGCTTTTTAAAAATGTATTTCTTGTAAGCAACAAATTGTAAAATTTTATTTTCTATTCCAATTTGTCATTGTGTGTGTCTATGTGTGTATGTTTCTTTTATTGGATTGTTTAATCCATTCACATTTAAAGTTATGAGAGTTATAGGTTTACATTTTTCTCTATCGGTCTCTAAAATTCCCCATCTCCTCCAAGTTCTATTTTTTCCTCTTCTGCTGTAAGCATAGTACCATGTTCCCTCAGTTATTTTAAATTCATTTATTTAAGGTGGTCCTTTTCCCACTAGCACTCTTTCCCTCACTCTTGATCGCCTTCTCTCATTTGTTATCCCTTTATACTTCTGGATTTTGCTTATTACCTCCTTTTTCTCTCCTGCTTCCAATTGATTACATATTTCTTACCCACCCTCCCCTTTTTCCCTCTTAGTCAAGTCAATTTCCTCTTCTTTTCCTCCCCTTCAATAACTCCCCTTTAGTCCTTTTCATTAGTTTTTTAAATTTCATTTTTGGCACCCCTTCCAAAAAGGATTTCTCTTATTCTCTTTATTATCCATCCTCTCTTTCTACTCTCATTTTCTCTGATTCACAATCTCTACAACTATTTGTTCCATTTCTTTTCTCTATATTCCTCATGTAATCAAAGCTTCCATTGTATCTATTCTAGGTTTTTCCACTCCAGGCACTTTCTGCCCCTGCCTTGCAGCACTTACCCCCAGGACTCCCCTTTTCCATTGTGCCTCTTCCAGAACAATGCTTATTATTGCAGGTATCAGAGAGGTCCCATGGTAGCCCCTGATTTTGCAACCTATTACTGATCTTTGCCAGGTTACCTTCCCCTCCCTGAATTTGCCTTAAAATCTTTTCCCTATATCTGTCCATGCTTTCCCATTCCCTCAGATTCCAGTTGCCTCCAGGACTTCTAACTTTCTACCTCTTGAGGAAAGACAAGTAGACACTCCAAGTACCAAATCTCATCGGCCACATTTAAAACAAAGTCCCCATCTCCCTTCACAGACCATTTTTTTTATACATAGGAGCATTCATCCTTGGAAACCTCTCCTGTCACTAAAGCAAGACCTCCTTCCTTCCCCCACTTCCAATCCTTCCCCTCTCCTCCACACTCATTCTCCTATAGGTTCTCCTTTTGCTTTTCTTTTTTTTCTGGTACCAGAGGGGTCACCTTTCCCTCATTGCTGCCTCTTAATTTGACTCTGGCATATCACACATGCGTCTCTATTCTCCTGCTGCCTTCTTATCCTTTTATGTACCCTTCCATGTTCCATAATGCCCACTCTTCATTGTTAACCTCCACTAGACTTCTGCCTTTAGCCCAGTCTCCTTGTGTAGATTTAGAAAGAAGTTTCTTCTTGGTCTCTTTGCTGTCATTTTTGTTTGTTGCTGTCACTGGCTGCTGAATTTACTCACTCCTCTTGCATTTCTGTTTTTAGAGGTATTTGGGAAATAATTTCTTCAGTTTTGGTTTTCTTTCAAAAAATGTTTCAAATATCTCTTTGTTATTGAATATCCATCCTTTTTTTCCATCTATGATTAAGCTCAAATTTTCAGGATTGGTCACCCTACCCTGTATTTTGAGTTCTACTCTTCTTTGGAACACATTATTCCATTCCTTCATATATTTTCTGATGAGTGAAGACTAGTTTTGTGCTATTTGAATTTCCTTTTCTTTGTATTTGAAATACTTTCTCCCTGTTTTTGGAGAATTTGTTTAAATTGTCCAATTTAGCCACTATATATCTTGGAGTTTGCAACTTTGAATTATTTATTATCCTGAAGATGACCTATGAATTCTTTCAATTGATATCTCACTGTCTGTTTTCAGAAGTTTTGGGCAGTTCTATTATTTCCTCCATTATGGTGTTAACATTTTTGAGGTTTTGTTTTTCTGGGAGACCTATGATCCTTATTTGTCTCTATGCATCCTATCTTTGAGATAAGTATGTTTTGTTTGCATGGTGAACACATTTTCTTTTAACATTATTATTTTTTGCTTCTCTTCTTCTAGATTATTCTTTGCTTCTATATATTTACATTTCAAATCTATTGTTTTCTCTTTTGTTTCTCTGCTGAGACTTACCATGACAGATTCTAGTTTTTCTATTGTGCCCATTATTTTTGCTGTATACTGCATAAATTCCACCCTTAGAATTCCCGTTTCTCTTTCTATTTTCTCAGAAACAATGTGTTGTGGTTCCAAGTTTTCCTCATATCCCACAGGGTCCTCTTTCTCATCAAGTGTTGGATCATTTTCCTTTGTTTCATAGTATTTATTCATAGATACCTGAACATTAACTCAGTCTTTCCTTCTGTTGTTAATATTGATTTAATATTAACTTGTTGATTTATCTGCCTGTATTCAAGGTACTTGAGTTCTCTTCTTCCTGAGATCTTTGGTAATTTCAGTTGTTGTCCACCCTGTTTCTCCCCTGTTTACTTTCTGTCTCTATCCCCTCTAATGATTATTTCCCTGGGGACTGGATATCAAGTTGTTTCAGCCTCCTCCTATGCTGGGAATTCATGGTTCACCATCCTAGATCTGTCTTCCAAGTGACTTTTGGGGGGTCAGAACTGGCTGCAACTTGTTGCTGTGCTCTTTCTTATGCTTTGTGAAATGCCATATAGCATACCTTCTACCCCACATTCTCACATACACACACAGTGTCCTGTCCTGGTGATTTGTCCTGCTCCCTCTGTTCCTCAGTTCTCTGACCTGGCACATCAGTTTGGAGAGGTGGTACTATAGAATTGTCTGTTCTTTCGGAGCTTTGCTCTACTGGTACCATGCTGTTTCAGTCTTAAAAGGATATTTTTGCCCCTGAAGGGTTTTAGCAATATTAACTGTCTGTCATGGGAGGGGTAAACTTCAACAACCTGAAGCTGTATACAGCACTGGAAAAAGGAAGGAAAAGAGATCATGGTGTGGCAATGGGTTTTGTGGCAAGTGTCTAATCTTTGTGTCTGCCTGTATAGTCTCACTGTAGGGTAGTATAGGAGGCAGGGAGGGGTGCTGAGTGAGTTCAGGGTCACTGAAGTTCAGTTCATAGGGATACTTTGTTTTTTAACCTTCTTGATATTGTAGACCATGGACACAGCTGAGGTTGCTTTGTCCTTGGCATATAAATTCTATTTTGGAGAGGTTTGAGAGGTCATGGGGATCTTGTTGCTCACATTTCCTGTAATGGCTCTTCTATGTCACAGGTCTTCAGTTACTGGAATATAGCTATAATATTCACCTTAAGTGTTTTCCAGGCTAAACATCCTAGTTTTCTTCAACTGCTCTTTATACAATATTAACTCAAGGCTCTTCATTCTCCTGATTTTTCTCCTATGGACAATCACCAGTTCACCAACACATTTTCTCACACATAGTGCCCATGCTCCAGATATAGCCTCAGGGTAGAGCAGGACTATCACCTTCTTATTCTTATCTCAATGCTTCTTTAAAAAGAACAAAAGAAAGAAAAGAAGGACAGATAGGTGGCACAGTAGAGAGAGTACCAGCTCTGGAGTCAGAAGGACCTGAGTTCAGATCTGACCCTAGACACCAGCTGTGTGACCCTGGGCAAGTCACTTAACCTCAGTTGCCTCCCAAACTGCCTTTATGGTACACTAAACCCCCAAGATGCTCAAACAAGTGCTATCTAATTATGCTTCACTTATGTTGTGTTTTTGAAATAAATTTTTTGATTACAAATATTTAGAGGCAGACCTGAGTTCATATCTACCCTCAGACATGCAGTATTTTATGACCTTGAGCAAGTCACTTAATCTCTGTAAAATAGGGATAACAATCACATCTATTTTCCAATGTTATTATAAGGAGATGAGATAATGTTGTAAAATGCTTTGTAAATCTTTTTTTTAATTTAAATTTATTTTTTGTTTTCTTGTTTACATTATTCATTTTCATTACATTTTTGAAATAAAATTTTCTCCCCATCTTGCCCCTGCCCCAACCCTAAAACAGCAATCCCACTGTAAAGCCCCTCCCCTGCCCTGCTCTCTTATTTTCTGGTAGGGCAGGGAGGGTCTCCCTATTCCAGCCCCTGTATATCTTAATTCCTAGTTGCAGGTATTACAGAATTTAAAATTCTAGATTCTTTTGATCCCTCCTGTGTCACCCACCCCCACTGGAAGGACAATGAATTCAATATAGGCTGTGGATGTGTGATTATACAGGACATCTTCATAGGACATATTGTGACAGTGATCATCTGTCTCTCCTTTCTATCTCTCCCCCCTTGTTCTATTCTCTACCCTGTCCCTGTCCCTCTACTGAAGTGTGTGCTTCCAGCATCCCTCCCCCAGATCCTGCCCTCTCCTCCAATATCTCCCCTCTCATCCCCATACCCCCTACTCTCCTGTGTGGCATGATGCCCAGTTTAGAGTTTATGCCATTTCTTCCCTAAGCCAAATTCAGTGAGAGTAATTGAAAGTAGAACTGCAATAGTTATCTCTTGCCTCATCTCTATGGGATGATCAATCCCATTTTGTCTCTCCCTGTTTCCTCACATTCTAGTCCTCTCCTACCTCAGAATTTCACCTTTTAAAGTATCATCCCTTCACATTCAATTCATCCTATACCCTCTATATACACATATACACACATGAACAGATATATATTCATACACATATATAGCTTCCTATATGGACCTATGTGTAAGTATACACACACACACACATATGTATCTACATTTGTATTCCCTTCACCTATCCTCATGCTAAGAAAAGTTCCATAAGTTACTATTATCGTTTTTCCATATTGGCATGTAAATAATTCAAATT
>CM053598.1:106578014-106597482 GCA_028646575.1 Pseudocheirus occidentalis | reverse complement strand
CTGGAGGGAGAAAGCTCTGTCCCAAATCGCTGGGGCCCTCACAGCTGCCGGAGCTCTTAGTGGGGTGCTGCAGCCCCACCTCCCAGCCTTGGCTCACTGAAAGTGCACCCCAGGACCACCACGATCCAGATCCAGGCCACTCAACTCAAGAGCCCTTGGCCCTGATGGATCGCGTCAGCCCCCCTGCTATCTGCAGGCTGAGGGCTCTGAAGCAGCCCAGTGGGGGCTGCTGGGGCTCTCAGACGTTCCTGCTGTTACAGCTGCCTCCCACTGCTTCCTTGCGCTGGGAGCAGTTTGGCAGGACCCGCTCTTCTCCTCCCCAGTTAACAAAATCCACTGACCTTTCTCTTAGCCTTTTTTTCTTCTGGCCTGATAGATGTGGTAACTGTGCCTCCAGTGCAGCCAATCAGCTCTCTTATAGCTGAGGTTCCCCGCCTGATGCCCCAGGGCTTGACCCGGCCGGGGTTTCTGCTGTGAACAGCCCCGCCTGCTGCGCTGCCTGTAGCAATAGATGTGCTTTCTGTCTTTTGGAGAGTTTTGGAGCTTGAAAATCTGTTTAGCGTCCCATTTTATGAGTTTTTTAGCATGTTTGTGTAGGAGCTGTGGTGCTTTGCTGCTTCTATGCCACCATCTTAGCAGCTACATTCTTAATTCCAAGAAAAAAAAATGAGTGAGTGAGAAAGAACACCAAAAATCATATGGATGATCTCCAGTTTTCGTATTCTTATTCTTGTTCTTGTTTTTGTTCTTGTTCTTGTTCTTCTTCTTCTTCTTCTTCTTTTTCTTCTTCTTCTTCTTCTTTTTGTTTGTCTTCTTGCTTGTTCTTCTTCATTCTTTGACACATACATACTTTTAGAAGAGGCATTGAGGAATGGAGGATAGAGAGCTGTCTTCAGGAAGGATAACTTGTGTTTGATTCCTGTCTCTGACACATACTGGCTGTGTGTGACCCTGAGCAAACTTCTGAACCTCTATTGATATCCCAGGCAACACATAGAGTATAAATTGCAGAACCTTTGCTTATCTGCATTGAGCAGGTTTACAATTTTCTATACTAATAAAGGTTTTAAACTCAATAGAAATGGGACCCCAATAAACCTACATAATGATTCTCAAAGATCACATATTGACTTTAAAAAGAGCACATTTGTATGTTTCTTTTTAAAAAAAATAATACATTAAAACATTAAAGTCAGATAGGAATTATATTTTAATTTTATTCAGGCTGCACTTGGAAGGGTTATTGGCTACATTCTTGGCTCAAATGTTTGACACTTCTGCCCTACACTAGTGAAATCTTAGGTTCAGACTATATGCTTCGATAGATTGGTGTTTTAATCACCATGAGTATTTATTCTCTTCAGTGATGAAATCACAATCCATCTGTGTCTGCCAAGCCTTTCCTGTAAGTTCATTGAAGAGGATGATGGGATCTTAGTGAACTCAGGAGTAAACTCTGGAGCCATCTAGCGCAAAGTCCTCATTTTAGACCTGAGGAAGCTGAGGTCCAAGGTTAAGTGACTTGTTCAAGGTCACAATGGTTGTCAATATCACAGGCAGGATTTGGACCAAGGCCTTCTCGTTTGAGAACCAGGGCTTTCTGTACTGAACCATCCAGTCTCTAGTCAATGTACTGGGAAGCTTCATGTAGGTCCCCTGACATTGTATGGATACCAGTAGAGCATATGTTCATCAATTCTTCCTCCTTTTTACTACAACTAGACTATCTTTTTATCCAGTTATATCTTCTTTTATAATGTCTGACGAGGTTCTTGTCCTATTCAATTCCTCTGCATAAAAATTTTGCAGTTGATTTTCATAAAATTAATGTATCTATCTTAAAATATAATTATATAGATAACTTTTATTTCAGTGATAAAAGAAATGAATGAAAAATTAAGTAAAACTTTTCATCTCATTAGGAATTAAGTATATTAAATTATTCCATAAATGGCAAATGTTTACAATTTTAAATTTTACATAAAGTTAATGGAGTTTGATATAAATTTTTATGAGTATTTGGACAAAGGGAATATAATTGATTCTGATGCCAGTAGAAGGAATGGATCATAGAATTTAGAGTTGCAAGAGATTTTAGGAATCTCTCTTTGTTTTACAGAAGATAAAACAGACCCAGAAGATTTTCCTAAACTCAGGTAGTAAAAGAGCCAGGATATGTACATAGATCTGATATGTGACACATGCTCTCTAAACTCTACCTCTTGATGCTGCTGGTGATGGTATTGGGGTAGCTTCATTTTTGTTATTTTTGTCTGTTTTTAGCAGAAAACATTCTGAAAACACAGCAAGGGCAACATTAAAAATTACTGGTAACACCACCTTAAATCCAGGAATGTTCCAAACGACTAAATTGCTTTTCCAAAGAATTCTTATTCTAATTTTTAAATTTTCTTTAGAAGGTGCGAGGGTAGATAGGAGCATAGGGATTTTAATTTGTATATGAATCAAGCAGAGAATACTATATTTCATTTGTAGTTCATGTAAGGTTCTAAATTGTGGTGTGTTAGAAATTATGAATAGAATTAATCACCCAGTATTCGCATCTGGTATCTCTTAGAATTCACCCTTGAATATCCCAAGTCCTGTAGAAGCCTTGGGATAATTCATACACTTTAATTGAAAGTGTTTTCTCCACCTATTTTATTCCATTCTTCCAAGTTATATCTTCTTTTACATTAAAATAATTCCTCTCACTCTCTGCCAACTGTACTCCTTGAAAGACTTTTTTTTAAAAAACATTATGCCCATCCCCAATAGTTATGAGTTAACCACAGTACATATATACATAGATCCTTTAATCTTTCCTCATAATTCAGTCTCTCCGTTTCCCTAATCCTTTTTGCTGTTTGTGTGTACACCCATTCTAATCTATCCCCATCATTTTGGTATCAAGACAGTCAACATTCTAGTATGTTATTTTAGGTTTGGACTCATCAGTTATGGAGCAAATTGCTCTCATCCCAGTTACAGCTCTTTCTAAGACAGGGTGAGTAGGGCTTTGTTCCAGGGTACTAATATTGAGATCACCGATAGGCAGAACCATACTTCGACAGAAAGAAAAAAATTTAATTTAGGACTTATTTAGCAAGAAAAATTAGTTTAAATAGGAAGCTAGATGTGGTACTTCTTTGGTCGGGAGACAGAGGTTCCTCATTCCCCTCACCTGTGGCTACATGCTAGGTGATGTACCTTGTGTAACCCAGCTCTGTTGCCTCTCAGAGAAGAAATCTCAGCAGTACTAACAGGTTGATGTCCTTGGGTCTTTCTCTTTCCCCACTCCCACACGGCCATTCCAGGGTTTCTCCACCAATGGCTGCATGTATCTTGATTTCTAAGGTAGTCCTTCCTTTTCTCCCCTCCCTTTATCTCAATTGACCTTTTTTTTATTGGTTCATTGAAGGGTATGTTTTATGCTGCTTTCCCTGGAACCATTTTGTGATGTTCTTTGTTATGAGAGATGGCTCTCTGGTTCAGGGAGTGGAGAAAGATACATTGTGGGCATTAAAGTGATGCCAAAAAAAAATAATCATATTGGAGAGGATTCTGGGAAGATGGTGGAGTAGATCAGAAAATTTCAAACTCTCAATATTTTTCTCCACAAAAGTGATAAAATAGTGCCTTTGGGCCAAGATAAGACTGTGAAAACAAATAAGATTAGGGGCAGAATTGGCATCCTCTTGGGACAATTGGAGATCTGATGAAAATTCCATGGACTAGATATCCCCCCTGTGAAGAGTAAACACCTCCAGCATAGGGTCCTAAGCAGTGGCAAGATGCTTAAACAATGAACCCTGGGGTTCAAGCCCTGGGGTTAACAAGGTTAGGAGGCTGCCTAGGCTAAGCCACAGGAACTTTTACCCCTGGGAAGTGAGGGGAGTTGGGCATCTGCCCTGGGGAAGATCTAGGTAGGGAAACTTTGCTGACCAGGAAGCCAAACCTAGCTGTGCTGGGGAAAGCAATGGGGTGAAAAGGAATGAGGACACACCCAATGAGTGCTGAAGCAGTGGGGTGGTGAAATCACTGACTTTCAGGAGGTTAGAGCTCAAGGTCAGAGGGAGGATCAGAGGCACCACCCTCATACCCCAGACTAGAGGTGATTATAAAAATGAAATTATTACCAAAAAATGCATAGGCAAAGGAGAAAGAATCCAACCATGGAGAGCTACTATGGGAATAGAAAAGACCAGGGTTCATCTTCAGAGGAGGATACAGAAGCAAAGAAACCTTTTTCTACCCCAAAGAGTAATGTCAAATGGTCACCTGCCCAAAAAGAATTCACTGAAGAACCTAAAAAAAATTTTTAAATAAAATGAGAGAGATTGATAAAAAATTAAAAATAAAAATGATACAAGAGAAACAAGAAGATTATAACAAAAAGAGTCAACCAACTAGAAAAGGAGATGCAGAATCTTAAGAAAGACAATGACTCCTTGAAAATCAGAATTGGATAAGGGGAAGTCCTCAAAGTTAAAAGAGATAAAGAAATTAAAAAACAAAATATAAAAAATTAAAAAATAGAAAACATGAAACATCTCATAAGAAAAGCATCAGATCTAGAGAACAGATCAAGAAGAGAAAGCATAAGAATAATTGGACTACCTGAAAGTTCTGATAAAAAAAGAATCTTGATACAATAATACAAAAAATAATTTTTAAAAATTGTCCTGAAGCATTAGAGCAAGAGGGAAAAGTAGAAATAGAAAAAAAATCTATCAATCACTACCTGGAAGGGATCCTACAAGGAAAACTCACAAGAATATTATAATTAAATACTGAAACTCCTAAATCAAGAACAAAATATTATGAGTAACAAGAAAAAAATTTACATATGATGGTACCACAATTAGAATCACATAAGACCTAGCTTTGGTGACACTAAAAGTTCAGAGGTCTTGAAACACTAAATGTCAAAGAGCAAAAGAGCTGGACCTCTTCCCAAAAATATCATACCCAGCAAAGGTAAGCATAATTTTGAATGGAAAAAAATGGACATCTGATCACCTATCAGACTTTTAGGACTCTGTTAAAAAAAGGAAAAAACACACCTTGAATTCAATAGATTTAACATACAAGAGCCAAGAGAAATATAAGGTACAAACCAATGACCAATTACAAGGGACTCAATAAGGATAGAATGTTTATTTTTTATATATGGAAAATGTGAAACCTGCACCTAAGATTGTTACGAGTAATTAGGTAGCTTATAAGAAAGATTGGGGTAGACCTGAGTATGGCATAGCTTTAAAAAGTAAAATCATTTAAAAACAGCTAAAAGAGTAATTATCCTATACAAATGAGGTGCAAGAGAAAGAACCAATATAGAGGAATTAGATGGGGGAGGGAGGCTGTTAGTTCTGGAAACCTACTTCAACAGGAATGGGTTTAAGAGGGGGAAATATATAAACATTTAGAAGAGAATAAAAGTCTTCTAAAATTTTAAAAAGAAATAAAACTCTAAGGGAATAGTAAGTGGGGAAAGGATAAAGGAGGGATCTTTAGAGGGGAGTGAGAAGGAATAAGTTAAAAGGAGGGTTTGGAAGAGTGCTTAGATGTAGAGGAATGGGATAAGGAAGGGAGCTTTAGAGGGGAGGGGAATGGAATAGGTCAAAAGGGTATACAAAAGGGTATTTAGGTTTAGGGGAATGGGAGGGTGAGGGTAGAATCTCTTAGGGAAAGTATATGTTTCTGTGTGTACACACGTATGTATATATACATATATACACAAATATATATATATATGTATATATAAATACAGTCTTGCACAATTATAGCCTTGAGGTGGTAGATAGTGGGGAGAAAGGAGCAAAAAGAACAAAGTAAAAAGTGTAGAGCAGAGAACAAAAGGAAATCTACAAGGAAAAAAAGACAGACAGCTTTCAATTTAACACACAGTATTTAAAATATAGCCTTTCTTGAAATGATAAGTTATTGCTATATATTATGAATCCTATCTTATATTCTGCTGTGCATATGTTTTTCTTTTTTCTTTTATATTTAAATTTATGTTTCTTTTTCTTTTCTTAGTATGTATTTAAGTTTTGGTGTTTGTCTAAAAGAAAAAAATCTAAATTTCAAAAAAAAATCATATTGATAAAGATGAAAAAAAGAAAAATAACCTACGAGTATGAATAAAAAGAATGCAAATGGAACACTTAGGGTTTGGTGTAAGGGAGACTGAAATCTGTTTATTTTCTTGCTTATTCAGCGGACTTTAGTAAGAAGTGAGGTAGGAGTTGGGTGGGGGGAGATATGATGGTCAAGGGGGTGAAAACAAACAAATTTTCCAGCTATAACAATATGGTAAATTTGACAAAGTGATTCTCGTATACAGACAACAGCCCTCAGGATAGTTATTTGGGTTTCCACCTGCACTAAGTCCATCATTAGCCTCTATTGTAGTTAGGCATTTATCTCTCCTGCTTCATGCCATTTCTATCTAAAATCTCTCTCTAGAAAGCTTGATCTACATATGTATGGGAATGTGCTAATATAAAGAAAACTTTATGGAAAAAATCTTATGAACATCAAACTAAACGATTTGCAACTTTCTAAACCTCTTCTGATCTTTGTTATTGTATCTTTATAGAATTTTATGTTTATAATAAACATATACATATTATATTGTTTTGCATTTTTATTTAATACTATTCATATAAAAAATTTAACATGTTAGCCTTCATCCACATACTTATCATCTTTCATAGAAGCATCATTCTCCTTTAAATCATAGCACTTAGATGTAGAAGGAATCTTTGAGATCTACTATGGTCTTCTCCTTGTACTGATCAAGAAACTCACTGTCATAGCAAAGATGTGACTTATTCAAAGTAGAGATAGTAAATAATTGAGGCAGTATTTGGATCTCAGTTCTTCTAATTCCAAACTTAGTATTCCTTCCATTATATAAGATACTATGTTTGTTAAAAAGTTGTCTTCCATTACTAAGGATAAATATAAATCTATAAAATAAAATATACTAAGAAAAACCTTCATTTTGGCCTGTGTTATAAATGCAGGCCAATAATGGTTTCTTTTCCCACACTTTTGTTCCCATATGAATGTTGTTCTCATCCTGTAAGAGTTTTTGGTCCCCCAAAACTTTATCTCTTCCACTGATGCCCCCTAAGAACTTAGCAATTTTTCTGCTCATATTTTTAACCTCTTTTGGTCCATTTCTATTATTTCTTTGTCCTCACTGGTAGTTGCACCAGCTCCCAGTTTAATATCATTTGCACATTTCATTAATATGCGGCTTACTCCCTCTTCGAGATCCTTAATAAAGATGTTAAATTAGATTGTATCTGACATTGACCCCTGGGGCACTGCTATGCTTTAACGATATCCCGTTTTCCTGCCAGCATTCTATAGAGTTCTTGCAGTGTGGGAGGAGCGTAGCTTCAACCTGGGATAAATCTTCAATTTTAATTCTAAAGCAGAAGTCAAGTCATGTGGTTTGGGATAACTTGACATTGCCAGAACATACTTGTAGTTGCTAGGAAGTCATATTTTAGCAATTAAGTACAGGTTTGCCAGAATTATATGTCAGATTGCCAGTCTGCTGACAATTACAAGAGATAGTCACTCTGTACTGTTTAATATATTTCAGTCAAACTGAGGAGAGTCTTGTTTTTC
The DNA here is from genome assembly GCA_028646575.1 of Pseudocheirus occidentalis. Lineage (NCBI taxonomy): Eukaryota > Metazoa > Chordata > Mammalia > Diprotodontia > Pseudocheiridae > Pseudocheirus > Pseudocheirus occidentalis. Next base: position 106,589,829 of record CM053598.1, on the reverse strand, counting down.
AAAATGAAACTAGGCTTTTTTTATTTTAAGACTAGCAATCACCTTTCACCAGCTTTTAAACAGCACAAATCTTTGAGGTTTCAAAGCAGATTTATTAAAGGAGTGGTTGTACCAATACCTAAGTTGTTAGACTTCAGAGAAGTGTACTAGGCTCCACACCACAAATCTGGATGTGATAGCATCTTTCAGATTTCAAGAATTCACAGTGATCTGTTCTTCCAAATTAGAAAATTTTTTATGTAAAAGATATTTATAATAATACCATATGATGCTCTTGGCACAAGATTTTTCTTTCTCATTATAAGTAACTTTACAAGAGAAACCGATAAACTTAAGATGAGAAACTTCTTCAAATACTTTGCACTGTAATTTTAAAAATTAGGTTACGTTACCAAGTAAATCAGAATCATCATTAAGTAAAATGAATCATACTTAAGGTGCGTATGTCCTCAAATCAAAAAATCATAGGGCAGGAGTGGGGAACCTGAGGCCTCAAGGCCACAAGTGACCTTCTAGGTTGTTGGTCTTTGAATCTGAACATCACAAAACAAATCCCGTTAACAAAAGGATTTGTTCTATAAAACTTTGACTCAATCAAAAGTCTGCACTTGAGGACCTAGAGGGCCATATTGAGGCCGAAGTTTCCCCACGCCTGACATTGGGCCTGGAATGAGGCAATCTAATCCATCAAAATCATTCTAAATGATCCAGGATGTATTTTCTTGTCATTCAGTTATTTTAGTCATGTCCAATTTTTTGCAACCCCATTTGGGGGTTTTATTGGCAAAGATCCTGGAATGGTTTGTCATTTTCTTCTCCATCTCCTTTTACAGATGAGGAAATTGAGGTAAACAGGGTTGAGTGATTTGCCCCAGGGTCGCACAGCTAGTAAGTGTCTGAAGTAAAATTTGAACTCAGATATTCCTGACTCCAGGCTCAGTACTCTATCCACTGTGCCACAAAGCTTCTCTTATCCAGAAAGTATTGTTTAGCATATCCATACACGTGTTATGTATATATTTATATCTCACGCAAGGAAATTCCAATATTTTTTTTGTTCTGTTATTTCATCTATGAGTTCGTACACAGGCAATACAACAACTTTCTGATTTAACTGTTAAGTAAATAATCACTACAATGAATCTAATTGCAGCACTATAGTGACCTCTGACAAAAGCAAAGTATCTGGGAATAACTGAAATTATTTTATCATCCATCACTGAAGTACTAGTCCTTCATATTCAAGTAATAGTTTATTTACAAAAATTCATTTATTTTTTGCTTTTTGGAGGGGGAAGGCAGGGTAATTGGGGTTAAGTGACTTGCCCAAGGTCATATAGCAGTGTGAAGTGTCTGCGGTTGTATTTGAATTCAGGTCCTCCTGATTCCAGGGCTGGTGCTATATTCACTGCACCACCTAGCCACCCCAAGAATAGCTTATTTTTACAAATATTAATCATCACATCTGGATGAGGGCAATTCCCTCTGCCAAATTCTCTATTTGTAACCAAGATGTTCGTGTCCTGAGCAGGTGAATGAATTACTCACAATTGTTCTGGGAAGCAAGATATCGGGTTAAAAGGACGAACCTAAGATACAGAGTGACAACCCTTTGGCCAGAGTGCCATCTACATACATAATTCATGAATCATAGGATCATCCAAATAATTTGAAAATCATAGGATCATTCAATCTATAACAGAAGGGAGGGACCTCCTCATTTCAAAATTAAAGAAGCTCAGGTCTAGAGAAGTGAGATGACTTAGCTAAGGATATATGGACAGTAAATAACTGAATTAGGATTTGAACTCAGGTCATTTGACTCCAAATCCAGTGCTCTCTCTAATGTGTTAGCCTTTTGGCTTAGTTATCTAAGAAGTTATATGTTAATGAGAGTTCAGAAAATGGAGTGGTTAATGTGGATCAGGATTTTTGAGAGCTTTATTTTAACTTTGAAGGAAAGGTAGGATTTGTATTTAGGACATAGGAGATGCCATAGGGATATCTGGAATTAACATTTAGCAATTGGGCAACTAGATGGTCTAGTGGATAGAGCTCTGGGCCTAGAGTTGGGAAGGCTCATCTTCCTAACTTAGTCTCAGACACTTACTAGCTGTGTGACCCTGGGCAAGTCACTTAACATTGTTTGCCTCAGTTTCCTAATCTGTCAAATGAGCTGGAGAAGGAAATAGCAAACCACTTCAGTTGCCAAGAAAACCCCAAATGTGGTCAAAAACAATCAAACACAATTAACACAGGGATATTTAGGATGAGGATTTAAGCAAATTCCTGAATACCTGAATTCTTATGGCGGGCATGATGTACATATACCAAACCTAACTTAAGTCAAGAATTCATCCTAGGAACATGACAACGTGTAGATATGATGAGTGCGGATTATGAACAACCTTGAACACTAGGCAAAAGAGTTCAGATTTAAATGTGGAATTAATTTGGAGCCACTGTAGACTTTTGAGCAGCAGGAATGATATGATAAAAATGATACTTCAGGAAGACTAATCTGAAACACTACATAATATCTCCTTTAAATCACCACACTTGGTGCTGCTATTGTGACCTAACACCTTCAAAAAATAAAAATAAAATTAAAAGACCATGAATGATATTCCTTTACTTGCCACAACTTTTAGCCACCGTGACAGAACTTTGGGCTTTTTGACTCTAGGCGTTTGTCCTCATTTTCTTGTTGCTTAGCAGGGTCTGCTGGCCACAGTGTCTAGTGCTGTTTGATCTGACTAGTGTTTGGGTTCTGTTCTGGCTAGTTCACTAGGATCGGCTGTTTCCACTCTCTCTAAAGCTTCCTTCTAACTCTTCAGTGTCATGATGATGAAAAATGAAACAATACTAGCTTCTTCTCAGCTTTGGCCTTGGCCATAACTGTTGGCCATTAACCCTTTGCTTTTTATCACCTGAGTCAGTGGGGATCTAACAGGTAACAGCAATTTGCGGTGGGAGAGGAAATGCAGAACGCAAATAATTTAACTAAAATAGGTAAAAGTGACCAATTTGACATCCCCATTTTACCTGGTGCTCTTTGAGAATCACTTTAGCATATTTCTGCAGATTGCTCAGTTTTTCTTAGTTACTTAACTTACTTATTGCACATACCTGACTTGCGAGTATTTCAGCTTATCTGCCTACTTGGTAAATCTGAAGACCACTCATTCGAAAGCACTTGCATTATTGTGCCTCATAGAAAAAGAATTGTTAGAGACTTGCTACACAGATACTTATACTGGTTCTTCTTAATTGAAAGTTTTGGGTGGTATATATCTTTATAAAGAGTCTTTACAGTTTCTCAGTAATCTTTTCTGACCACCCTTAACACTTAAAAAAGGAATTGTACATGTTAATGGCTAAGGCCTCTTTAGATTGATACAGCTTTCTTAAGAAATCAGTCTTATCAAATTATATTCTTTTAAAACATGCAATTTATTGAAATTTTGAGTTGAAATTAAAATGTCTTCTCAGAAATACTTCCTCTCTTCTTGCTTTTTTGCCTAGAATCTGACTTTGAGGTTTTTCAATTCTCTACAGGCCTTCTGGAGATATAGATGTAGATTAGATACCAGCTTCTTAGAGGCCATCCCTCTGTGCACAGGGGAATTGTTATTGGTGAAAATGGTGTATCACAAACTTGGCAAGTTGGGACAGCTGAACTACTTATCTAGGAAACAACAAGAGGAAGTTCTCAGAGGTGCTGGGGTGGGGTCACCAAAAGGTAGCAGGGTCTATACAAATAACTAGCCTTTTCACTCACTACCTTAAGAAATGATTTAAATCTATATTGATCAAAATAGCCCATACTTCTGAGAGTTACTATGTGATGGTAACCGGGTGGGGAAGTAGGTAACAGCTGTAATTACAAAGAAACTTACAGCAGCTCAGCTGTGGTGGTCCATGATTTTGTTTTTTTTTTACTCCTGAGGGTATTGCACGTGCCTCTGGCTGCTGTCCCTCAGAGAAGGGCAGAAAAAGGTTTGAGTAACATGGCAGTGAGTCCTGAGGTATAGTAGGACACTGCACTGCTGGAGAGTCAGGAGAAAAAGAGAATATCTATGTGGTGATCTGTTCAATGATGCATATTTCAGCTCAGTCATAAAATCATAGATTTTGAGCTAGAGGGGCCTTAGAGACCGTGCTTTTCAACCCCCTCATTTTATAAATTCTTAGAGGGTAAACTCAATATTTGTTCACTGGGAAAAACTCCCCAGGCATCTTTGTGACTAATGATAATAATATAAACCCAGAGTGGGAATCCTTCTATAGATTGGTGACAGCCTACTTGTCAAAGAATTGGGTAAAAATATTAACTATTATAATCTGCCCCATATTGATATAAACATACTTAAAATAAATTTGTAAAAAGTCCTATTATGTTTAACAGGTATACAGAATCTATCATGTGGATCTAAGATTCTTTTACAATTTTTCAAAATTCGTCCATTTATCTACCCATTCATTCTCATGCAACTAAATTTATTGAGAACTTTATATACATAAGACCCTGGACTAGGTACTTTATATATATGAAAAGAAAAAGTCTCAAAACACTACCCTTATTGCAATGGACAAAATCCTGGATCTGAAACCAAAAGATCTCAGTTCAAATCCTGTTTTTGCTTTTTACTAGATTTATGACTATAGGAAGACTTTTAATCTCTCCTTAGCTATAAAATGAGGGGTTGGACTAGATAACCTCTAGCTCTAAAAATGTGCTCTAAAATGCTCTAAAACCTCTAGCTCCATCCTAGCTCTAAAAATATCATTATGGAATTAATCCTAGTGGGATTACCTATACAAATAAGTGTAATAGATGACAGGATATAAACCATACGCGATGCTTAATAGTTCAGAGGAGAGATAATGTTGCCTTGGGGGTGAATCAGGAAAGGCTCCATAGATTAGGAGAGATTGTATAAAATAGTAGCAGGTAGATTTTTTTTCTTTTAATATAACTGTAGTTAAAGTGCCACCATGATATGGCAGGATAAAGAGATGATAAAACTAGCCTGCTCCATATGATTTAGTTTTACAGCCTAGATACAGTAGCTCTATTTAGAAGATAAAATGCATAATTGAGTGTCAGCATGCCAAGGTGGATAAAGGGCTAACCTTGAAGTCAAGAAAGCTTAGGTTCAAATCTTGTCTCTGGCGTGCTCCTATTTGATCATGAGAATTTATTCAACATCTCAGTGCCCCAGCAAATTTCTAACTATAAGTTAGAAAGTTCATTGACAGCTACAAATACAACACTCCCTCCCCCCCACATATACAATTGCCTCCTTAGCCACCCCCCAAAATTAATCTTGAGCCTAAAATTCCATATATATGCATATATATACGCATATCTACATATGCATATATGTATAAATTTGCATTCACATATAATACAATATAGGCTATATCTAATTTTTTATATACTGATATCTATATATTTATACAGGCACACACTGGCTCAAAATTGGTTTAAAAAACAAGATCATTGATTGGGATTGATGAATCAGTATAGCTAATACTAATAAGTTATATTGCAGTTGTAGGATACTATCTGAAATGTGGACATCATTTGAATTAACTATATTCATGTAATGTAAACAGAAAAGCTAATCAATTTCAGATGCTAATGCTAAAAAATCTATTTATTAAAGAGAATTCCAAATAATTTGTATCTTTTTAAGAAACAAATTTCAAATTTTATATCTAAGATTTTAAAAAGTATTATTTTCATTAAACCAGTTGATAGGAACTAATTCCTTTGGTATTAACGTTGAAATGATAAAGCAAACAAATCTGAAGGAATATTTCACCTGTGTGGCCTTAGTCACTGCAAGCTTTTCTCTGTTTTGACAATAAATTAAAATTTGGAAATTAAGGAAAAGAGATATAAAAAGTCCAGACACTAAACTTGAGTCTTTGTTATGTTTTAACATTTCTAACATTCTTTTAAAATGTATTTGACACTTTAATGAGATCTACTTAAATGAATTAAATTTTCTTTAACAATGAGTAGTTAGTAAAGCATGATGGTTTTAAAATAGGAATAGAATTGTTTGAATTTATGGATGAAAGCTGTTTTCATTAAAGAGAGGCTAACTGTAGGGCTTGGAAACATGTGTTACCTTCTGAGAATATTTCTCTGGAAAACTGTTTTAAAAAGGCAACCTTTGCCATTTAGTCTACACATGAACATGAAGTTGTTTGTTTGCATAACATGACAATGGAAATGTAGAAGGAAATGTTCTGAGTTACATGTATCAAAACTGGGAGATGACATCACCCTTTGAGAATTTACAGCCCAAGTTTGGGTCTGTCTTGGAAGAAAACCATGAGTTTCACAGACAAGACTAGTTTTGCCTTAATAGGTGGTCAGTTTGTGCAACAAGTAAACCAGCAAGACTTCAGAAGTAAACAGAGAAGATAAGAAAGAGGAGCCCCATGTGTTGTGTTTTTTTCTTCTCTAAAGTTCAGATCATGTATCATCTCTAATGAGCTTGATAAAGCATAGCAAGGCAAATGGGCCATAATTTATCATGTTTTCCATTTCAAAAATGACAGTCAACTTAGGGGGGAAAGAGGTCTTTATTTTGTAAAAATAAAAAATAACGGAGAGGATCACATTTGAAACAACATCTCTAAATGAACAGTCATAATTCATATCAAATAGGGAAAGTTGTTCCATTATATAATGAGTTTGGTTAATAGCATACAAAATGTTGCTGTTAGCTCATAGTCACAAAACATTTTATTTCTACATTTTATCAAAGTTAAGAATAAGAGAAATAAACCTTTAGATTTTATAGTTAAAAGTTTGTAGAGAAATAGAATCAATGTTTAAAACTTAGAAACATCATTAAGTTTCATTCAGTTCAATTAAATGCAAATGATTAAAAGTTTAAGCTATATTTAATACATATTTGTAGCATTTTCTAAGGTTTTAATATTTCTTCAAATGATTTTCCCAAAGTTCAGTCTTCAAAAGATCATCTCTTTTGGCTTCAGCAATTCCCTTTGGAAATTAAACATGTTTTCTTATAATATAGACCAGAGCATCTTAGACCTCACACAGAGGCAAGCATGGTTAGAAATCAAGTGAAAATATGGGACATAATCACATTAGCGTCTTTAATGCTTGAAGTCATTTTGTCTTATCTATAAGCATGTGAGGGAGGATGGGGCATGGTTTGGTCATAGTAAAAAAAAAATTTTTTTGTACTAAAAGGAATGCTAATTTGTGTAGTGTCTTAGAACTACAAACCCATATTTAATAATAAATTATGTCAAATTTTTATAGTGGGCTAAAGAAGGCAATTTTTTTTTATTAAGAAGTTTAAGGATCATGTTTATTTAATGTTTTTACCAGAAGAGTAATTAACAAATAATAAGAATGCTATGTAGAGATAGTAGCTTTTTGTTTAGAAGATAAGAAGTATGTTTACATGGAGATCTAAAATATATATATATATATATATATATAAAGCCACATTTGGTTTTAAATAGTTCCAGTATCTGAAGGCTTTGAATCCGTACATTGAGATCCTAGGAGGCTGAGGCCTTCACGAGGCAAGGCATGGAAGCTTTTCTAGAGAGTCTTCATCGTACATTAGAACATACTACATTTAGCAGATTTTTTTTAAGTGTGGGAAATAATGTTAAGTGATTTTATATGAGATGGAGAGAAAAATGCACAAGTAAACAATGTTATAACACTGATATGATTTTATCATAAATCTCAGAACATCACTGGCATTCAATTTTTAATATAAAAAATTCTTGACAGCTAAGTGTGCTTGCATTACAGCTAATAAGAGGAAGCATTTATTGGGAAAATGTCTTTGTAGCAAAAATCCTTAATTATAGTCTGATATCCTTATATATAGGGAATTAACCCAAATATATGACCAGAACATTCTGCAGTAAATAAGTGGTGAAAGAATATGAACAAGGAATTGGAAATTATTAAAGAGCAAGTAAAAGATTATTCTAATTACTAGTAATAAAAATGAAAATCAAGCCAGATCTTAATTTTACCTCATACCCAGGAAGTTGGCAAAGATGACAAAAGATAGAAATAATCAATTTTATAGTGATTGTGGTAAGATAGGTTCATGAATGGACTAGTAGAACTGTGTATTGGTCCATTCTGGAAAACAATTTGGAATCAAGCTTAAAAAGTCACAAAAATGTCCATAACCTTTACTCAGAAATCTCATTGTTTGGAAACCAAATACAGAAACAAAAGATCCCTATACACCAAAATATTCATTGCAACATGTGTGTGCCTGTGTGTACATGTGTGTGCACACTAGCAAAGAATTATAAACAAAATAGATGCTCATCAATTGGGAAATGGCTAAACAAATTATGACATCTGAACATAATAGAATTTGCTGTTCCTTAAGAGTATATGATCTAATTATGAGTGCAGTAAGTAGAATTAGGAAAGCAATATAACAACATAGAGGACTACAAAAAATGCAAAAAGGAAGAACAAAAAGTGAAACAGAACTGAGAATTGTGTAATTATGATGACCAAGCTTGCTCCAAAGAAGAGTTGAAAAAATATACCTCCTTCCTTTTATTGTGGAAGTGGCAGGGTGGGGGTGGGGGGAGTTGGTGGTTCTATGAGTCCAGATTATTTTATACGTTGTCAGAGAGTTTGTGTGTAATGCAATGGATGGTGCTAAGGAGTTAAGAGTCAGGAAGATCTGAGTTCAAATCGTGCCTTAGATATATATTAGTTGTGTCATCCTGGGCAAGTCAGACCCTTTTAGTCTTAGTTTCCACGTCTGTAAAATGAGGGTAAGTAGCATCTATCTCTTAGAGTTGTGAGAATTAAATAAGATAATTTATATAAAGTGTTTTGTAAATCTTAAAGTGCTATATAAATGCCAGCTATTATTATTATTGCTACTAATAATTTTTCCAAACTATTTGTATTATTTTTCTTTTATAATTACTATAGGGAGAAGGAAGCATTAGCAATGATGGAATTAATTTAAATATTAGCTATTACTTTAAAAGCTTAAGAGATTTTATGTCAATTCTATTCTCCATTTTTTTCTCTCGTATATTTTTATAGTTCAGTAAGGATACTCATTGTCACACCTTTTACTTTTCCTGCTGCCTTCCTAAGTACTTCTGGGTTAGTTATTCAACAATTTAATCTCATAAACATTTAGTAAGACCCAACTATGTGCAAGAATATGAAGGATATGCAAGGACTGAAATCACATATTGTGAGAATAAGAAGTGAGGTTGTAAAAGTCCTGTGAGATTATCCTAATCAATGTAGTCAATTCAAAATTGTCCTTTATGATGTTTCCTACAGTGTCAAAAATTAAATTTTTATTTTCCTCTCAACCTTTAAGATTATTTAATAGACCATGTGATCTCATCAGCATGGAGGACTGAAAATCATTCTGCATTGCCCCTTTTTCATATTCTTCTGGCTCTCTGAGCTTCCACACATGCAAACACTATTAGTTTCACATTGTTGAAAATTGTTTGAGTATGGCGTATTGTGGTGATGAGAACTGAGCATCAGCCATGTAGAGCAGAGAATAACTGATTAAGTCAGAGTTTGGTCAGTGTTACCAAATAGCATCTCATCCCCGGAGGTGAAAACATTTTCCTTAATTGTAAGATGTTTCAGAAATGTTCTCAGTGAAGTTAATTCAATGGTCAAGTCAGAATGGACAATCCAGTTGACTAGCCTGAATATTAGAATTTCTGTTGATATACTTCAAAATTTCATGCAATGACATTTGTCCTCTTTTCCACTGCACCCCTAGTGGAATATAGTGAGCAAAATATTCGCTTTTTTGTGAAAAAGTTCTCAATTTCAACTGACTAATTCCACTTGAGTTCTTAATTTCCAAGTCCATTGTCCTAAACAATTCCTTATTTTTTCCAGCATTTTGTCTTCCATTTCTGTTTGTGTAGTACTTCCATTCACTTTATTGATTATGATTCAAGCTACAGATTTTGCAGCCCTATCATTCTCTGCTCTTCCAAGTCTCTTCGTTTTAGGAAAAAAACTCCATGATGCATGTGGTTTTTCAAGGTGATTTTTGATGAGGATTACTTGTATAATTTTAGCTAGAGTTTTGAATCCCAGGTTTAAGAGGTGTAACTAAAAAGGTCCACTATATATTCCACTGTAGCAGGGAATAACCACGCTTAAATAAATTCTAGAGCAAACATAGTAGTACTTGGGACTCTGTGGAAAGGAGTTGGTCCTCTATGGAAACTAGTGAAGACATTTGTGAAGGATTTTATGTTAAAGGGTGGGGGATGGTGCTTCATAAAATTTTTCTTAAGGGGCCTGTAATTTAAATTTTCTCCCGGCTTCAGAAAAGAGGAAACTGTGATTGGGGAGTGAGGTTCAGTTCAGAATGGAGAAATCCTTTAGTTGAGACTTTTGTTATTCTCAGACTTCTCACCATTTAAACATGGGTACTCTGCCTTTCATCAATGTTTCTGTCTTTTGTTTTGGGTTAAGGATTTCCCAGCCAAATCTGCCAAAGGGTTATTGTTAGTCAGCCAAAGAAAGCTCTCTTCCCAATAAGGATGTCAATAGTGAGGCCTCAGTGATCATGCTCCTATGTAGCCCTGTTAACTTCAGCACACTCAGAGGTGTGGGGTGAATGTATAACATAAGGCACTGAAGTTGCCTGAGGGCATGTTTCTGAAGCTCAAAGTCATAGGCCATTGGGCCAAGACCACAAAGCTTTGTAACATCAATTGGGATTTAGTTGGAAGGGAGCCTGTACAACCTCTGTGGCTACTAAAGATTCAGAAATGACTATTCTCTGAATTGTTCTTAAATGGAGTCTTGTGTTTTTTCCCCCTTTATTATTGGCAGGAATAAAATCAGGAAGGAAAAAAAACAATAAGTCTTAAACACAAAGTCACAGCTAAATAGAAACATGAAAAATCAAAAAGCAAATTGTAGAGTCTTTAACCTTTATTTTATGAAAACGGTCATATTCTAACTTTTGGTTCTGTCTCATCATCACAGAGCGAAATCACCAACCTGGTCAATTGTCTCTATATTTTAGGGAACATTCAAACTGTGTCAGCTATGGTGAGATGCCAATAGTTCACATGGTGCTACAACAAGAAGGAATCTTAGTGAGCATCTAGTCCAAGCCTATCATTTTACAGAAGAGAAAATTGAGGTAGGAAAGAGATAAAGAAACTTGCCCAAGGCTAAAGAATTAATTAGTTGCAGGAACAGCACTGTTAAAACTCAGATCTCTTGACTTTTAGTCCATAGTGCAATTTTCACAACATCTCAGACAAGTATGGTATTTCTCAATGTAATAGTAGTGTGGCAGGCAGTACCAGTCAGAGAGGATTCAAATAAATCACTGAAAGGGAAATACATAGGCTTAAAGTGATGAAAATAGTGGAAATGTTATGGAGTTGTGGAAAAACAGTCAGTAGATCTAGATGCTAGTCATAGTACTTCAAGCAAATGTGACTATCATCCTGCTTCCATTATCTGTAAAAATTAAATGATTGAAATATATGATTTCTAAAGTCCTTTTCAGATACAAAATTTCAGGTTCAAATTGGAATGTAAGGAGCGTCTATTAATTGCTCCTTAGTTTGAATAAAATCAAAGCTTTTTAAGGTTTCTGTGCTTTAACTTTACTGCCTTAAATAAAGGCCTTTGCCCTCTCAAACAGAACTGTAGAAGGGGTGGTATGGTGCCTATGTTTAAGGATGCTTATTAGAGGTGTTTATTACAATCATTACATAACCTTCTGGTAAAGCGTTCCCCGCC
>CM053598.1:106532374-106577514 GCA_028646575.1 Pseudocheirus occidentalis | reverse complement strand
CAGATTGTGGGAGGGGCCTTACAGTGGGATCAATGTTCTGGGCTGGGGGGTAGGGGCAAAAAGGGGAGAAAATCTGTAACTCAAGACCTTGTGGAAATGAATGATATAACCAAGAAAATAAATTAAAATTAAAAAAAAAAGAATGTAGCTGCTATATAAAGTTGCAGAGTCAGAAAAAAAACAAATTCCTTTGATTGGATTTTAATATTTTTAGAATGGCTTCTTGCTAACAGCGTTTGAAAACAATTAAACACAAAGTCTTTACCACAAGTGATTCTTTTCAACTAATAATAAATATTATTTTCAAAAACTTTTTTGATATTTTATTCCAAGAGATATTCTTTAGAAAATAATCAATTGACTTACTGTCTAATGTTTGTCTTCAAATGCCAATTTTTTTTTGTTTTTATGCTTTTGTAGTCCAAAACATCAATAAAAGTAATATACTGCAATCTTTGGGAAGTTTCCTTAGATCCAGGCCAAATAGTGAGCCCAAATTTATAATAACAGGTATTATAACTCCAGACAAGACCTTACCTTTTCTTTTAAGGTGGCCAGTCACAATGAACACTTTGTTTTTACAGTAAGGTATAGGCAAATCAGAAATACACGACTCTTGTTAATTTTGGAAAACAAAACCAATTTATGCTCTCTGCAGTTTTCTTCTATTCATTTAAAAATTCCCTTTATACTTAGTATTTATTTACTATGAGAATACAAATGAATGAATTTTTAAACAAAAAAACCTACAACAATTCAATCAACCAATCAATATTTATTAAGTACCTACTATGTTCTAGGCACTGTGCTAAGTGCTGGAGAAAAAAAAAAGAGACAAAAGACAGGTCCTGCCCTCAAAGAGCTTACAATTTAAAGGCAGTGAGGTGACAGCAAGAAAATAAATAAATATGAAGCAAGTTATATACAGGAAAAATAGAAAATATTTGGCAGAGGAAAGACATTGGAATTAAAAGAGATCGAGGAAGACTTCCTGTAGAAGGTGGAATTTTACTTGGTACTTAAAGGAAGCCAGGAAGGAAGGTCAGTAGTTGGAGCAGAGGAGGGAGAGCATTCCAGGCATAGGACAAACAGAAAAAAGTGCCTGGAACCAAGAGATCAAGTGTCTTGCTCCTGGAACAGTCAGGAGACCAGTGTCACTGATTGAAACATACTAAAAAAAATTATATCACATTACTTTAAAAAAAAAAGTCTCTAACAGGCTGGAGGACTGAGGGATGCATAGATATAAATGATCCCTCCTCCCTTCCACCCAGGAAATTAGAAGATGGAGTCTATTTGCATTAACCACATGGAGCTGGGGTATAATTTGCCTATCTGTCAAGAGTCAATTTTCTTAAAATTTACCAGCTTTAAGAATTGATACACTTGACAGTAAAAGTTTGGCTGGTTGGTAAAAATTTGCAACAGACCAAAGTGAGTTCACATAGGGCTATCATTGGTTTTAGATAATCTTCTCTAGGTCAAGAGGAAGGCAAACTGAAAGCAATCGTGGGAGATGAGGCTTTGTCTTTCAGTGTTTTATTTTCTTCATTTATAAAGTGGGAGTGAGAATTCCAGTGGGTCTTCCCGGGATGCTAGGAGGAATAAATTACTGTGATTTTCAAGTACTAAATAAATGCTTGTTCATTAAATGAAAAACAGTGATTGCACTATTCAAGGACAGAACAAAGTGTCTTACTTAGGAAAAGCATAAGAGCAGGACTCTTGACAATTAAAGATAGAGATCAATTTCCTTGTGGAGAAAGGGCTGTCTGAATAACGACACAGCTTCTAAAGGCATTTCCAGTAAAGTCAGTCAGTTGCGTATTTATAGAGTACCCAGAGGATATAGAATAATGTACGATGTGCTGGCAATTTCAGTGTGGATGAAACTGAATTTCTGCATTTTACTTCCATTCTGTTACCAACTTTTTACATGGTGACAAGTCAAATCTTAGCAGAGTAGCTTGGTAGAATACTGAGAAAACAGAGCAAAAACAACAAAAGCATCTCTACCTAGCCCCATCTCCCAAAGCAGAGTTAAGCAGGTGTCCACTGATGTTTTGTAAAAAAACATTTTGAGATCCTCAGATTAAAGCAAAAGCAGTTCCATTGAGGCTTCTCAAGGTGTGAAACTTATAAAAGTTTTTTTGACAAGGAAAAAAAATTACAAGATTAAGAAAAGCCTCTTAAAAACTGAATATATGGTTATAAGGGTGTATTTTCTGTGAAAATAAAAATAAATATGCCTAACCACAAAATAATTTATCATGTGAAATAAAAATGAACACTCACTGCATTGAAACTCATTCTCTTGTATGTAATTTGAAGAGATAGTTAACAAATAGTTTTACAAAGACTCTATTTCTATTATAATAAGTAATTGATGTAGACTTAACCATTTTGCCTGATGGATTTCAGAAGGAAGAGTGACAGTTGCTCACTGTACCATTATTGAAAAGCTGTATTCTGGATGATTTGTTTTTTGTAGTGTATTTTTTAAAGGCATTTGTGTGCTGCATGAAATGAGAAAACAATCTGCCCATAAAAGAGCATTGTTACAACTGTTTTTTTGAAGCACTATATGCAATATTTTTAAAATAAAATTAGAGCTACATCTCATCAAGATAGGCGAGTGGCAATATGGCCTAGGAAATAATCATGACCAAGGGCACAGAAGTTCAGGAATCACATAACCCCTTCATCAGTGACCTACCGTGTGACCCTGGGTAAGTCTTTTTGCCTCTTTGTCCCAGTTTCCTGATTTAGGAAAAAGGAGTAATAATTGCCACCTGCCTCAAAGGGATGTTGTGAGGATTAATAAAATAATTTTTGAAAAGCAGTTTGAGCTCCTTGGAAGGAAGGCACAATGTAAGAACAAAGCTTTATTGTAATTATTATGTAGTACCTTTCAGCAAAGAATCTCAGAGCACTTCACAAAACATTAACTCATTAATCTTCCCAACACTCCTCGGTGAGGATACCATTATCCCCATTTCACAAAAGAGCTACAGGCATAAGAAGGTTAAATGACTTGCCTAAGATAATACCAGTGATAAACATTTAAGTCAAGAACAGGTTGCCAGAATCCTGGCTCACAGTCCATTCTCTGCATCACTAGTTCATATGCCTTCCTTTTCATACATGCAAAGTCATCTGAAAAAGCAGATAGGTCGGCAAAGAACCAGGAGAAGTAAGGGCCAAAAAAGTGGCCAAGTTTGTATTGATTAAAGAGGGGAAGATGGCAATCTTCTTCTTAGCTGCCCTATTACAGAGAGGAAAAGAGAGGTAAGAAATAACCACACGCCTAACTCCTTGCATTTTCTAAAGGCTTTTCCTCAAGTATTTTTCACCCCTCCTCTTTTAACCTGACATCTTTTGGGTTGTTCCTGTCTCTTTGCCAAAAAACAACTCATCACTTTTGAATACAAAGGTAGCAGTTTAGCAACCAAAAGAATAATCTTAAAATACTTCATTCAAAGGAGCTTTCCCTTCCTAATACCATTTTTCCTGCTGAATCAAGTGAATGTGAGGCTGAGACAGGTGGTGCTAATCCACATCCTAAAGAGGAAAAGGAAGAATGCTAGCTATTTTACATATACTTAAGGAAAAAACATTTGGAAGTACATGCATTACACTGAAAATATCAAATCTGAAGCCATTTCTATATGTATCTATTGTGTAAAGTTTAGATTTGTACTTTAATGCCAGCTTCATTGAAGTTATGCTCAAGGTGTAGAAATATTATATAAACAGATGAAGGAAGGAAGTAATTGTTTACAAATATTATGTCATTTGACCCTTACAACCACAATCCTAAAGGGTAGGTGCCATTATTATCTCTATTTTCCATTTGAGAAAACTGATGCAAACTGAGAGTTAAGTGACTTTCCCAGGGTCATACAGCTAGTAACTGTGTGAGGCTAGATTTGAATTCAGGTCTTCCTGATTCCAGGCCCAAAGCTCTATACAGCTGCTACCTGTTGCCTCAGGTATCCATTAAGATCAATTAAGCATTCATGAATTAATTATTAAATATACAATTTGCCTTAATCTGGAAGTTATCCCAAATTAGTGGTGAGTTTTTTCAGTGGCAACACATTTACTATGTACTTTAAGCAGAAGTTATAAATTATTTGTAAGTTTGTCTCTTAACTTTAGGAAAAAAACATATTAGCACATGCCTCCAATAGAGAGGATGGGAGTTGGACCTGTGAATTCACTGGTATTGGGTATTCTTGGATTAGGAAATTTCTTCTGCCTATGTATTCTTCTACCTATTCACACTGTAATATATAGTATTAAACAGTAGCCTGAGATATCAGAGAGTTAAGCAACTTATCCAGAGTCTCACAGTCAGGACTTCAATCCATCTCTTCCTGACTCAAAAGCCAATTTTTTGTTCACTATACCATTTTGCCCTGCATTTTATTTATTAACTGTCAAAAAACCCAAAAACTTTTTGCTCCTGAGAACAATGTTATTGTTCATTATTTACAAAAAAATAAAATCCCTCTGTGTGTCCTAAGGGGTACAGTAAACTTCTAAATAAATAACTGGGTTAGTAATGAATTATTCAGTTATTTTATTAATGTAGGTAGCCAAGCAGGCAGGATTTTGTTAGATAATTCTTTGAAAAATACAATGCAAAAAAGTCAAATAATAAGACATAAGACATATTTAAGTAAAGCAGCTTTTCAGCTTTTCATGTCTTGTTTTTCTGCATGTCTATACGTACCATACACACTACAAGAATAAGCAAAGGTGAATTGTTTTTTGTTTCAACGTGGCAGAAAGTCTTTCGCTATAAATCCATTCCTCTTCACATAGTTTTGCTTAGTGGATGGCATTATATCTTTGCTTTCTATTCACTTTTAGATATTCAATTATGTTATTGCATGAGTGTGAGGAATGACAAGAAATCAAATTTAGCAGGACCATAGGGTAAAGGTTTGTGAAGAATGCTATATGATATTGGTCAAGATAGGTTGAGGCCTAATTGAGAAAGGTTTTAGAAGTCAAACATTAACTTATTTCCTTTCTTCTGTCCTCCTTCCCTTCCTTCTTTCCCAAAATGAAAAGTGAAAATGACTTGTTGGTCACTCCCTTGAAGCATGGAGCCTGCCCCATCCTCTGAGCAATAACACCTGCATAGTCACTTCTGTGAGTGCCTTGGTTGGACTTGAGTTGTCACTGCCCTAGGGAGGTCAAATACAACAGAGGGTGAAAGGCTGGCAGCTTATTCAAGGACAGGATGGAAAGTGATAAGACAGAGTGGGGTGGAGTGCTGAACAGTAATCAGTAAGCAAGTATTATTTTGAAAATAAGACCCTCTGGTGGGGAGGGTGGGATGTGACTTATCTTCTTGGCCTCTAAATGGTTGATCACACACCTCTGGGTGATACGTGGCTTTGGAAACAATGAACAAAGGATGAAGTACTAGGTATGTACTTAGAATCTTTACTCTTACTATCTGCGTGATTCTGGGAAAGTAATTTAAAAAACCAACCAACCTCTATTTGCCTCAGTCTCCTCGTTTGTAAAATTGGTATGATAAAGTACCAATTTCCCAAGGTTGTTGTAAGAATCAAATAAGATAATTGTAAAGTGCACAACAGAATGTGCCTGGTCACCTTTCCTAGGAAGCTATGCACAAGTTTGGTGGGGGAAGGGAGGGAGCTCCTAGCCATGCACGTTCCCTCACAGATAAGGGACTTACAATGAAATATGATGGAGAGGAGTTTACTTATTTTTATTTTATTTTTTCTTTTTGGAGGGCAGTTGGGGTTAAGTGACTTGCCCAAGGTCACACGGCTAGTTTTTTTGTGTCAGGTGTCTGAGGCTGTATTTGAACTCAGGTCCTCCTGACTCCAGGGCCAGTGCTCTATTCACTGCACCACCTAGCCGCCCAGAGAAGAGTCTACTTAGATGCAGAGCCAGAAGAGCCCAGGACTCCACGGATTACAAAAGAGACCAATTTATTCCTTCTTTTCTTTCTTTCCAGCTTCTAGATAAGAGGACTTTTTAAAGCTGTATTCTGAGCTCAAAGGGGGCACTCAGGCCTTTCCTCACTTAGTATCCATAGTCCTTTCTCTCCCAAGTTTCCACAAAGTTAACTGTAACCAGGAATGACTGCGTAATGATGAGGGGGAAGGACCCTGCTACCTGTGTTACATTAGATAATTATGGCGGGGGGGAAGCTTTATCCACCATTAAATGATGGCCATTTGAAGCACTGTTGTTTTGACCACTTTTGGTAGCAATCATCAGAAGGCATCATAGTGTAGACTGAGCTGGTCTTAGAGTCACAACAATCTGGGTTCAAGTCTTGCCTCTGACAAGTAGCAGCATGTGAGTAGAGACAAGTCCCTTAACCTCTCAGCATCCCAGGTAACTCTCTAGTTAGTTAGTCAACAAACATTTATTAAACTTACTTATGTACTTGGGACAGGTATGTGGCACAGTGGATAGAGCATGGGACCTAGAGTCAGGAAGAGCTATGTATAAATCTGATCTCAGATACTTAGTACCAGTGTGACCCTGCGCAAGTCACTTCACCCTATTTGCTTCATTTTCTTCATCTGTAAAATGAGCTGGAGAAGGAAAGGGCGAGCGACTTCGGTATGTTTGCCAAGAAAACCCCAAATGAGGTCACAAAGAGTTAGATATGACTGAAATGATTAACAGCAACAATTATTTACTTACTATAAGAATCATAGAGAGAAAGGAAGGTAAAAGTAGTTCTTGCTCTCAGAAAGTTTTCATTCAAATAGGTGAGAACAACATATGATGATAATGTCGTAAGTTGTTTTTTTCTTTTTTTTACATATGAGGAAACAAAGGCAAACAGGGTAAAGTGACTTGCCCAGTGTCACACAGCTAGTAAGTGTCTGAGACCAGATTTGAACTCAGGTGTTCCTCACTCCAGGCTCAGTCAGCCCTCTATCCACTGAGTCAGTTAGCCAGAGTATGATGACAATACTAGCTAATATTTATATAGCGCTTAATGACATTCCCAGCACTCTGCTAAGTGCTTTACAACTGCTCTCTCACTGGTTCATCACAACAGGTGCTGTTATGATCTCTACTTGGTAAACTGAGGCAAATAGAAGTTAATTGACTTGCCCAAGTCCCCACAGTTAGTACATATCTGAGGCTGAATTCGGGTCTTCCTCAGACACACACACACACACACACACACACACACACACACACACATACACAAAGAAATCAGGCTTCTACTTCTAGTGAACACCAAGCGGTGGGTGCAGGAGGTGCAGGGGGCCCCGGGTCCCTGGGTCCCTGGAATCAGAGGCCAAGGAGGCTTCCATGGGGGCTTCAGCAAAGGAGGTTGAGGTCGAGGCCAGGGCTGTAGCCATGGTCATGGCCACACAGCCTGGGGAGAAAAGGCAGAAGACAAGGAATAGGTTCCTGTCACTAAGCTGGGCTGGCTAGTCAAGGACATGAAGATCAAGTCTTTGGAAGAGATCTATCTTTTCTCACTTCCTATCAAGTAGTCTGAGATCATAGATGTCTTCCTGGGATCTTCATTGAAAGATGAGGTCCTGAAGATCATGCCTGTTTAGAAACAAACTAGAGCTGTACAACATACCAGGTTCAAGGCTTTTGTGGCCATTGGTGACTACAATAGCCATGTTGGTCTGGGTGTCAAGTGCTCCAAGGAAGTGGCCACAGCTATTCATGGTGCTATCATTCTGGCGAAGCTGTCCGTTGTTCCTGTGAGATGTGGCTACTGGGGCAACAAGACTGGCAAGCCTCACACAGTACCCTGCAAGGTCACTGGGTGATGTGTATCGGTTCTGATGCCCCTGATCCCTGCTCCTAGAGGTACTGGTGTTGTCTCAGCTCCTGTGCCTAAGAAGCTCCTGATGATGGCTGGAATTGATGACTGCTACACTTCTGCAAGAGGCTGTACTGCCACTCTGGGCAACTTTCCTAAAGCTACCTTTGATGCCATCTCCAAAACATACAGCTATCTAACCCCAGACCTGTGGAAGGAGACTGTGTTCACGAAGTCTCCTTATCAGGAATTCACCAACCGTCTTGTGAAAACTCACACTCGTGTGTGTGTGTGTCTGTCCAGAGGACCCAGGCAGCTGCTGTGGCAACCACATAGATTTTTTTTATAAACAAATAAATTAAACTATGCCTGCTTAAAAAAAAAGCAGAGAGGAGACGGTATCTACAGCTGAAGGGCCTCAGAAATGCCTCCTGTCAAGGTGTATTATTTGACTGGAAACTAGGAAGTTCAAGGCAAAGCAATGAAAGAGGCACAGGGTATGAAGTAAAGCAATAGCAAAGGGATGGGACACGAGTTGTCATGTTCATGGAATTTCAAGTAGGTTGTTGTAGTTGGATCATCGAGCCGGAAGAATGGGAAGGTAGGAAGGGTTCAAATTGTCCAAGGCTTTAAATAACAAAAGGACTTATATTTGATCCAGAAAGTAATTAAGAGCCATTAGAACTCACTGAGGTGATGTACTATGCTTCAGAAAAAATCACCTTGACTGTTAAATGGATGATGGAATGGAGTGGAGAGGGACTTGAGGGTAGATAAATTGGTTGGAAGGCTATTGGAATAATTCAAGCGAGAGGCAGTGAGATCCTGAACTAGGGTGGTTGTTGTGTAGGTAGAAAAAAAAAGATTATACATATATATGTATAATATATGTGTATATAATATATGTAGAATATATATATTATATATATCCATATATACACACATATACATATATATATCTAGACACATACATGGATATAGATAACTATACATATGTGTGTATATATATGTGTGTGTGTATATATATATATATATATATATATACACACACACACACACACATATATAAGTAGAGATGTGTGTGTATACAATATTTTAAAGGCAGAAAAGATATGGCAAATGATCGATTACCTGGGAAGAGTGAGAGGAGTAGAAGAAGAGAGAACACCAAGTCTGCAGGCCTAGGTAACTGGGAGGGTATGTGCTGCCTCAGCAGTAATGAGGAAATTCATTAGAGGGGAAATCTGGAGAAGATGTTTGAGGATGTTGAGGTTAAGATGACTATGAGGCTTTCTCTTTGATGGCAATTGGTGATACATGACTAACTCAGAAGGGTCTAGGGCTAAATATATAAATCTGAGCGTCATCCATTGGGAGGAAGAGACCCATTGGGAGCTGATCAAATCACCAAATAAAATAATATAAAGCAAAAAGATAAGAGAGACTAGGACAAAGCCTTCCTAAGGGTGTGCTAAAGGCCGTTTGTACTGCCTTCAAAGAACCTATTATTACATTTTCAGCGTGAGCATTTGCTCCTCAGAAATCAGTCAAACGTTATAAATCAAGCTAGATTTATTGTTGTTGTTGTTGTTAGTTGTATAGCCTTCATAAAACATTGGAGAAAATGTTAATAAGGCGAATTAACCTTAAAAGTGTGTCATGTGTGCATTTTTATTTCTTAAAGCTAGTTGCTAAATATTTACCAATACTCTACTAGGAAATACCCAATAGTTAGTGTAAGAGGAACAAATGAAGAACCAGAAAAAGAGATTAAGAAGTGGTCAGGCCAATAGGAAGAAAACCAGGAGAGATCAGTGTCAAAAAAAACTGAGAAAAGAGAGAATATCCAGGAGAAGTGGGTAATCTACTGTGTCCAATGCTTTAGAGAGGTCCAGAAAGTCAAAATTTTAGAAAACTCATTAGACTTGGCAATTTGGAGATGATTTCAGAAAGGGCATCTTTGATGAGGTCAGAGGCCAAATTTCAGAGGGTTTAGAAGAGAATGAGATGAAAGTAGAAATATGGAGTACAGATATTTGTTCTCAAGGAATTTAACTATGAAATGGAGGGGAGATACAGAACAATGGTAAGCATGGATGGTGGGCTTTCTTAATATTATAATTTGAAGAACAGCTGCTTATTTACATTGGTATTGAGAGTTTCACTGGGAGTTCCCTACATCAGGTGTCGGTAAACTGCAGATCTGGCTCCCCACCTGTTTTTTTGCACAGTTCACAAGCTGAGAATGGTTTAAAAATCAAAAGAAGAATGATATGTTGTGATGTGAAAATTATATGAAATTCAAATTTCACTATCCAAAAATAAAGTTAATTGGAAAATATCCATGCTCTTTCATATGGTCTCTGCCTGCTTTTGAACCATTGAACCTCAGTTGAGTAGTTGTGACAGAGATCATATTTTTGCACTGTTGTTCAGCGTCTACAAATCATAGTGCTGCAGTTATAACAAAAAAGGTTTTCCTGTAAATTGCCAGACCATGATATTTTTGTTATTATTACTAGTGCATATCCATTATGTTAAAATAAGAAGAGAAAAAAGTTTTTTTACCTCAAGGTCAAGATGAAAATTTTGTCAAATGAGAACTACCTTCAACCACTATTGACAGATAATAAATGGCTTTAGAAATTAGTTTTTCCTGATGATATCTTTTACTGAATACAACGTAAAATTACAAGGCAAAACAGTTCTTAAATATGAAACTTATACTTCAATAAATTCAGCAATACCTAATGTTGTTTGAATCACAAGTAATGTCAAACTTCTTTATACATTTCCTTTGCTCTCGAAAGTTAAAACTAGAAGTGAGATCTCCACTCCCACAGAAATTCAAAGGAGATATATTTCCTGAACTCAAACTATAGTTCCAGCAGCATCTTTTTATTTAATAAGTGAAAATTAAACTTCTGCATTTTAAAAATCCATCTAACTATTCCATTGAAGAGCTTCAATTCAAAGTGATTAGCGTACAGTGTAATGATAGGCTAAAAGACAAATATGAAGGGAAGAATCTAATAGAATTTTATAAATGCCTTCCAAGCAATGAATATGCTCAGGTAAAATCACATACACATGGACTGATATCAGTATTTGACAGTACCTATCTTTGTCAAAAAGATATTTTTAAAGATTAAATACATAAAATCTCTTTAGACATTAGGATTAACATGAATATTCTGATTAATTTTATGATAGAGAACACTAATTTTGAACCCAGTCAAGTGCAATATAATTCCTCCAAAAAGTGAAAGCTTTTCTTCTCATAATTAAACCTATATTATGAAAATGCTATTATATTTCAAATTTCATCAACAAACATTTGTATAAATTCATTTTCTCTCATTCTATAAGTACCTACATAAGTTCCTTGATTTTGCTGGCCTCTCAGATTGCAAAGCTTAATTTTTTTTTTACTATCTAGCCAGTTACAGAAAAAGTTTGCCAAACCCTTCTCTATATCATTCATCTAATAGGTATGGAAAAAATAAGAAAACAAAATAACAAAATATCTTCATTTTTAAAGATTTTTTTTTAAAAGGAGGCTCTTGGTGTAACAGTTCAAAAAGTGGATACAACTTTGGACTACAGCTCTAATTACATTTAGATCCTTAACTTTTCATTTCTCATTCCATCTCAAAAGTAAACTTAAATTTACTCATAGAGCTTGCAAAATAAAAACTCGAAACCTGAGCTACTGAACAGGTTACGGTATAAGCGATCTCTTCTTTTTTACCTGTATATAATCATTTAAGTGATGTAGTTTCTACACCTGGATCATTTTCTTAAATATTTTACTCAACCAGAATGAACAGGTCAAAGAAAGAAGATACCCACAGTAACAGATTTCAGGGAGGTGCAAAATATTGACAATCGAGCTGGTTTTGCATGAAATAATACCTCTATATCTAACACAGTCATAAGAATTTTAGAAGCTGAATACACCAGGATAAATAATGTAAATGAGTTGTACCTAGAAGATAAGAAGCTATAGGATGTTATGTAAAGCATGATAGGAACTTGAAGTAGCAGTATTTCTTCTTCTAGAAAATTAACCTTCTATGAAAGGCTAAATGCCATTTGTGCCCCCCTGCCAATGTCCTGGATGTTTCTGAAGTGCTACATACATATCTTGTTTTAAAGAATAATATTTTGTAACATATCTGTATTATCAACTGACACTAATAACACTGTGCTTATTAGCATATTTGCCATCATGACCCACCATCCCCACCCCACTTTTTTTGACAATATTTTCCCCTCTAAAATGGAAGGAAGGTGAAATTAATAGGAATATATGTCCCTCTTGTATCTTTGGGAACTTTTATCAATCACTGAAATTCTTGCCTCTATTACAGTAAAAAAGAAAATTGCTAGTAATAGTTCAATGGAATGTAGATCACATATATTTAAACAATTGTTGAGTGCCATGCATGGTAGAGGAGAGAAAGAAGAATTTTTTTAAATGGTCTTTCCTTCCAGTTTATAAGCAAATGGGACAGGTACAACATGTACTCAAGTAAACCTACAGAAGAGGCAGCATGTTGTAGTGGTATGATAAGAAGAAAGTGATAATTGAATAGAAGTACAAAGAAAGTGTTTTGAGAATTGAGAAGCAAGAGAGCCCTTCCAACTGAGTGGATATAGAAAAGCTTTGTGAATGGAGTGGGATTTTAGCTGAGATTTGATGGTTGAATATGGGGAATGAATGTTTCTACTTGGAAGTAGAAGAAAAACAAAGCCAAACATGTCCAGAGAATGGGGAGCAGCCCAAGACAGTTTAGGGTGAAGGAGAATACTGAGATAAGGCTAGAAAGGTAATAACCATACTAGGAAATTTGAGGTCATAAATTCTGTTTGCAGATGTCCTGGTCCAGTTAGAAGTCTTACTCCTTTTACCCATTTACTTATGACAATGGTTCTCAAACATTTTTTTTCTCCTTGACACCAAATAAATCTTTGCCGTAAGGAATTCTTGCACATTGTGAGAGTCAGGAGACATACTTAAGCAGGTTATTCCAAGTCAGTTCCATATAATTCCCATTACTCCTCGCCAAAACTAGGGCACCACGGTATACCCTTTGAGAAGCTCTGACTTATGAGGTAGAATACTAAACTTCCACCTGAGGATCAATTAGTGTCTTGTCTTACTATGTCATTCCCAGAGAAGCAGAAATACCATTTCTCACTTTCAGACTCCTGCCTGGTTTAAAGGTGTCTAAAACATCTTTGATTCATTGTTGGGGGGGGGGTGTGTGAAGGGAGCAGCAGGGAGTTTAACTGAGTAGCTGCTGCATGTCCAGATGATTATGCTCCAATTTCTCTACAAAATTTAAGATGAACTTGGTAAATTAGTAGCCCAGCATCCTCTAAACAAAAAAAGGTATACTGAAGACAGAAACAAAGTAGAAGTAAGGGTAGGAAGAAGGCAGCGTATGTTATGTCATGCTGGTTCTTGGACAAAATACCTTAGGATAAGGAATATACCTGCCTAGATGCAAAGGAATTTAAATGAATTGTTTGGGTTTTTGTTTGTTTTTAATGGATGAGGGTTCATGGCTAGCTGAACCACTGTGGAAAGCTTTGTGAATTCTGTAAATCCACAGAAGAGAGACAAGTTCCAAACCATAGAGATTTGTATAAAGTGGATAGATAGGAAGCAATATCCAAGGGAGCAGGCCAGGTTCAGAATCTAGGAACTGAGGAAAGACAAGATGAACCAAGTAGTTAGCAGGTTCCCTGGTGGGTAGAAAGGGGATTTCATTTTGAAGTCTAGCAGAAATGGATAGCACAACATAATTATGACCATTAATCTGAGGAGAGAGTCTGTTCTCTGTTCTGGTTTTATGCGCTTTGCTTAGTATAAAAAGAAAAAAGGCTAGCAAGAATGTTTACATCCAAAATGAGGCAAGACATTGCAAATATCTATAGCCGTTGACTGGAGCACCAAAAGACAGAAAAGTCTCCTGAGTGTTGGGATGAGCCCTGTCCTAGTCAATGCCAAAGAGCCTGCTGTTCCCTTAGTTTAACCATTTTACTAACCTGGAAAAAACAAAAGGCATTATTATTAGATAAGATACTGTTGGAAACATGGCTACTGTTTTGAAGAGGCAGAACAAAATGGAGAAAATCTTTTGGTTTTTTTCTTGATATGTGGCAAGAAATATAGAAGAGGAAAAATGTGAGTAAATATAGTTAGAAGATTTCTTAGTATCTGAACTTAGAGGAATTTAATCTCAACTAAAATCTTTTGTTCATAAATTCCATGCTGTTGTGACCACATTTTACAAAATGGTGCATGCTTAGGACTTGTACATGTCAATCTAAGCATTTGCTGGTGGTATCACATTTACTCAATCTATAGATGTTACTGAAAGAACATACACCTTAGTGGGCAGAATTTGTCTCTTCCCTCCTCCATCTGTAGCTCCAGTCTAAAAATATAAACTTGGGGCAAATGCATATCAATGACATATGGCTTGTAAAAGGGAAAAAAAAAACTGCCTATGTAAACTCTCTCTGATACTACTAAGTTGCTTTAACAAAGAGAAATAAAATGGCACAGCAATAAGCTTATAGCCAGTTTGGATGTTGGATGGAGCCAAAAATCACAGCAACCAAGCAAAATATATGTTCATCTATCACTGACATGATGTCACAGATTTCCTTTTAAATGCCATAACAAGATGGATTATTTTTTTTGAAATTCTGAAAAAGTCAGGCTACTATTTAAAGACAAATAGTTTACATTATTATAAAGCATTTCAGTAAAATCTGTCTCTTTTAAATTAATTTAGTACCAAGGCCTCTGATATACTGTCTACAAGAGACAGCTAAGTGGCACCATATATATATATATATATATAGTGTAGATCTGGCATCAGGAAGAACTGAGCTCAAATCTGGCCTCAGATACTTATTTGGATCAGTCACTTAAACTCTCTTTGCCTTATTTTCTTCAGTTGTAGAAGGGGAATGAGAATAGCACCTACTTCTCAGAGTTATTGTAGGATCAAATAAAATAATATTTCTTCAAAAACTTGGAATAAAACCTGGCCCATGATAGGTGCAATATAAATGCTTATCTCCCTCCCCCAACTTCAACAAAGGTATAATCTCAATGTGAGGACACTTTCTAGTGGTATAAACTATACCCCATCCATACTTTCTCCTCTTGGATAAGACACTCTTAATGATGTCTTCCTGTCCATCTTCCTCTAACTTCTCAGAGTGTAAGAAGATCATAGATTTGGAGCTAATAGGGAGCTTAGAAGTCACTAAGTTTACCTCTCTCATTTACTGACTAGATAACTGAGATTCATGTTAAATGACTTGTATGAGTCACACAGACAGTAAACTTTAGAGGCTAAATTTGAATCCAGATCCTCCTGACTTCAGGTTCAATGCCCTATTTATTATCTCTTGCTGCCTCTCAAAACTTGCTAAAAGTCCTCTTTTAATTCTCTTAGCATCATGAGGATAAATCAATTAACAAGAATTTATCACATGCCAAGCACAACTGTGCTCATTTCAGGGGGTTTAAGAACAAAAGGGAAATAGTTATTGTCTTTAAGGAAATTTAATTTTAACATAAGATATATGCATATTATAATACATATATGTATATACATATATAATAGATACAAAATTATTATAGGTCAGTTTTGAGGAGTCTACTAACATCTGGGGAGATAAGAAAAGGTTTCATGTAGAAGATGGTGCATAAGACGAATCTGGAATAAAACCTGGAATTCTAAGAGGCTGAATGCCTTTTGGGCATGGGGGACAACCAGCCCCAAATGTAAAGAGACAAGTGCTGGAACATTGCACGGAAGAAATAACAGTAGGTCAGTGTGGCTATACCACTAAGTGAATGGAGGGGATTGATATATAAGAAGACTGGAAAGGCAGAAAGTAGCCAGGTTGTAAAGAGAATTAAATGTGTGTGAGAGATATTATGAAAGAAATAAGATTTGGCAACTGACTAGATATATGGAGTGAGAATGAGGAGTTGAGTGTAACAGTTAGGTTATGAACCTGAGTAATTAAAAGGCTGCTGGTGCCTGTAATATTATTAGAGAAACTTGGGAGAGGGTAGGGTTTAGTAGGAAAGAAAATGAGTTCTGTTTTGAACAGGCTGAATTTGAGACATCGAGACATCCAGTTTGAAATGTGTAGTAGGCAATTCACAATGCAAGACTCTCAAGGGAGAGAAGACACTAAATATGTCTATCTGGGAATCCTCTGCAAAGAACTGGTAATTGAACTCATGGGAGCTGATAAATTCATCAAGTGAAAAAAAAAGGGCCCCAGACAGAGCCTTAGGGTACACTACCATTTAGTTGGTGTGATATGATGAATTAGCAAAGACTCAGAGAAGGAGCAGTCAGGTAGTAAAAGAATAAGCAAAGAACAGTATCATGAAGACCCACAGAATAAAGGACGTCCAGGAGGAGAAGATATCCATCAGTGTCAAATGCAGCAGAGAGATCAAGACAGATGAAGATTCAGAAGAGGTCATTATATTTTACAATTAAGCAATCATTGGTAACTTTGGAGACACCCATTTCAGATAAGTGATGAGATCAGGAGCCAGATTGCAAACTATCAGGAAGAAAGTGAGAACATAGAGGGGAAAATGGAGGAACTTAGTGTAGGATTTTTCAATGAGTTTGACTGAGAAAGTGGAGATACAGAGGACAAGAGTAGGGATGGTAGGATGAAGTGAAGATTTTTGGAAAGATGTGGTAGACTTGGGATGTTTGTAGGCAGCATGGCAGGAACTAGTAAATAAGATGTCAATGCATCATGTAAGCTGTTATCTTTCTCAATTTTTCCAGTTATACAACTCTTTGATGCTACCTTATACCTCTTGTGTACCATCCTCAGTAATATGTCACATCCCATGCAATGCTTTATTAACATTAGTATCTGAGTTAAATAATAATCACTGTAGGGGCGGCTAGGTGGCCCAGTGAATAGAGCACCAGCCCTGGAGTCAGGAGTCCCTGAGTTCAAATCCAGCCTCAGACACTTAACACAAAAAAAAAAACCTAGCTGTGTGACCTTGGGCAAGTCACTTAATCCCGATTGCCCTCCCAAAAGAAAAATAATAATAATAATAATCATCACTGTAGAAAAAGAAAATAGGAGTAGCTATGTGGTACAGCTGCATCTGGAGTGGTAAGATCTGAGTTCAAATCTAGTCTCAGATTCTTACCATTTACATGACATGGGCAAGTGACTTAAATTGATTGCCTCAGTTTCTTCATCTTTAAAATGGGCATAATAATATCAACTGTTTCGCAGAGTTGTTGTGAGGATCAAATGAGAAAATAATTGTAAAGGACTTGACACAGTACCTAGCCCACAGTAGCATTGTATAAATGTGAAATTATTATTATTTATTAGAAGAGTTTTCACCTTTAGAGAAGAATCTAAATAGAGGGATAGAGTGATGGACTTGGAATCAGAAAGAAAGACTCGAATTTGACCCTGGGCAAATCAGTTTTCCTTTCTGAGCTTCAATTTCTTCATTAGTAAAATTAAGCTATTGGTAGCACTTAACTTCATAGGGTTATTGTGTAACTGAATTTAAATGGTATTTAAAAATAACTATGATATGCTGAATTCTGTGCTAGGCACTAAGGATACAAGCATCAAAAATGAAACACTCCCTGACTCTAAGGAGTTTATACTTTACTTGAATGCTAAAATGAGATAATGTATATAAAGTGCTTTACATACCTTAAAAGTTCTATTATTCAACTTTTTAATTTCCTCATATACATATTATGCACAGAAGAGGGAAGGAAAAAAAAGAGAGACAGAGACAGGGAGAGGGGAGCTAAAGAATTTAACTAAAGCACCCAAAAGGAAGGCCAAGAAACAGATGCAAAGTTCATATGCCCTCTAGCAAAACTACATTCTAATTTTCATCTGTGAACTATATAATAATCATCCAAATTAAATTTTAAAAAACCCTTGCTGCCTACAGTTATAGAAATAACTTCTCATGATACAAGAACCTCATGAATAAACTCTTTAGTAACAATCCTAAACTTTAATCAAAACCAAAAAGCCAAGTCAAGTGTTCCAATGTTCCTATGTTCTCAGTTCTTGCAACTGAAAAAAAAAAAACCTTGAAAACTGGACATAGGATTTCAAAAATACTTCCTTTTATTAAAATATATTAGGCCACAAGCTTACAACATTGGGGTAACACAAAGAATTGAGACTGTATAGGTACTAACACATGTGTTACAAAGTTCTGAGGATATAAGAAATCATTCCAGCTTTTATCTCAAGTGAGTCATCTACCTAAGATCATATATAGGCACCTACCAGTTCAGTTTATTCATTCATAATATAAGACAGCTCCAGTAATGACTGAGCAGTTTAAAATTATTTCAATGTCCAAAAACCATTGTAAAAGCCCATTTAGCAAGCAAAATCAGATGGAAGAGCAATCCCAAAGAAATATGTACAGACTAAGTCAACTGATGCTAATGCCCCTAATTCAACAGGTGCTAATGTGAAAATAATGATTAAACAGCTGGTCTGGCCTTCAATTTTTTTCTTAATGTGAATATAAACAGTTCTGCAGTATGGATAGGTTAATATCTAATATCAAGAGTACCAAAAAAACCCTTCTTTTTTTGAGTACCTATTCTTTAACATTTACAACCAATCCTGAATTTTAATGACCCTTTACATCTACCTCTCACAAACTTAGTGAAATCATTCCTTGTGATCTAAGAATGTATTAAAAAAAACCATGGAAACACCCCAAACTAATTTTAAATGAATTATTCAGCTGCTTATTACCTGATATTTTCAATGAAGTAATCTTTTTTTCACATCCTGTAAACCTGGCCTTGTCCAAATTCTCCCCCCAAAAAAGTCATACTTTAACTATTATCACAATATCATTTTTTACTTTCCACTTATGGAATCCGTATACATGATTAACTTAGAATGTAAACTACTTGAAGGCAGAAACAATTTTGTATTTCGACACAAATATTATTTGTCTATATATCTTCAAGGAGTAATTTACTAAATGTTTGTTGAGTTAAAAAGACAATTTAATGGGTAGACATTACACTTTTTTTCACCGGGGATATTTATCAGAGACAACTTGCACAAATGTTACAAAAACCAACCTGGATTCAACTGAAGAACTTAGTGCAAATGGGAGTTTTAGGAATTAAAACACTTAGATACTTAGTGTAATTAAC
This sequence comes from Pseudocheirus occidentalis, assembly GCA_028646575.1. Classification (NCBI taxonomy): domain Eukaryota; kingdom Metazoa; phylum Chordata; class Mammalia; order Diprotodontia; family Pseudocheiridae; genus Pseudocheirus; species Pseudocheirus occidentalis. The sequence goes on along the minus strand of CM053598.1, from coordinate 106,558,458 downwards.
CTGAAACAAGGCAGGATATGAATGTTGGCTTATCCTAAGAGCTAGGTTTGTCCAAAGAACTTCTTAGGAGTAATAAAGATCAATGATACTTCTTGAATGGAACATTTATTTAAGCATCATATAGGCAAACTGAATTAAGAGTTCAATTTGGTCAAAATGATCAGATTAGGCACTCCATTCAGAACTTAGACTTACTAACAAACCCTTAATTTATTCGGTTTTTAAAATCTAGTAAATTTCTTGTGAAGTGTTTAACTAGAGGATTTTTTAAAAAGGCTTATTGTCAGAACAATAGCAAAATAGTGTCAAGAGTGGTCATTTAAGGAGGTCTGGAATTCTCAGGAAGCAAATCCTGTGCTAGAGAAGCTACCCATTTGGCGGACGTCTTGTTTGTTGTCTTTACACTGTTTCTAGCTTCCATTTCTTGGTATTAGAAGGATTGTTGCAATTCCCAGGATTTTTTCCCATTACTATCTCACGCTTCTCTTTAATGGAATGTTGAAGTTTCTGCATGTTCCATTTATGAATTTCTATTTTTTAAAGTGTGCTCCTTTCACAAGAAATGTTTCCTTGACACAGTGTTTGCTAGCACAGCTTAATGACCGATGCTAGTCTTTGTCATATAAACAAGGTGGTAATCTTTTTATAATAGAATAGGATCTAGGTTGACTGCAATCAGTTATTGCTCTTATCATTTAGTGATACCATTTATTACAGTAATATTCCCATCCTTTAAAGATTCCGGAAGAAACTTAGAAGTAGTGTGTGCCTGGGTGTATGTTAACCCACTCACACATGCAAGTGAACGTATGTGTAAAGCACAAAAATTTCCACAAAAGTGAGGTTTCAAAGAAAACAATAAAGCCAGAAAAGTTATGAAGAAAGGGGTGTGTGTGTGTGTGTGTGTGTGTGTGTGTTTGTACTCTAAACCTGGATTGGTTTCACAAAATAAATCAAGACTTGCAAAAGGCTTTTGAGATCATATAATCCAACTTTTTACTTCACACAAGAATTCTCTCTAAATCTCTTTCACAGGTAGTAATCCAAACTCTTGCTTGAACTCTTCCAATGATGGGAAACTCACTACTTCAGAAGGTAAAGCAATCATTATTCTTTTGAGCCCTAATCAAGAGAAAATTCTTCCTTATATTGAATGGAACTGTCACCACACCCTCTCAATTTCTAGTCTCTTTACCACTGTGGTCACAACTAATCTTTGGGTTGTCAGTTAAGAAAATTTCATTAAGAGATTAAGGCAACCTTTTTAAAAGCATATTCTGTGCGCATATTTTGTCCTACATGTCTTCTTTTTTTTTTTTTTTTGCTTTTTGGAGGGCAGTTGGGGTTAAGTGACTTGCCCAAGGTCACACGGCTAGATTTTTGTGTTAAGTGTCTGAGGCCGGATTTGAACTCAGGTACTCCTGACTCCAGGGCCGGTGCTCTATTCACTGCGCCACCTAGCCGCCCCCCTACATGTCTTCTAATTCATGTATAACATGGGGGGGAATATAAAACTTTCCCTATTCTAGATATTCATCAAGTAATTTCCCATTTTGTTATGACAACCCAATGCAACTTCCATACACTTATTTCAATCTCACTACTTCTATTGGTCAAAAATGTAGGTGATTCTACTTGTCCAAAGGGTATTAAAAAAAAAAAGAGTTAAAGAGGGTGTTAAGATAAGACAGGGTGTGAACCTGACCTGGAGCTCCATTAATACCTATCTTATCTATAATATCCAGGACCAATGATGTCTTTTGTCTGCAATCTGTCACTTTAATCATCATTTACACACAGGCTCAGCTGTCAATCATGCATAAATATGGGGGTCATCATGATTAGCTGCTAATTAACAATTTTGGCTGGAAACATAACATACCAGTTAGATGCAATTGTTTTTGATGAAATATTTTGTAGGGCAAAACCAGTTATCTTGATAAGAACCTAATGCCCAAGCTATATGCAAATGTCAGTGTTGACAGTCACGGCTGTCCATGACCAGAAAGGCCAATAAATAACCACGCATGCAAGCATAAAGACCCTCTTATGGATTGCAGCTGCAGTAGTCACAATTTGCCAAGCTGGACTGTTGATTGAGATTCTGTCAGCCTGATACCTTTACTCAAATCTGGCCATCTTACCTCTAATTGATGTTTATAAGCATGCTCTAATTGCTGGTCCTCTTTCCCAGTTCTTCCCAGCCAAACTATATCCTTTGCTATTGTGGATCCACAATTCTTTGAAGCATAGCTATTGTTTTCCTGTCTACCTTGCTTTATGGATGCCCATTTGGATGGCAATTTGTTGGAAATTCTACCATCATCCATTTCTTCCGAAATGTAAACTATAGGACCTCATTTCTAGTAATACCACTTTACTATTTTACATTCATTTTGATTTACTATTGTGAAGGAGTGAGATGTGATTATGAAAAATTAGATAACGTGTTTATCTAACTTGAGTTTATAGTGAAGCCTATACCACATTGGTTAAAACTCTCCTTCAAAGTCCCAAATGGCATTCCATTGTTAATTTGCTTGTCTTATTCCTTGCACATTAGTGCACAATCAAATATTTTTAAGAATTCATAGGATTTAGAGAAAGGAAAGGAGCGTAAATTACCTAAAATCTATCCCTATCATTTTGAAGAAGAGGAAATTGAGGAACAGAGAGTCTGATTTGGCCAAAGCTTGGTAGCTAGGTGGTATGATGGAAAGTGCACTGAAATTAGATTTAGGAAGGTCTAGCTTCAATACTTATTAGTTAACCAAATCACTTATTTTAATGTCAGTTTTCTTATCTGTAAAATGCAGATAGAACTTAATTCACAGAGGGTTTTTTATAATTAAATAAGAAATATAAAGTGACTTACAAACTTTTAAGCAGTATATACAATGTCTGAAATGTCTTAATGCAATTTTATTGATTTAAAATCGCACTAAGGCTTTTGGGACACCATGTACAAAAATGAAGGCTAGCTCTATCTGCTTCATCACAGATCATAAATAGCAGAATTAAGTCATAGTTATCAGTGGCAGAGTGGCAGACCATAAGTAGTTGTGGGGAACAAGGAGTATGATGATTCTTTCCAATATCCCAGTGTAGTTTGTATGGGATGTAGACATATAATGCTGAGATCTGGACATATAAAAAGGAATAGCTAATGATGGAAAGGATGGCAAATGATCAGTTCTCTCCAGGATAATACCCAGAATTATTATCTGGGTTATGAGTTCCAGAATATTAAAAGTATTTGAGAGAGAGTTACAAACAGTAGAATGGGATATTCTTAGGGAGCACATTGGAAAGGCAGAGGATAGGGACAAGGGAGGAACAGGAGGGAGAATTTAGGGGCAGATATTAGGGAATTTTCACCTCTGAATCCCAGGTATTAAAGAGAGGAAATGAAGATTTTCTTGTTATTTGACAAAAGAAGTACTAAGTATAGTTAGGAGGAAGTAGAAACCAAGGATACAGGATGACAGAAAGATCATGGGATCATAGATTTAAGGTTAATGGGGACCTTCTAATTTATCTAGTCTAGTCGTTTTATTATATAGATGAGGAAACCACAACTCTTCAGAGTTTAAATTACTTCCCCAAGGTCATGCAAGTTGAATATACATAGCTAAAACTTTAACCCAGGAACTCTGTCTCTAAATCCAGTCTTATTTCCCATAAAATTGGCTCTTAGGTTCTAATTATCATTCTGATATGAAGCTCTCTCAGCTGATGGAGTCATTCACTTAAATGGCATTCCTTTTGACAAGAGCTAGGGCTAGGAAAGTCAATGGTCTTGATGGCTAACAAAACTATCTGACAAAGGATTTTTATGCAATTACAATTTCTACACTTTTCATCTCCAAGCTTTCTGGTTTTTACCTTCAAAATATCTAAACAAACAGATTTATTTTAAACTGCATATCCTCTTATATTGAGGAGGGGATTTGTAGTCAGAACATCTCATGACTGGTTGTCAATGTAATATATGTCAATGATACACAAAGCAACAATTTGAATTCCAAAACCTTAAACTTAATAAACTCGGTGTTTAACTTGTGTTTTGAGCAAGGGAATATGGATACATTTCATGGACTAAATTTTCCTGAGATATTTTTACAAGATAGCAAAGAGAGTAAGATACCAAAAGAATGGGAACAGGGATGGGAATCATAGTACTCATAATAGCATGCATATATATATATATATAAATGGCCTTTCCACTTATATATATCTACACATACATACACACACATATATACATATATACATATATACACATATTATATCATATCATATCATATCACTCCCCAAAATGCAGCTGGTAAAACAATATCTATGAAACTATATCAAGGATAATACAGGAAATCAGGTTTTATATCTTTTCAGGGATCCTACAACTACTTGTCCATGTAAGGTAGGTTGACAACATGCTTTGTTAAACCCTTTTTAATCTGTAACACTTTGGGCACTCCCATGTATATAAACAAATGTGCATGGGGTGAAATATTTTGGACCAAAAGATGCAGTTCACTTGGAAATTCTGGAGTCATGGGTTCAAATTCTAGATCATCCTCAAGCCTCTCTGAGACTCATTTTATTCGTATGTAAAAAGGAAGTAATAATTATATCCCTTACTTCACAGAGTCTTGTGAATAAAGTACCATTTAAAATCAAATGTATTATATAAGGATGAGTTCGTTTTATTCTTTTTATGAATGAATAAATGAAAAAAAATTAGGTGCTTGCTGTGTGCCAAGTATATTTAAGACTACCTGTATTAGCCTACAAATTTAAATGGCCTCTCCACTTACTTTCTGTGATTTAAAACTTCTCATCATTAGAATTATCTGAAATTAAGTTTCAAGTTTTTACCATTAACAAAAAGTACTAACGTGCATTTGAAGAGTGTGCTAATTATTATCATCATAAGTAACCTTTAATGCTGAAAACTGGGCATTAAATATGTGGTCAAATCAGTAGCAAAATTGTTGGTGATTTCTTTGACTGTATGTACTATGCCAGGTACAATAACAAATAACCTTGACATATGAACAAGGAAAAACGTTAATTTTGTTAAATAAAGATTGGCTATAAGGTATTTCTAAAAAGAAGTACAGAGAATTAAGGTTAAGGAAAGGATCAATACTGATTACTGAAAACCAAGGTCAATCTCTATGAACTATTTCACAAGGAAAAGAATGTCCTAGGTCACTCATGACTTACAACTCTGCCCACAATTCCTCATGCCGTCTCTACTTCTGTTACTACTTGCCATATAATCAGTGTCTGGAGAAGGTAAAGAAAAAGAAACAAGAAAAGGAGGAGGAAGAACTGAGTCATCAAGCAAAGAGCAAAAAAAATTATCGCTTTTCTTCTGGCTGTCTAGTACTATGACAACTTAGAAGTTGAAAATGAGAAATATAGTAGTTAAGAAAAAAGGGAAAACTGGTCGCCCCTACAATTGAATCTTTTTTCTAACAGAAAAAATCAGCTAGGTCATAGAATTAGAGCAAAAAAGGAAACTTAAGATTTTTTTATTCCATCCAGCTCCCTCAGTTTACAGATAGGGGAACTTAAATGAATGGAATCATATGTCTAGAGATGGAAGGAACCTTGCTTGCAGGAAGGAAAATGATTTACCCAAGGTCACATATATGGTAAATTGCAGAATTGGGATTCAAACCCTCATCCTCTGCTGTCAAATAAGTCATTGTTTCCACTACACAATGAATGATATATCTCTCTCAAGAGTATATTCTACAAGTGCCTTAATAATTCAGTGATCAGAACCAGGAGGATGGCTTTTATATTTAATATAAGGAAATACTCTTGTTAGATTTATAACTACTGAATCATCATGGTGCTTTGCATATCTGTCCTGCTTTCCATTAACAGATCTGTAAGCAGTAATATAAAGCATTATAGGCTATTATCTTCCAAGTGTTATAAAACAGACATAAAACATCAATCCAAGAAGCAGCTTGGTGACAGTCAGGCTTGAAGTCAGGAAGATGTGGATTCGAATTTCATAAAAGGCACTTAATAGCAGTATGATCCTGGGCAAGTTATTGTACCTCTTAGAAGCCAAGAAGACCTCTAAAAGTATCTGTTGCAGAGAAGTATGATAGAGACAATATCTTCCCTTGGGGTTTTCTATATCAATGAAATCACAGGTATAAACCAGGGGTGAGAAACCTGCAGTCTCAAGGTCACATGTGGCCTCAAGGCTGCAGTTTCCCCACCCCTGGTATAAACAACAACAACAAAAAATACCATAAAATTATATATTTATTTATGTGACACAATCAGGGTCAAGTGACTTGCCCAGGGTCATACAGCTTGTGTCTAGTATCTAAGGTTAGCTTTGATTCAAGTCCTCCTGACTCCAGGGCTGCTGCTGTATCCACTATGCCATCTAGCTGCCCTAAAATAATATCTTTAGAGCTTATGTCTCCTCACTACAACTCAAAACAATATCTAACTCATACTATCATTAATGGTCCCAAAGCCCCTTTGCTGAAGAGTAGTTTCAATATTACCTAGTCTCCAGTTCCCCAGAACTCTTCCTTCCTCCCTCTAGCATGGATTAACATTGGTGCCTAGGTACAGATTCCTTACTCTCGACCATCACCCCAGTCCCTTTCCTGCTAGACTCAGATAAAAATCCACTAGAATGTACTGGCTTGAAAGAATGCCCAATACCCCTCCAGAGTCCCAGGAGATTCTGTCAGGGTCCCAGAGACCTGAATTTTTTCTACCATCTTCCCTGACTGGATTTCATGTCCTAAATATATCCCTCAATTAAACTGGATTGCTTTAATGTCTTTGTTGACTGTTCTGTGTTTCTTTGTATAGGATTTTGTTATTCTAAGTATTCCTAAGTCTGCATTAAATAAAGTTGCAAAGGAATAAAAAGATGAACTAGTAACTAATTTGGGGACATTCTCTGTACTCTTTCTAACAGTGATGTAAACCTTTGGAACCCTGACTCCTACTGGTATGATGTTCTGTCATTTTATCCCTATCAACATTTAAATGAGAGCTCACCTGAAATACAGCATTTGATTTTCTTAACAAATATTAGTACATATTTTAAAAATAAAACATACTATATATCAAATACTTTGAGGATTTTTCATAAAATATTTTGTTTCAGGAATAACTCAAATTATAATTAGCCTTTAATCTTTCTCTGGGCCTCACAGGTTAACTTTGCCCACTGAAGGATTAATAGGCTCAGCATACTGTAAGTATTTAGTTAATTTACTTATTTAAAACATTAAAAGCTTTTGACTCTCTGACACCCAAACAAAAGGCAAAGCAATCAAGTGACTTTTGACCTCAGCTTATCAGATGACTGGTGCAATGCTGTCAAACCCTCATAGAAGAACAGGCAAGTAAGGTCGAATTTTATAGGTGTTTATGACAGTTTAAGGTTCATACTGCCTATTTTTGTCAACACCAGAATGATGCAGGTCAACTAGCTAGGTTAATGAGACTGAGCAAGAAGGAAAAATCACTAGAGACTGAAAGGGCTATGATATCTAGATTAAACATCAGATTTTTACATTTGTGGAACCAACACAACACAAACAAAACCTATGGAAGCACTAGTCCCTTCTATTATTTCCTCTGGGGTAATGAGTATTTTTGAGTTAATTGCTTTCAATTTTTAAGCACCATAGAGGTTTCAGCTAATAAACTTGGACTCCATGATGCCCCAATGCCCCCCTTTTCCCCTTGAGAAGTTCAGTACTATCTACTAAATCAATGAGTCTTTTTTTTTCAGTTGAAGGTTGTGGGTGTTTTTTTTTTTTTTGGAAAAAAGATTATTGCTTTGTTACAGTGAATGGCTCAAGGGCTTTTGTTGGACTAGTTTTTATGGGTGTGTGTAAGTGTGTGTGTGTATGTTTTCTTATTCTTGTCAGTACTTCATGGAATGTGTATGCGTGTGTGCTAACTAGATTACATACAAAGCAATACTTCATATAATTGTTTGGTGACAGGAATCACACTGACTCTAATATTCAATGGAAAGAGGAAAAAAGAGCCCTTGCCTATTTCAATATTCATAATATCCGAATAATATCTAAATACAGTTTTCGTCTATTCAGATTATGTTTTAGTCAACTTGGACTGATGAGATACCCAAGATTTTTTGATATTCTAAAATCTCTGTCTGTCACATTGACTAAAATATGTGGTATATGTGAAAGTTGTCTTCATAAACTCTGGGCTCATGTATTATATGTCTAAAAGAAAGAACAACACAGGAGTTAGGGAGCCATTTGGTTAGTCCCTATCAGTTCCTTCTTTTCAGTGAGGATATTAAAATGAGTACTGAGTACAATATTTGTTATATTTCAAAGCCTGTAAGAGTTATATATCCAAGAGGTTACTGAGACCCAATGGATAGAATGTTAGATTTGAAGTCAGGAATACCTAGGTTCCTATCCTGCCGTTGACACTATCTGTATAACCACTAGCAAATCACTTGAAACTCCCTGAACATTGGCTTCCTCATTTATAAAGTGGGATAATGACACCAGCTACACTTATTTTAATGGATGTAAGGCTAAAATGAAGTAATATAGGTAAAGCACTTCACAAAATTTAATGCACTAGAGAATTGCCAGATAGTATTATCATTTTCAAGGGATTTGTTAATATGCAATTTCATTATGGGGACCTCCTTCTACAGATACTCCTTCTTGCAGAGACTCTTTCTACCAATACAAATCGGCCACCCATTGTTAACTTTTCTTGAAGAGCTTCCTAGAATGAGAAGACAAGTAATATGTCCTGCAGTCACAACAGTAACATGTCAGAGAAGCAATCTGAACCTAGGATTTCTTGGCCTCTCTCTGCTCACTGTGCCACACAATACCTCTCTCTGTGATTACTCATAAGGTTATAAAATTTTGGACAGTTACTACAGTTGTAGTACTTCCCTTACTAAACCCCTGTCCTGGCTTATTCCTACCATATCATCTGCCTCCTCTGCTCCTACTTACATGTTGTTGAGTGATGCTAGTAGAAGTCACACATCATTTCTAATTGGGCACACTTCAAATTACAATTGTAATTACTTAACAATTGTTACAAATATCTCAATTTATAAATGGGGAAAGTGAAGACCAGAGAGGCTTAGAGAAAGCCATTTATCCCATTACGCTATTTACCTAAAGTAGCTATACAACTTTTTTCTAATCTCTGTGTGTGTTTGTGCATGTGTGTGTGTGTTTGTGTGTGTGCTATATAGAGATAGAGACAAAGACACTTCATCTGTTTTCCTAACTAAAGTGTGCTCTCTCTTGCTCTCTCTCTCTCTTTCTCTCTGTCAGTGAACTCTCACTGTATTTCTTATCTATACTAGGGCTTCTTAAACTTTTCCCTTCAGCCCTTCTTAAACTGTGCTTTGTATGACCCCATGATCATGACTCACAGTTTAAGAAGCACGTAAGACTCACCTTATTCCTGTGTCTAGAAATACACTATTCCCAACTTCCATTTTCATTCCCATTCCTTGATCTTCATTCCTCTCAGTCCTAACCTTTCCATGTCCCACTCTAACCCTGTCTACCCCTTCCATTATGGACTCAAGAATTCCTATTCCATAGTGAACAAACTTCCCTTCCTTCTGGCCCTCTTTGTTTTATACTTCTTCCACCCATTTCCACAAAGAGACCTGGCTTTACCCAAATGACACTGAATCTCTGGTCACCCTTACTAGCAGCACTGTATATTCTCTCACACCTAATCACGCTGGTCCTAGAAAGGAAATCAGCATATTCCTTGCTCCCCATTGCTACTTCTAGACTCTCCCTTTGCCACCTTCATTCAGCGAACTCTCCTCCTTTGAAATAAATTCTATTTACATTTTTCTTCCTATACAGCCTGTAATTTACTGTTCCCTAGGTTAATCTCTTTCTTTTCTCAAGGACTTCAATACTTGGCTCACTGTTCCTTTCCTCCCCGAGTTCCTAAAGTCCCTTATATTTGTGCGTATGCTCTCTCAGACACACTGACTCCTAATTTCTTAATCTCATCTCATGACTCATATCTCCCCTTTACCTGTGCCATGCAACAGGGATGATTGCTCTCTACCACTACCCACAAGTGTTCTACTTCTATGATCAAAAATTCTTTCATCTGTATATCCATAACCTCCTTTCATTTATTTCTTCCTATGAGAGATGGAAGAGATGAAAGAGGGTGAGTATTCCTCCAAAATCATTCTTTTCCCTCATTATGACTTAGTCTCTTTACTCCTCAATAGTTTCAAAGGCTATTGCCCTGCTTTGGCTTCACTTTTCTCCCTTCACAATTGTAACCCTATGTTAGCCAGTTCAATACCCTACCATACTCTCTTCTTAAAACCGTCCGCACCTTGTCCTATCACTGCATTCCCTTGCCAAACCCCTGTCCTGGTTCACTCCTACTTATATGCTGTTGAGTGGTGCTAGGAGAAGTCACACACCAGTTCTAATTGGACATACTACAAAAACTGATGTTATGTCATCTCAACTGGGCTCTCACTGTTGCAAAACAATCCTGTTATTCACTCCTAATTGACTTCTTGCAGCAGCTAGGTAACACAATGAGTAGTGCCAGGTCTGGAGTCAGGAAGACCCCAGTCCAAATTGGAGCTCAGATACTTACTAGCTGTGATACTCTAAGCAAGTCACTTAACACTATTTGGCTTAGTAGCCTCTCAAATGAGCTAGAGAAGAACATGACAAGCCACTCCAGTATCTTTGCCAAGAAAACCCCAAATGGGGTCACGAAGAGTCAGATATAACTGAAAATGACTGAACAACAACAAAACTAACTCCTTATCCCATTCCCCACAGAAGCTTTTCCAAATCTATTCTATCTGCAAGCCACCTACACATTCTATTTCCCTTCACCCTTTCATCTTAGGATTTCTCTTATGTTACTATGAAAATTGAGACTTTGTCCCCACTTTTCTTTATCTCAAACTCTTTGACATCATCCATCATTCTCTCCTTTGCTCTAATCTTTGACCAGCAGGTGACCTTTCTCTTTGCTAAGGCAAGCCCTTTCCGTGTGCTCTTGATCCTATCCCCTCAAGTTGATTGTTGTGAGAGGAGAGAAAGTATCAGAAACAAGAGATGTTGTGAAGGAAGAAATGGCAGATTTGGCAATGTATTGAAGACATTAGATGAGGGAGGGTGAGGAGTCAAAGATAACATTCTGGTTTCAAACTTGCTTCTATGACCTATGCATAGATTTATCTAGCTACCTAATAGTGTACATTTCATGGTTATCTATTCCCTCTTCCAAAGCAGAATACAACCAGTTTAAGCAATAGTGTTAGACCTTTGTTAGTTACTATGACCCCAAATTGCCTGTAGCTAACCTAATAATAAACCTGTTCAAGTTTTATTAGACTTGTTCTCATAGTATAGCCTACAAAGTCTATCCCTAAGCCTATATTTAAAGGGTTTACAGCTTAGTAGGACCTGTTTAAATATACACTTCTCTGATATAGTTTTCAAGAATTCAGTCACTTTCACACCATGGGGAGTCATTGGAAGAAAATAGACCTACTTCCACACCATAGCTTTATACAGTGCCTAGAAGTGATATATGAATATCAGAGTCGCTGCTGTTCAGTTATTTTTCAGTCATGTCTGACTCTTTATGACCCCATTTGGGGCTTTCTTGGCAAAAATAGTGCAATGAGTTGCCATTTTCTTTTCCAGCTCCTTTTACACATGAGGAAACAGACGAAAATGGTTCAGTGACTTTCCCATGGTCATATAGCTAGTAAGTGTCTGAGATCAGATTTGAACTCAGATCTTCCTAACTCTAGGACTGGCACTCAATCTGCTGTGCCAGCTAGCTGCTCAAATATCATATTGCTACTAACAATAATAACTTCTAACATTTATACATACCTTTAACATTGGCCAGCTCTCTTAACCTAGTTTGAGCCTCATAATCCTGTGAGTTAGGTAAATCTAACCATATCTTCCTGGTGAGATGGGCAATACATATAGAATCATAAACTACCAATGCTGCAAGGGGCCTTAAAAATCATTAGTCCAACCTTCTCATTTTAGAAATGAGGAGAATGAGGCTCAAAAAGATCATGTGATACTTTGCTTTGCTTTATACACTGATGGATCTGTTTTTCACTAGCATAGGTCCTCTCTTCTGACGCAGGTCACATTCTTTCAATTTAGTCTCATCTTTCATGCTTTGTATCTATTTTTTCTCTTTAAAACATACAACAGAAGTTCCAAGCAATACACTGGAAGTCTTCTTCTCATTCTGTTGATAGACTGGGGTTACCAACCTAACAGTAGTTAGGGGATGAAATACATAGAGTGCCGAGCCTGGGGTCAGGAAGACTTGAGTTTAAATCCAACCTCAGACATTTACCTGCGGTGTAATCCTGGGGGAGTCACTTAACCCTGTTTGCCCTAATTGCCTCCTTTGTAAAATGAACTAGAGAAGGAAATGGTAAACTAATCTAGTATCTTTGTCAAGAAAAGTTCAAATAAGAGTCATGAAGAGTCAAGCATGAATGAACAACAAGCAACAACCAACTTAGCAGCATTCATCTACTGTCCCACATTCATATAACATGAGCAGATCATCTTTTCTGATCAAACATCATTGATGATGTTCTCTATCCATTTCTCATGTGCATGTTGTAACATTCTGCAGCCTACTCACAACAGCCATGTGTCTTTCCAGTGCCCTTTGTGTTATTTATAATTTTCTAGACTTCTAACATCACGCTGTTCCATGATTCAGCCACATACCATCACTATGATAATGTTAAGTAAATAAATGACATTTTTTTTAACAGTGAGCAGAATTGGATGATTGACAGCCCTGTGCCACTTCCTAAATGTGATTCAATCAAATTTCCTCCTCTTTTTCAAATAATTTTCTTTCTATAGTACCTCTCTTGTTTCAGTAGCGTAAAATGACAATAAGTGTGCATATGGCAGATGAAGTTGTGCGTGGCTGGGGAACAGCTGACGGATAGACAGAGATGGATCCTAATTCAAAGGCTATCCAGACATATATCAGAATCTGAATAAGTATTTTGCATCTATTTTATTTTTGCACTTTGAATTGTTAGTCTACTTTCTTTGTCACTGGCATGGATTTTACTAAGGAGACTTTCAGTGTTTCAAGGTCTGATTCAGTTATTACTGTGTCATCCCTGAGTAGGACCTTTGAGAGAACCCAACCCTACCTTTCAGTCTTGTTTCATATAACTGTTTTTCATGAAACTTCTGCTCTAGTCTAGTCCAACTCCACTATTCTCTGAACCCTGAGCAATGTCTCCTATTCTCTATGCCTAGGATAGTTTCATCCTCCTTTTTCATATTAAATTCCTATCCATTCTTTTAAAAAATTTTTTATATTATTTTTTGGAGGGGGTAAGACAGGGCAATTGGGGTTAAGTGACTTGCCCAAGATCACATGGTTGGTAAGTGTTAAGTGTCTGAGGTCAGATTTGAACTCAGGTCTTCCTGACTCCAGGGCTGGTGCTCTATTCACTGTGCCACATAGCTGCCCCTCCATTCTTTAAAGTCCATTTTTATGAGCTTCGCTTACATTTAACATTCTCTGATCATTCTTTGGTAATAATTTTCCTCCCCAAATGTAATTTACAACATCCTAATGCAGTTCTGTAATATTGCACAATATGATGTCTATGTTTATGTCTTCCTCTTGTGCTGAAAGCTCCATGAAGGCAAGAGAAAATGCATTACCTAAATTTTACATTTTACCTAGGGCCTAGACCTGTGTGTTCTACACACAATAGATTCCTCATAAACATGCACTAAATGAATAAACATTGAATATCATTATATCTAACCAATGTCAAAATATGTGACTGATTCAGTCAATAGGTAACTGGTTAGATCGTGGATTAAATTAACCAGATGGCAGCATAGTATCCCTGAACAGGCTTACTAGTTTCATCTCTACATTAACTTACTATGTAAGGGAGGTGGCTATGATGATTCCCACCCCCAATCCAGCTGATGTACTTACAGGAGTTAGTCACAGATGTTGGGAATTTGAATGTGGTAACAAGGTGCTAAATTAACTGTAAAATTTCAGCCACACCCTTTGCAAATATGAACTTTCTCTGATTGAGTCATAAGGGCATGGTTGAGCAAACAAATTAACCGTGCTCATAGGGGCTTTAAATAGCTAAGCCCTAGGGAGGTTGAGAGAGTTTAGAGTCTGGGAGCACTTTGTGGAAAATATCCCTTCAGGAAGGAAAAAAGAAAACCTCTCTACTCCCTCCTATAAGCCTTAGGATCTAGTACAGTCTTGCTCAGAGGGAGATACCCCAATGGCTGCAAAGTTCATTCATTCCAGAGAGTTTAAGGCACAATTTAGGGAGCAGAAACACATAATCCAGAACCAGGGATAGGGAACCTGTGGTCTTGAGGCCGCAAGTGGCCCTCTAAGTCCTCAAGTGCAGCCCTTTGACTGAATCCAATCCAAGGCTGTACTTGAGGACCTAGAGGGCCACCTGTGGCCTCAAGGCTGCAGCTTCCCCACCCCTGCTCCAGACACTCAGGAATACAGAGAAATAGTCCCCCAAGGGAAGGAGGAATTTTAAGGAAAGGGACCTCTTGCACTAAAGAAGAGAATTGTCTCTAGGCTCAAGAGAGAACTAACCCCATTTCACAGAGGAGAAAACTAATTATCAGGGAGGTTAAGTGATATGCTCATGTTACACAGTTTAAAAGTATCAGACCTGGGATTTAGCAGCAAGATTCAGAACTGGAATTTGAACCCAAGTCTCCTGACTCCAAGTTATATGAGCTTTCCACCATACCACACTGTCTATCTAGATGTAGCTCCTAAACAATGAAAATTTCTTCCCTTTTTATAGTCTCCTTTTAGTCCATAGAGATAATTGGAATGACATATTTATTGAAGAAAAATAGTTCCTAAATTTCACATATTAACTGGAGGAAATTAATATCGAAAGCAAGTGTTATTCTATTTTATAATAATCTATTTTGGGAGCAAAGAAACCCTCATCATATGTGTTCTACTTCACTTAAAAAGATTCAGTGTAGCAGTTCTGTGAAAACAACTTATATTATCTTTAAAACTTTTGACCTAGAATCATAGATTAACAGAATCCCACATAGACTCTCCCCCAAAAGTCACTGAGTCCAACCCATACTTGAAGCCTTAACAGTCTCTACAACCACCTTGACTCCACCTTTAGTAATTCCAGCAAATGGAAACTCACTCCTTCCTTAAAAAGTCCACTCTATTTTTGTATGGCTTTAATAGTTAAAAAAAAAAAGTTCTATGTATTGAATCAAAATCTTCCAATTACTTCTACCCATTGGCCCCATCTGCTCTTCAGAGACCAAAACAGTAAGTCTAATCCTTCTTCCAAATAATTAATTTATTCAAATATTTTATCTCTGGTTCTAGTTTTTAAACAAGAATCAGGTTAAAGTTTAAAATAAAATGTAAGGCAATCTAATTTTTAGAAGTTTACCTAACAGGGCGGCTAGGTGGCACAGTGAATAGATCACTGGCCCTGGAGTCAGGAGGACCTGAGTTCAAATCTAGCCTCAGACACTTAGCACAAAAACTAGCTGTGTGACCTTGGGCAAGTCACTTAACCCCAACTGCCCTCCAAAAAGCAAAAAAAAAAAAGTTTAACTAACAAAGTCTAACAGAAAACATGACCTTGATGCTTACTGGGAATCATCCACAATTCTCTTCCTTGTTTGGTTAAAAAAAAAGTCAATGATTGTTGTCCTTAGAGGTTATAGCAGTAGGAAACAATAAAGACAAGAAAGAATGGAGGCAAGAAAGAACTTATAGCACATGTCACCTGGTATCTACACTGGATGGAATGGCTCTTAAATGCTTCCTTTAAGCATCTTATTGTACCTAGATGTGGGATGACATGTGGTATGCTTCCCCATTTAAGTTTTTTAAATTCCATTTGCAACCTGTGTGATCTCATAATAAAGATGTTTTAATAAATATTAGGGAGAAATTAAAGTTAATCATTTTAAATCTAGATTAAATATTATACAAATACAGTGGTTACGGATACTTAAGAATTGAAAGTGGGGGAACACTTAATTCCTACACTAATTTAACAAGTAAATGCCATGTATTAGAGGCAGAAATACAGTTTTTCCTACTTTCCTTAACTCTGGGGCTCAAAGGATGATAATTACACTAAATTTAGATTTGGACAGAAAATTTTCTACCAGGAATTTGAGTCTTATTGCTACAAGGATCGAATCCTTTGGTATGATTTTTTTGGGTCATTTCAAGTGAATTTATAAATTGGTAATAGTTTCTTATTATACATTTTGTGGGGAGGGAGGGAAGCCAGGCAACTGGGGTTAAGTGACTTAGTGCTCAAGGTCACATAGCTAGTTAAGTTTCAAGTGTCTGGGGCTGGATTTGAACTCAGGTCCTCCTGACTCCAGGACCAGTGCTCTATTCACTGTATCACCTAGCTGCTATGATACTTCTAATGTAAACATATTGACTCTCTTTATATTTATACTGTATGTATACGCTACATAAAATATTATACAAGATTTTATTTAATTAATTATTTATATGTTATTTCTTATTCCATATATTTATATATAATCTTGCATGTAATTAATATGTGATATACATATAATTAATACAATGCAAACATAAAATATGTATGTGTCACACAATATAAGGTTTAGTCATATGAAATATAATACATACACATAATGTGAAGATATTATATAGTGAGAAAATACATATATATGTATACATATATATGTATGGTTGTTGTCTCCCACCATAAACTCCTTGACAGTAGGGATTATTTTCTTTATTTTATTTTTGTGCCCAGTGCTTAGCACAGTGACTGGCATGTAGTAGTTCTTAATAAATACCCGATCATTTGACTGATATTTGGAGATCTTGAAAAGATTTAATCAATTTGGATTCTGGCTAAAGCAACTAGACCACACAGTAATAGAGTGGAAGAGTTTAGCTCATCACCACCACTGTCTGAGCCCTTTGCTTCCAGAGCATCCATGCT
Organism: Pseudocheirus occidentalis; assembly: GCA_028646575.1. Taxonomy (NCBI): domain Eukaryota; kingdom Metazoa; phylum Chordata; class Mammalia; order Diprotodontia; family Pseudocheiridae; genus Pseudocheirus; species Pseudocheirus occidentalis. The sequence continues at coordinate 106,541,366 of CM053598.1, read as the reverse complement.
AAGCCGTGACTGCCTGAAGAGTTGTGAATGCTGCAGTACAGTTGTTTTGTTGTATACAACGATCTTGGATCAGTAGGATCACAAGTAACCAATATTTAACACAATGCATATGATAAACAAAACTTAGATCATAAAAGACCCTCATTTTTATTATTCGTTTTCATTTCTACCTGCATAGATCACTTTAGCAGTGACTCTTCTTAAAAGCTCATTAAACCAAGACTTGTCTCCCTTTCTCAGCTTTCACTATGGTAAGGATGACAAATACCAGTGAAATATCTTCCCTAAAAAACAAACAAACCAAAACAATAACAGAGGAATTAAATCATTTATATGAACAATGCAGAAAGTGGGTCATTATATAACAGTTGAGTTGGTTTCATTAAAGAATTGTAAAATCAATTGGATTTCTGATGAACGTTGGATATATGCATCTATACAAGTTCATCTTAATAGAAAGGATCAAGATATTTGCTTCTCCTGATCTGTGACAGTTTGTAAAAGAGGCAGAGCCTGACAGTGTGCATCCTGATACATCAATGTCACTGATAGCCTTCTTGCAATCGGAGAGGTCTCATGTTTTAGACTCTCATCCCACTCAACATATAGACAGAGCTGGACTATGAGCACTGTGAGCCTCAAGATAGTGTCCTAAAATACCTTCATTGTTGTGGTTGTTTATTTGTCAGTCAAGCATCTCACATGATATCTCACATGATAAGGTGGCCTTACTTCTTGCCAAAACTAAATGTTCAAGAGATGCCATCTAATTTTGTCTCTGCCAACAAATTGTTGCCTCTCTTATCACCATTTTATTTCTTATTTTCTTTTTTTTTACTACTAAGATCCAAAGTGCTTTTTTACATAAATTAATCCATTTATTGTTGGACAATGGGCTACAGACATTTGATAAGAAGATTTTACTGGTCTTTCAGTTCCTTCAGTCTTCTGATGGCAGATTAGACTATGACTGCAGAGGTGGTATTGTAGGTCCATGCACCACCAGCTACTGTTTTCATACAGGGTCCACAATGCCAGATACCCACAGCCCGTCTCTTCATTTTGGTTTTGCCACAGAAGGAGCAGGTATACTTGGAATGCTGGCCTATTTCAATTTTCTTCACCATTTTTCTGAGGGATGCACCATAACGTGTTCCATATTTACCAACAATTCTGACCTTCTTGGTTCTTTTAGCGATGTTAGCGGCGCCAGGGCTGGAGCTTGGAGAGGCTCTATTTCTTATTTTCAATCTCTTCCTGACTATTGACTCCTTCCCCAGTACCTCTATAACTCCCTAATCTCAAAAAGTTCTCACTTAATCCTTACTCTATTTTCATCGTATATCTCTTCTGCCCTTATAGGTGCTTCTACTTTGTCTTCTCTCAAATTTTTCTTCATTCTTTACAATCTGGGATTCTGACCATATTATTCCACTGAAATTGCTCTCTCCAAAGTTAACAACAGTCTCTTAAAGGTCAACTTGAATGGTATTTTCTCAATCTCATTCTTCATTTTGATGCAGCCTTTAACACTGTTGATCGTTCTCCATTATTTGATAGTCTTCTCTCTAGTTTTCAGGATACTACTCTCTCTTGGTTCTCCCGCTACCTCTCTGACTGCTCTTTGCAATCTAATTTGCTGAATCCTCCTCCAGATCACAGCTCTTTAACTGTAGGATTCTGTTATGGGCTCACTCTCTTTTTACTCTATACTACTTTACTTGGTGATCTCATCAACTTCTATGGATTTAATTATCACCTCTATGCTTAAGATCTCAAATACAGCTGTCCTGCCCTAATCTCTGCTAACTTCTAGCTTCATATCTCCAACTGTCTTTCAAACATCTTGAACTGAATGTCCCATAGATATCTTGAAGTCAACATTTCTTGAACAAAATTCATTATCTTTTCCCCTAAACTCTCCCTCCCTCTCTATTACTATAGACAACAATACCATTCTCCCAGTCTCTTGGTCTCACAGCACAATTGTCATCTTCAACTCCTTACTTTCTCCCTCCATCTTAAATGTATCACCAACATCTATAAATTGTACCTTTGCAACATCTCTCAAATGTGCCCTCTTCTCTCCTCTGATGCTCTCATCACTCTGGGACAGGCCCTCATTATCTCAAATATAAACTGTTGCAATAGCCTGTTGGTGGATCTTCCTGCCTCATATCTCTCCCCAGTCTAATCCATCCTCCATTAAACCTCCAGTTATTTTCCTAAAGCACAGGCATGACTATAGCACCCCCCCCCACTCAATAAACTCAGGTGGTTCCCTATCATCTCCAGAATCGAATACAGAATCCTCCCTCCCTCTAATTTTTCCAGTCTTCCTACACCTTACTCCTTATTCTTTGATCCAGTAACACTGGTTTCCTTGTTATTCCTTGAATAAAAAATTCCTGCTACTCCATCTCTTTTCTCCAGGAATTTTCTCTGGCTATCCCCATTCCTTGAATCCTCTCTCTCCTCATCTTTGCTTACTGGCTTCCTTTTCTTTAAGTCCCAACTAAAATCAAAATAAACTAAAAACTTCCAACAGGAAGACTTTCCCATTATATTCCCATTATATATTCCCTTATAATTCTAGTGTCTTCCCTCTCTAAGTTATCTCCTAGTTATCCTGTATATAGCTTGTGCTCTCCCCCTTTAGATTGTGAGCTCCTTGAGGGCAGGCACTGTCTTTCTTTTCCTGTTTTGTATTCCCAGTGTTTAGTACCAAGCCTGGCACATAACAGATACTTGATTAATATGTATTAATTGACTGACAGGCTAATGATAATAACTTACATTTCCTTAAAGGAGCACAAATGTATTTTATTATATAGACATCTACATTTTCCCCTTTCAAATATATCACATACTATATCCTTTTAAAATAAAACTTTCCAAGATAACAAAATTAAAGGCATAAACATATGCAAAGAGGAGACAAAATGATCTATTCAAAAAAATATGATGTACTTAGAAAAACATATGAATCAGTAGAGAAACTAATTAATACTATTAATAATGTTCAGTAAAGTAACAAGATACAAAATAAGCTCACAAAAATAATTGCCACTTCTGTGCAGTACTAACAAAAAACACAAAGAGATATAAGAAACTCCATTCAAAATAATTTTAAAACACATAAAATATGTTGGAGTCAATTAACTAAGACACAGAAAATTTTTATAAATATGACTCTAAAGCACTCTTTCCAGAAATTAAGTTAGACCACTAATTGAAGAGATATTTACTGCTCACAGTTGGGCTATGCTAATATAATAAAAAATGATGATACTACCTAAATTAATTCATAATTTCAGTGCTATACCAATCAAATTACTAAGGGGATATTATATAGAACTCATCAAAAGAATAACAAAATTCATTTGGAGGAAGAACTCTAGAATATTAAGGAAAATAGGCAGAATAAGAAGAAATTTTAAAAAAAGAAAATGAGAGGAAATGGGAAATTCTGCACCTTGCTCCCTCAGATTACCTAATTGCTGACTAAACTTGTTCCTAAGATGAACCTGGGCACCAAGCATGGGAAACAAAGTTGGTTAGCTCTTAAGTTTCTCTATAAGAGGGAGAGTGGTATTCCATTGTACCTGATCTCCTAAGCACCATCCTTCCAGCCTCAGTAATGCCATCAGGAAAGTATCTGACGACAGAACACAAAAGTGGGGGGAGGGGTAAGGGGAAGGGGTGTTCTTGTGTTTGTGTTTGTTTTTGTATTTGTGTGTATTTGTGTCTAGGGAAGATCACTCTGTTGTCCATGGTTGCATTTGCTTTCTCAGTGTCCTTTGATCCTAAGTGGACTGCTGAAAGGAGAAAGGAAGGGCACTTGGAATCCTGGAAGAAGAAAGGGAAGGAGATTCATGGATTTCACCATGCACTTCACCTGAAAGTAGCCAAAGCCCAGTTTAGAAGGATATAGAACTACAAGACTATATTGCCTAATAACTACAGGAATCTGATCTCCCTGGGGCTTCGAGATCCCAAACCAGACCTTATCTCCTGACTAGGAAAGGGGGAAGAGACACATACAAGACAAGTAGTGTTCTTCCATCTGAAGTCTAGAGTTTCACCAGGCAGCCAAGAGCCTTTAGTAGTTGGAGAAACCCAGCAGGTCAGTTAGGCTGGGGTATTAAATTTGACAATTTGAAAATCACTTCAAAAGCAAGGGTGAAAATGTCCAAGGTTATTAATGGAAATATACAGTGAGGATGTTTCTCAGGGTCACACATTCCAGGAGGAACTGATCAAGGGATTGGGTGATTGAAGAAATTAGGAAACTTCGCAGGAATAGCTCCAAGAAAATTATTTTATTAAGAAAGAAGTTTCAGGGATGAAACTGTCCTTCATAAGAAAACCTCCACTGAGAAGCTTCAACCAGAGCATATGTGAGAACTGTGAAAAGTCCTTTAGTAGGCCTACATACTTATTAAACATCAGATAATTTATACAAGGGAGAAATCCTCTGATTATGATGAATGTGGAAAGATTTTCAGAATGTCAACACAAATTACTCTCAACATTAGAGAATTCACAGTGTAAAGAAACCTTATTAATATAAATATTGTGGAAAATATTTTGCCAACTCTCCATACTTTATTTACAATAAAATAAGTTATAGTGCAGAGAAATCTTATGAATGTAAAGAATTAGAGACACCTTTCTGCCAGCATTCACTACTTATTCAAAATATAGGAACTTATGCTGGTGAGAAATCTTTTAAGTGTAGGGAATCTGGGAGAACCTTCAATCATAATAAAACCTTACTTAGGACCAAGGAATTTACAGCAGAAAAAAATCTTTTAAAACAGGGAATATCAGATGGTCTCCAGGAATAACTCAGCTCTTACTCAACATCAGAAAATCCACATTGTAGAAAAACCTTATAAATGTTAAGAGTATGGGAAGGCTTTCAGTAAGCATCTATGCCATATTAGGTACAAAGGAATTCATACTGAAAACAAACCCTATGAATATGGTAAGGATGTTAGTAAGAGATCAGCCCCTAATACACATCAGAATAGTCACAATGCAGATACTGCATAAATGTAAAGAATATAAGGTCTTCAACTGTTGCTCTTCCCAAATTGAGCATAAAAGAGAGAAATGCTGTGAAAATAAGGAATATGAGGTCATTAGGCATTGGTCAGCTCCCATTTAACATCAGACAATTAATACCAAGGGAAAAACATAATTATAATAAAACTTGAACCAAAATTCAGCCCTTGCTAAACACCAGATAATTTATCCTGGAGAGAAATGTAAGTGGAAGACAGGTGGATCAAGCCACCATCAAGACCTTTATTACCATCTCCTCTTGGCCTTAATATAAGAGGATGGCCTATAACCCTGAGTCCAGGAGCTTAGGAAATAGCAGTGTTCCCTAAAAAAACCAAAACCTTCAAGCCTAGTCCTGCCCCACTTGCTTTAGCTACTAAAAATCATTGTATAGAAGGGGTACACCTTCCTGACCATCAGTTGGAGCAGCTATTGGCCACTTGCCACCAATAGACAAATGGATACAGGAGCCTTGGGAGTACCATCATCACCCAGTCTACCAATCTTGCTTTTTGCCCAAGCCTCCTTGCTGCCACCTAGGCAAGTAATTCCTGGGTTTGAGGTTGTTATCTCCACCAACTGCTGGTCATCAACCTCTCCCACAGTAAGTAAGCCAGCCTAACTGATGCAGCAGGACATGTTGAGGGTGTCAGCATGTACCAGCCAAATTAAATTACCACTACCTGGACTACTTTCTCCTCTCATATCCTTATGGAGATAGCCTAGGATTCTAAACCAAAAGGGCTTGGGAAAAGCAATTCCTCCAAACCTCTACATATAGTCATCATCCTAGGAATCTACCCTTGAAAAGATAGCCTTGAAAATTGTTCCTGCAGATTCTACAGTCTTAACCTTGACCCAGGGGGAAAAAATTCTTGTCACCAAAGTCCTTGGTACTGTAAAATGGTTAAACACCAAAAATGATATATCACTGGAAATTGTATTAAAGAAGAAAAATTGCCATCTGTTTAGCTTCTGCAGCTAGGACCATGGAACCTTTTCATCTGACCTAAAGTTGAAACTTTCCCTGTATTGCCTACCCCCATTAGATTGCAAATCCTTAAGACTAGGAACTGTCTAACTTTTCTATTTATATTTCTACTACATATCATAGTACTTGCACATAGTAAGTGCTTCATAGATATTTCAATCTTACTAAAAATAAAATGGTTAAGAAGCTTATTAAAAGAATTAAAGGAAGTGTGTGTTCGAAAAGAAGTTGTGCTTGTTTAGTGCTAAACTGATAAGTTCAAAGATATGGGGAAAACCTCAGTGTTAAGGAGGTCAACATCTCATCTGTAACTTATGGCCTTAAATAGCTGCCCAGGATACTGAGGGATAAAATGATTTGTCTATGGTCAAACAGCAAATATGTGTCAGAGGAAAAACTAACCCATGTCTTCTTGCATTCAAGGCTGATGAGCTATCTACTTGCATCATATCTCTCAAAATAAGTTATAAGGAAGGAAATCAAAGCCTTTTAAAAACTGAGACCTCAGACAGAATTGGCAGTTCAGAACAGAAGGTAGAAAAGATAAACTAGTTTAAAAGAAAACAATAACAATGAAATAAAGATGCTGAGATATAGTAAAACTAATGAGCAAAGTCAAAAGACAGCAAAGGTGGAAGAATAATTGAAGCCTACAAATAAAAGTGATTGATTCAGTGAGTAGAGAATATTAATCAGCCCAGGGGAAAAAATATGAAACAAACAATATAACTACCGCATTTTATTTTTTAATTGCAAAATGAATTTGCCCATATTAGAATTACATTGTCAGAGAGAAAGCCTAAGTTTAATTCAACCAGAAATGTAATTAATAAGCTCCAGAATTTTAAGGATCAGAGAAGGAGTTGCTAGCTCTTGGGCTAAGGGAGATCACTTATAAAAAATGAATTTAAATTCATAGGACTATTCATCAATGGTTAGAAATGAAGGAAAACAAATGTTGAACCACAATATAACAAAAAGCAAAAGAGTACATTTTACATCCTACAGAGTTGGGCATATTTCTACATTAAAAAAATGAACTTTCAACAAAATTATTTGCATTTAAAAGGAAAAGAAATGAAAAGGGTATTTCAAATGAAAGTTCAGCAGACAAAACTTAAACGTAAATAAATTCATATGGAATGAATAAACTACATAATTAACTATATTTGCATGCAACAAGGGGAAGACAAGACTTTTCTCTTACTATTCCTGCCTTTAACTAATGATCACTGAGGGAACAAAGAGAACAGCTATGTTCTTATCCCATGAAGAGAAATCAGATCAAAGTATCCTAGAGGAAGGACAGAGAGGTATAAGTTGACTTAGAACTTCTTGAAATTGGAGACCTCCAAGGAAAGTCATTCAAACAAAGAGGAAACAAAAGTTCATTAACTATTCTTTCATCTAAGCTGAACACAGAAAAATATATATACACATGTGTATATAAAATATATAAATACATATGAATATATACATATGTGTATACATATATTCATATGTATGTATATGCAAATTTATATGCCCATCTATATGCATGTGTGTATTGGGGTATATACACACTTACACATATAAAATCAAAAGTAGAATTAAGGGACTGGGTTTGACTGGGGAGGGAGGTGGAAAAGGTTTAACTATGAGATCAAAGATGAGGATCAGATAGCTTCAGGTATAATAAGTGCATGAAATGAAATGCATGATGAAATATTTGGTCCTAACATCCAAAATCTATAGGGAACTAACACAAATCTGTAAGATCAAGAGCTATTCCCCAATAGACAAATAATCAAAGGATATGAACAAACTTTTCAAAAGAAATATAAATTATCAAAAGCTTTTTCTAAAAAATGTTAACAATCACCAATAATCAGAGAAATGTAATTGTAAAACTCTCTAGGATATCTATGTACCTATTAAATTAGAAAAGATGGAAAAACCATGGGGAAAATCAATGTTGCAATGGCTATGAAAAGACAAACACACAAATTCACTGCTAGTGGAACTATGACTCAGAGATCTCATTACTGGATTTATGCTCCAAACAAAGCAGTGACAATAAATGGGTGGGGATGGAAAGAACTAATATTTAATTCTACAAGAAAAACTTGCTATAGAATATGGACATGTACTTAGAACTCAGGTTTTTCTGACTGCAAGACCAGTTTTATATCCACTTTGCTACCGGCTCTCATGTATAAAGAATTCGAAGAAACACAAACAAATATAAACTAATATAGAGTAAAGAAAGAACCCAAACAATACACAGTAAACACAATAGTAGAAAGACAACCCTAAAGAGAAACAGAATTCAGATCACATTCAATGGATGATGATGATAAGGATGATCACACCAAGATACTATACTTAAAAGTGTACATCCTTTCTGTTAACAATCAGCATACTTCAAAAGTGAAAACTAGTAATCACTATCATACAAAATTACATTATTAGGAAATTTTACTTAATTGTTTTTAGGAGTATGATTTCTTTTTTTTAATGTAATAAATTTTATTTGTTTTCTTGTTTACATCGTTCATTTTCATGAGATTTTTGAGTTGCAAATTTTCTCCCCGTCTTTCCCCTACCCCACCACCAAAACAGAGATCCCACTGTGGAACCCCTTCCCTGGTCTGCTCTCTAACTTTCTGGCAGGGCAGGGAGGGTGTCCCTATCCCAGCCCCTGTATATCTTGATTCCTAGTTGCAGGTATTGCAGAGCTTTAAATTCTAGATTCTTTCAATTCTTCCCTTGTCACTCACCCCCGCTGGAAGGACAACCAATTCAAAACAGGCTGCGTAGGTGTGATTATACAGGGCATCTTCATAGTGGACATATTGTGACAGTGATCATATGTCCCTCCTTCCTATCCCTTCCCCCTTGTTCTGTTCTCTACCCTGTCCCTGTCCCTTTATTGAAGTGTGAGCAACCAGC
>CM053598.1:106515426-106531874 GCA_028646575.1 Pseudocheirus occidentalis | reverse complement strand
TCGGCTAGTGTCCTGCCGATGATTCCCTGCTGCCGAGCTGCCATCTACAAGAGATGAGTTTTCTGTATTTTTTGAGTTTGAGAGTCCTAGAATTTGTCCAGCATCATATTTTTATTGGTGTTTAGTGGCTGTGTGGGAGCTGTGGGATGCTGCTGCTTCTATGCCACCATCTTGGCTCTGCCAGAGGAGTATGATTTCTGGGAGGTTTCTTGGGAAGTATCCATTGTATCAAGCTAATAAGCATTTCTTAACTCCTTACTATGAGCCAGGAACAGTGCTAATTCCTGGCAATGCTAATAGGAGCAGAAAGTCAGTTCTGTCCCTAAGAAGCATACATTCAAATGAAGGAATATAATATATAAATAGGAGATTAAAAGTTTATGAGGGAAAGGAGAGAACCTCCTTAGTGTGGAAACTCAAGGAAGAACTAACCTATTAGAGGGAAAGGCCACAAGAGTGGAGAGTACTTCCAAAGTATGAAGTGCTGGGGGTCAAATGAAATGACCTGCCAGGATGAAGGGGTTTCTGGGACATTACAGAGGAAATCCAAGAGAATCAGGAGTGCAGCCTGAAGATTTTGTGTCAAAACAAAATCAACTTTGATAAAAGAATATTTAAAGGAAGATTTCTAACATATTAAGTACAGCATATATGAAAGTAGAGAGACAAGAGTCCTGTTAGATTCAAAGATGTAAGTGGGATGTAATGTGCATCACTTCAGGAAGTAACCACATCAAGGGGAATCCAAGTTCATTGAAGTATTGAAATATATATCTATTGATGCTTCAAAGAATCCTTGATCTATTTGGTGTGGTTAATGCTTCCACTGCATACTTTCCTATGCTGTACCATTTCTGTACACACCCCTAACAGAGAATCAAGAGACTAGACTAGGCAGAAGGGAGGAAGAAGATGCAATTGTGGAGAATCTTTATATATACACACATCTTTGTTTCTGTTGTGTGTGTTCTTGAATAATTTAATTTGTAATTGTTCTATCTTGCCATTAAGTACCTGCAACTTCCTATTTGGTCCCTCACCCCTACTATCTATTAGTTCCTATGTATTTGTAAAGCCAAGCATGAGCAGCTTTTCAGACAAATGCTGCTGTGAATAGCTTTCAAGGTTCTGATTACACAATATAATGAATACTATTTATTCAATAACATATCAGAGCAAAACATTCACGGAAATCAAGGTGCAGCATTCACAATGTTACAACTTATCACAGAAAATCAAAATGCAGCGTTCATGATAACTTATCACTAAGATGGCCACATAGTTTTCACCACAGTGGTCACAAAGTTTTGAACAAAGAACATTCATTTAATCACTCAATCATTTAGTAACTCAATCATTCAATCACCCTTAAGGAGGCTTGCTGCCTCCTTAAGGGACACAAAGTACAATAGTCAAAGTCACCACTCATGGGGCACACCAAGTTACAAATCAATTGCTATTCAGTCATCATTCACTATTCAATCATCAGAAAATACACAAGCCCTCCACTCCTAGGTCACTAGTAAATTACAATTTCTCAGTCAGTACACAGTATCCAAGTAAACTCTTCTTTCAGCTTGACTCAGAATGGTCTCTCAGATTCCCTGGATCCCTTTCCATGGTCCCAGATCCTACCTGGATTCACTAAACTGTCACCTGGGTTCAAAGGCATATAGCTCTCAGGTCCTTGTCCAGCTCTCTGAACACTTCCTGTTCCATGCTGAAGTTCACAGTATCCAATCCACCTTAAATCCTTCACAGTCTCTGTTCCTGGGAAGTCAAGGCTTAACAAAGCCACAAACAGGCTCATACAAAGTACTAGCATCACAGTCATGCTTCCTCAGTCTTTTGGCAGCTCCAGTTGGCCCTTGGACATCGTCAGCAACAACCAGAAGCTCTAGCTGACCCTTGGACTCAGCAGCTCCTCAGCAGAAGCTCCAGCTGGTTCCCAGAATCAAAATCACTTCACCAAGGTTCCCGAAATCAAAATCATTCTCTCCAGCTTGGGGAGGGGGGAGGTGCTTTCCTCTTCAGCCTTCCTGGTGGCAGCAGCTTCTGCCTCCATGAAGCTTGCTCCGAGAAGATCTATCTGACCCAGCAGGAGCTTCTCCTTATATACACACACAGCATTAACTCTTATCTGTTTCAGCCAACCTCTTCCTGTTACATCAGCAATAGGGGTTCATACCTTCTGTTTCTTCAACAGAGATTTGATTAATTACTAAATGTTAAATACCTCTCAGTTTAGCAATATAAAAGAAACTTCAAATTTCATTACTATTACAGTATTCAGTGGATTGATAAGATACATTGTGGCTTGACTATTTTCACTACTTTTCTAATTGAATTTTCAAGAGATTTACATGAGCTTGATAGTTTGTTCATTCTTGCTTTTATTGAAAGCACAAAAGTACATTAGGTATAATTATCACTTTCTGGCTATATAAAAGTAAAACTAAAGTTTGCAAACACTAGACCATCTCTTCTTAATGATCACATTGAAAGATAAAGGGCTATTTTCATTTGTTCTATATCATCTTATTTTTCACAAACATTGTTTTATAGATTCTTTTACTGTCCCAGTGGGATGGGATGGGGAAAGATACGTCTATTTTATAGATCTTCCTGAGACCCAGAAAGGCTGAGTCATCAGATCATAAAAGTATCCAATGGAGACTTTTGCAGTCAGAGCTTTTACCACCATTTAACTGTGAAAAATTTTAGGATAGATGGTCATTACAGACATTATTCCAAATCACTTAAAGATATTTTAGGACGTATTCATTAAATGGATTTTACTTTTGTATATTTTTACCAACTTCCATGTATTCCTGATGAACAAATTTTCATGTTAAAAGTGGATGGAATTAAACTGATTTCAGTTACAAACTCATTGCTTCTCCTTTTAATGTCAAAGATTCATGCCAGATGCATATAACTTGGGCAGGGGAGCATAGCTGATTCAGATACAGGCATGAGATACATTATTCTCATATTATAATGTGCACATGCAAACACATACCTATGTCTGAAACAGAATTTTCACATTTCTTGTGTAAGGAGGCTACTTGAAAAGAACAAGAGAAAATATGATGTTCTGGATAGGGATGGGGGGGATTGTTTGGTTTTGCTATATTTTGAGAAATGAGAAAGTATTTGTTACTGAAACTTAAGGAGCTGTTTCCTTTAAGAGACAATTATCGTATTCAGTCAAATCAGACCACAACTAAAGAAGGTTTGAATTATACTCAGAAATTGAATATTTTAAATTGATTTACACATACCCTTTTATTTATCTCTGGGGAATAAGTTCTATATTCAGAAAAAGTTTCCCTTTCTTATTTTTTAATTTATTTCAGTTTATATCAATGTCAGAAGTGTATTGGGTGGTTTCCTACTGAAATTTAAAATGTTCTAGTATGTGAAAAGATTCCTCTATAAATTGCAAGAGGACTAACAATAGAAAAGAAGGAAAGACGGTCTGAGGAATTATAAGGTTATTATTATTATATACAAGGTGATTCCGAAAGGTAATGAGGTGCATTTAAAAGCAACTGTTATCTATTTTGTTCATGGAATTTATGCTATTTTGGTCCCATTTTTTTTTAGTCTCCATCTTTTCTCTCAAGCACATTAGTTTCTATAGAAACAATGAAATCAATGATTAGGGTGAAGATAGATTAAATACTCCGGTGTTCATGCACATCATTTCCAATTTGTAAAAATGTTTTAAAATATTCTTTCACTATTCTTTTATTTCCTTCCAAGATTCCACATGTTGAGACATTTAAAGTTATTTGCTAGAGAGTTGTTTACAAGCAACTCAAAGCAAGCAAAAGCATTTCTAAAATGTCTATATGATGTGGACATGAGAAGTAGTCAGACTTCCAGTGAGACCAACTGACTTCCTGGTGTATATTTTGTGTTTTACTATTTTCATTTCTCTTTGTCATTCTTTACCAAGTTTTCCTTCTACTTTTTTGGGCCTTTCTAAATTAAATGAGAAATACCATTGATCCACTTTAACAAATTCCATTTAGAACTACAACATTATTAAGCTAAAATTATGTGACATGTGACTTACCATCAAGAAATGGAGAGTACAACAATCCTATAATAATAGGACAAGAAGCAAAAGAGTTGAGCAATGGTCTGATACATCTGGTCAATGTAGACAGCCAGTATGAATGTGAGCCTTGAAGCCCTTCATCTTTGATTCAAAAATCACTTCTGTAAAGTACCAGAAGTATAACTGTAGCTATCTCCATTATTTTATCTATATAGACACAATGTAAGCATTTCTGTACATTTTTCAGCAGGCAACTAATCCTCAATTTTTATAATTACTGAATAATTACTGAACTTCATCTACTATGCAATTTTGATGAGTTAGAGAGTGACACTAATGGTTATGATAAAGGATGATTAATTTAGCATTGATACATAGGATTTACAAGTAATATTGTCCCCCTTTTACAAAGAAAATAAGACTCAAAGCAATTTAAGTGACTTATCCAGGATCACATAGCCAAGAAATAGCTGAACTGAGAATAAGAAACTCTGACAATTGAATCTGTAGTTTATACACATGATTCTGAGAAGTCATAAAAATCTTGTAAAAGTCGGGACAGATGACAAGTGTTGCTAGTGCCTGGACATAGATAAGTTTCATTTTTAAGTTCTTTTTGATAATATGCCAATTGATTATTTTGAGACAACTTACCCTAAAGGGTATAATGACCTTATGCAAATCATAATGTAAAGACTAGATTTTGTTACTGCATGAGAAGTTTAAAAAGGGTAATTTTATGTTAATTGGATAAAGATCTATTGGTTAAGTATACTGCTGATAAATGTGGTTATTTTTCTTCCAAGGCATGTTAAGCTGGTTATGTGCCCCAGCACAAATTAAAACCATTATCCTTCCAATTCATTATTACTATATATTATGATGCAACATTTGGATTTTTTCTTGTGACTAATTTTAATGCATTTCAGATTTGAATTTCTTATTGTTACGTGTGACTAAATCATACCAGTTTCCACAAACATATTGAAATGCTGACATAAAAGGAGTATACAATAAATAAAATGGTTTGTCTTTCATAATTAAGTGATATAGATTTGCTGGCAGTCATTGATGTGCTTTTTATTTTCTAGAAGCAGGGATAGTTTCTACTAAACCATCTTGCTCTTTCAGACACTCTCTTGTGACCAAGGACTTAACTTTTTGGAGAAAACTAAATAGGATAGAGTGCTATACATAGCCTTGTAATTGACATATGTTCTTGCGAAGTTAAAATGTCTTAGAGAATTAAACCTTTGATTTTGTCCTCATTAGCATCATCCTTCTAACATCTAAACAGCTGGTTTGACTGGCCCAAATATATCATCTAAATAAATATTGCTGTAGTCTGGATTGTTGTTTATTTCTAAAGTCATTCTAGCTATGACATGGCTAACTTTTAACTTCATGGGAAAGGAAGTGGAGATATAATCTGTCGTGTTTATGGTGAATTGTCATTCATTAAACTATTCTGAATTCACTATCTGCTTGAAGTCTACAAATATATTCCTTCATTTAAATGAATATTTATTAAATGTTCAAGGGCCCTGTGCTAAGAATTATGGAAAAATATAAAGGTAGAAAAGATATAACCTTTGCCCTCAAGAAACTTTCAGTTTGTGGAAGAGGTTAAAGAATGCATATAGGTACAAAAGAGAGTGTATTAAGTACTATTAGAAAAGTACAAAGTAATCTGGTGTTTAGAGGAGGAGAGAAAGCTATTGAACTAGACTTTGAAAAATAACTAGTATTTTCATGGGCAGATGAAGAGTGGTTATTTTAAGAAGAGAGAGCCTGGATGAAAGTAAAAAGTGGGCACATGCAAAAAAATGTTCATCTGAAATTAAATTATCCCATCCAACTAAATCAATGGCCAGGTGTAATGAGTATAGTAGATGTAGATAAAATGTAGATTAGAGTCACATTAAAAGTCTGGGGTTCATCCAGTGGGCAATGGGAAGAAGTCATTATATCCTTCTGAGTAGGAGAGTGATGTCAACGGGATTATGATGTGGGGAGATTAATTTGACATTGATGTGTAGGATTTGCGACTGGATTATGATGTCCATTTTACAAATAAGGAAACCGAGACTCTAAAAAGATAAATGATACATCCATCCAAGAGAAGTACAAAGGACTCACAAAGGAAAATACTATCCATATCCAGATAAAAAAAACCAATGGACTCTAGACATAGATGGAATGATTTTTTCACTAACTTTATTCTTTCTCATGCTTTTAAAAATCTTTTTGTTCTTTCACAACTGTGACTAATATAGAAATATTCTTACATGATAGCACATGTATAAGCTAAATCAAATTGCCCACCATATTTAGAAGACAGGAATGGAAGAAAGGAGAGGAAAAAATTTAGAATTAAAAATCTTGTAAAAATGAATGCTAAAAATTTTCTTGACATGTAACTGGGGGAAAATACAATACTACTAAAACACTGAAAATGCAAAATAAAAAGATAAGTGATGTACTCAAGCCAATAAATGTCAAAAGAGGGATCCAGTATTCCAAACCCAGGTCTTCTGATTCCAGCATTGTTTCCTATGAACAAAACTGTCCCCATTTGTCCCATGTATTCTCTTTATGAAAATAATATACTCATGTGTCAAAGGCATTCAGTGAAATTATGAGAAATGTAGAGCCATAACTAGGATGGAGTACCCAGGGCTTTGTTCCAGAGCATCAAAATTTAGTAGATACTGGTAGCACTTGTATTCCTTGGACAGCATAGAAACCATTGTGCTCCTGTAATTTGACATCAGGTTAGCAAGAATAATTAAAGTAAGAAGCAACTGGATGGCTTGCTTCTCCTTCACAGCAATAGTTTTGCAGGTGAATTCATCACTGACCCTGCTCTGCTCTCCTTCTACACCACCAGCATTACCTCAAAAGCACCAGCAGGCCTTTTGCTATCCTGGGGTTTCTGCCCAAAGACCCTGGCATCTTGGGGTTTCAATCTCTCTCTCTCTCCTTTCCTCATTTCTTCTCAACTATTTTTTTCTTAAAAACTTGATATGAAGACTTGTTTGAGGCTTCTTGCCCCCAGGTGTCAGAATGACTAGTGATGGCTACAGACAAGGGAACAAAAAGGCATTTTAAAGAATTTTCTATTGCAGAGAGAATCCTCAGTCACACAATTGACTGAAAGTTTAGAGAATACTAGATCCCACTGCTTTTGTTGTTTATTGAATATCAAAAGATATTTGACTAGACAAAGTAAAATGTAGGCTTAAAGGCTTTCCAGAAATAAAGAGGCTTCCACACTTATGTTAACATTATATAAGACCCCTTGATAGATGCAACCACAAAATCTAGTTTTGTTCAACGATCTTAGGTGATGAAAACCACATAAAGCATAAAAGAAAGAGATGGAGGTGCACCAAAAGTGTTTGCCACTATTGCAAAGGATGTTCAAATGGAAAAGGGACTCACTCCAAATGGTGAGGTCCTCCAGATACTCCCACTTACAAGTGTCATTGAACTGAGAGCATTGATCCCAGAATACAGCAGGGCCTCTTCAGGGAGATTCAAACTGTGCAAAATAGGTCAGCCTAATAATTCACAGATGACAAATCAGATGCCTATTAAGAAACAGCATGGCATATATCTGGACTTGAAATCAGGAGGCCTTAATATTAATCTTCCTCAGCCACTTTATTCAGGGACTCTTTACTATTTGCCTATTTGGTCTCATATTTCCAGGATTTCCTCTTTGATAGATCAATACCACTTTTTATTGTGTTGCGCACATATTGAAGGTTTGTAGCAACCCTGTGTCAAGAAAGTCTATTGGCGGTCAAAGATTATAAACAGGCAGTTTTCAAAGGGAGAAATTAAAGACATCTATAAGCACATGAAAAAATGCTCCAAATCACTATTGATAAGAGGAATGCAAATCAAAACAACTCTGAGGTACCACATCTCAGGGTCAGATTGGCTAAGATGACAAAACAGGAAAATTATAAATGCTGGAGATGGTATAGAAAAATTAGAACACTAATGTGTTGGTGGTGGAGTTTTGAACTGATCCAACCATTTTGGAGAGCAATTCAGAACTATGCCCAAAGGGCTATAAAAAGTGCATACTCTTTGACCCAGAAGTACCACTTCTGGGGCTATATCCCAAAGAGATCATAAAAGTGGAAGGAGGACCCATATATACAAAAATATTTATAGCAGCTCTTTTTGTGTTGGCAAAAAATTGGAAACCAAGAGGATGCCCATCAACTGGGGAATGGCTAAACAAGTTGTGGTATATTAATATGATGGAATACTATTGTGCTATAAGAAAGGAGGAGGAAATGGACTTCATTGTAACCTGGAGAGACGTATATAAACTGATGCTTAGTGAGAAGAGCAGAACCAGGAGAACTCTGTACACAATTAAAGACATATCATATGTATGACAACTAACTTTGATAGACTGGGCTCCTCTCAGCTATGCAAGGTTATAAGACAACTCAAAAAGACTCATGATGGAAAGGAAATCCACATCCAGAGAAAAGAACTAAAGAGTTCAAATGCAAATTGAAGCAAACTACTTGCTCTCTCTTATGTGTTTAGTTTTGTTTCATTCCTTCTTTCTCATTGTTCACTTCATTGGTTATAATTCTTCTTTACAACCTGACTAATGCTTAATGCAAAAGTATTTGTAGAGTCTATATCAGATTTCATGCCTCCGTGAGGTGGGGGAAAAGAGGGAAGGAGAAGGAAGGGGAGAAATTTTGGAATTCAAGGGATTGTGGAACTGAATGTTGTAAAGTAAAAGTACATAAACAAATTTAATCAAATAAAATTGAAGGAAAAAAAAGTTTTGTGTGCTCTGACTGCTCCATGTATCAGTCTTGCCTTTGTCTTTTTCATTCTCCTCAGACCTTCCCATTCCCTGAGACACAAACAAAAACCCTAAAATGGCCTCTACTTGTTCGAGTGAAAGCAAGAGCCATTTAATGTGGCAAACTTTATTGTTGCCTTGTTTTAAGAAATTCACACTACTATACCAACCTTCAGCAACTATCACTCTGATCAGTCAGCGGCCATCAACATCAATGCAAAAAGATTATGATTATCCACCTGCAAAATGATTATGTTCATTGGAGTTTTGGGCATAATACTATTGTACACTTAATGAAGTAAATATAATGTAAACATAACTTTTAAATGCACTTAGAAACCAAAGAATTAATATGACTTGCTTTATTGTGATATTCACCTTATTAAGGTGCTCTGGAATGGAACTAGCAACGTCTCCAAGGTATGCCTGTTCTTCAGTTTTTAAGTAAATATTGAAATGGACCCATCTTGTAAAAGTACAAATTTTAATCCATTCTGTGAGTCTTGCCACTTTATAGGATAGCAAAGTGCTTTGCAAATATTAAAGCACTTTATAGATGCAAGGTATTTAGTAGAATTAGGAAAAGGAGGAGTATACAGGCTATGGCAATGGACTAGAAGGAAATTCCTTTGAGCAAATGTGCCTATACATTTATCTTCAACAGTTACTCCAGATAGATAAGAAGGAAGAGAGTAGACTTGCTTCTTTCTCACAGCCATGCCTCTCCAGCTGATTTCATCTCTGACCTATTGGAGAAATTATGATTTCAATAATCTCTAGCTACTCAAACACACACACAGAGACACATACATACACCTTTTTAACAACAGTATTCTTTTTGTTGATGCCATGTTGCTTTATATCATGGAAGTCCATGACCTGAAAAAAAAATTGTAGGTAACCCAAGGTCACACTAAGGAATGCATGATGAACAGAAGTAGATTGCACCATATTACTAATAAAGATTTGCACTGAAGACCTGGTATACAAGGTATCATCCAAGAAATGTATGCTTGGAAAAGGAAATAGGTCAATCATGTAAATTAAGAACTGTCCAGGTATTTCATATATACTCACAGAATGTTAAAAATATCAGAGGAAGGCCTTCTGCATATTAGGTAGAATTCTTATGGAATATTTATAGAAGGATGGAGAAAAACTTACCCAGGAAGAGAGAACTTGGACACATTACAGTCTGCCCTTTCTAAGGAGAGTTCCCATATCAATGAGGTCACAAATTATTGAAATATTTACATTTGGGATGGTTTTAATGAGAAAAAGAGACTGGAAATAGAGACACCACATAGGATGTTACTGAAATAATTGAGGAAAGTAGTGATGAGGTTCTAAACAAAGGTGGTTATAATAAGAAAAGAAAAAATGAGAGGTATAAGGCATATTTTGGAGATAGAATAAACAGATTTTAATAACTGCATTAGGACATGAGACATGTATGATAAAATGGCTGAGGTTTCAAGTCTTGGTGAAAGTAGAAATGGTGTTATTAGCAAAATAACGAAGTCAAGTCGATGATATAGTTTAGGAGGATAAAACAAGGAACTTTATTACAGATATCTTGAATTAGAGGTGCAACAAGTAGATGCAGACCTTGGAATAAAGTCTAAGAATTCCATCATTGACTGGCTGTGTGATTTTACACAAGTCCCTTCATCTCTTTGGAAATTGGTCATCCTCTGTAGAGGCTGGACTATGCATTGTCTTTAAATGCACCCCTAGTTCTAACATTTCTGTGATTCTGTGACTAAGAAAGAACCACTGCATTTGTAAATTAGGAGGTCTTCTGGATAGAGTGTTGGAATAGGAGTCAAGAAAACCTAAGTAGCCCTGGACAAGTCGCTTAACCTCTCTGTTTATTTCCTCTATTGTAAAATGAAGATAATAATAGCACCTACTTCACAGGCTTGTTGTGAAGCTCTGATAACATATATAAAGCTCTTTGGAAATCTTTAAGCACTGTATAACTGCAAGCCATCTTTGTTATTATGATTGTAATTAACATCAGGAATATTAGTAATTGTCGCTGTTTCATCAACATGATCATCATCCTCATCATCATCATCACCATCACCATCATTATCTTTGTAGTAATAACTTAGTACTGAGTACAGTAACTCACCTTAGTAACTGAAAGAGTATAGTTTTTTGATTTAATGATGGTGTTTGCACACCAAATTGTAATGGTTAGTTAGGGAGTTTAGATCACTACAGTAAAAAAAAAAACCAACATTGACATTGAAAGCGAGAGACAATTAGAACAAAAGCAAACTGATAAAGAGTGCAATTTCTTTTCCTAATCTGTACTAGACATAGTACCAATGCCTTTTTTCCCCACAAATATTTTGGGGCTAGAAAATAGTAGGAAGGAAATTTTTTTCTGCTTCCTAAAATGCAGTTATATATAATACATATGCCAAATTTAAGCACTTTTCATTATACACACACTCACACACACACACACTAGATAGATGATAGATAGATAGATAGATAGACAGACAGACAGACAGACAGGCAGGCAGACAGACAGGCAGACAGACAGACAGACAGACAGACAGACAGACAGACAGACAGATAGATAGATAGATAGATAGATAGATAGATAGATAGATAGATAGATAGATATGTGCATACACATATGTATTAGAGTTCACCTGAAGAAGTTAGCTTAATGTCATAGCACGTTTTCAATACTAACAATTCCATGAGACAGTGTGTACCTTAATTACTTCCTGTCTGTCAAATGGTTTTCTAAAAGTAACATGTAGGAAGTCAAGAGACCTGAAGTTGGATTTTTGTTGGTTCACTGGTCTTGTCATATTGCTTACATTATTTTTATGTCCATTTCTCTTTAGTAAAAATTAGACACCAGAATTTTCAAAGACCAGTAGAGTCTCGTATCTAGAGTTTGCACAATGGGATACTTTAGTATCCTTCCCCATGTACTTCCATACTGCTCAGCACATATTTACATAGAGTATTACGTCTGACTGAATAAGCTGACATAGTGGGGTCCATCTGGACCCACGGAAGAAAGACTAGAGAGATGTTGCTGTGTCAGTTCACACAGTAAAATATGTGGCATGTAAATCCCTAAAAGAAAGATCCCAAAGCATTTCTCTGTACTATCCAAATTTCACATATTCAGATTATGTTCAGCCCCTAGCAATTTGACCCATATGCAACTATAAAGTATGAAAATGTCATACTATAGTATTTTATATAATCTGGTCTCCATTGTTATGAAGGTACTATTCATTACAACTATTTTCATTGTGAATTTTCTTTCCTTTTAGATATTTATTACAAATAACCTTCCTTTGGGTCTGTCAAACCAATTTTCTCTTTCATTACACATTGGAGAAAGATGAACTAGCTCATTTAGAATTGAGTTTCTGAACTTGTTCATTTCTAGAACCAAATTCATACCAAACCTTTTTTAGTTTACTATTTTGAGGTTCTGAAATGTTCAGTTGTGTTTTGTTCACTTTGGTTTCCAGCCAGGAACAGAACCAGAAGGGCTCAAATACCAAAGGAAAGGGTGTTCTCACAGTATTTCTGGCCAGGACCAGAAGTGGAAATATCGAAAAGCTCACAAGTAAAGCTGTTCTTCTGAGATTTTTATCCCAAGTCTGCAAAACCAAGGGCTTTGCATAAAGATTACTTTGAATAGTAATCTGAACCAAACTCTTGCTGTTAACATTTCAGAGTGACTCTCAGTTCTCTAATCTTGGATTGTTCCCCAAAACTCAGGCATGTTTAATAGTTCATTCCATCATGGACACACCTCAACCTGGGAAATTTTTAAACACCTTTTGCTTTCCTTCATCCTCTGGAGATTATATATAACTATTCTACTATTTTAGCTGCCAAATATTCCACTTTCTCTAGGCCAGGACAATGAATGGAGCCAACAAATGCACATCATTATATTCTCTTTCACTAAAATGTTTAACTTTCTGTCTTGAGGGAAAGGATGTTATTCTCCAAAGCAGTTAGGCCTACCACGGTGGTTGATTTCCATCCTTATACCATCCTGGTGCAAAGAAGAAAGACAGTTACTAAGATAGCCAGAAAACAAAGAAAACAGAACCTTAGAAATAAAAGTCAATAAACTAAATTGCACATTGACTTCTCCTACAGCCACTGCAAGACTGATGCTTTGTAAACAATGCATAAGGTATTGTTGAAAAACGAGCGAGATTCTTCCTGTTGCCTAATATATCCATTGTTCCTCTTCTCCAGAAAAATGTGGAGGAACTTTGAATGTTTGATCCGCGTGCCTCTAAATTGAAATTAAACTCATGTATTCAAACACAAAACAAGTCCTTTTCTTCAATCTTTCTATAGTTTCTCTAAAACCTTACACCAAATTGAAAAACTTCCTTTTTCTTATACCTTAGTGAGTTTTCCAGACCTTCTCTCCTGCTTTTTTTTAAAAACCATTGTGAGCTTTCCAGTTCATCTCCCATTTCTGTAGTAAAGTTTCATTTCTTTACAAAAAAAACCGTAATGGTTACTAACCCTTCTGCTGGAGCTTCTCACTAATAATAGTAAGAGAAAGTCACAGGCTGGCATCACCACTTGGATGAACATCAGCTCCATTAACCTGGTATGTCTAGAAATCTATGAATGGTTTTTAAAGAAGAATTTTCTTTTCTTTAATTATCTTTCCCAGGCTATTTCCATGGTCTCTAGAACTCTTAAACAGAATGGTTCTGTTATAAGGTCCAGCAGGGGAAAATCTACCAGGTCCCAACCATCTGGGAAGCCCCATCATTTAGACTGACAGCAGGTTTAACATATTTTCCAGTTATGACTATGAACTTTTGAACAGAACAAGCAAACACTCAAAGCCTTGGGAAAAAAAATACCTCCCTTCTTCACTAATAACAGTCTTGGGCTAAAAAGAATACTTAGCAAAGAGAAGTAAAGGGGAATTCAATAAAAGAAAAGTACCTTGTCAGATTGTATTTACTAAGTCAAATGCATATTTTGGTACAAGTACTATACATATTTTGGTAATGCATATTATTTACTCAGTTGAGCCTAATGGCTCCTTCAAAAGCCTTTAAGGTGTATTAAGTAAATACATTTTTGGTATGTGTGCTAATTTTGAAAACACATTGTTTTAGTTACAATGCATTCTTTTGAGTCAAAACCTACTTCTCTAGAAGTGGTTGCACTACTTGAATTGAGTAATTTACAGAGTGGGAAAATGGAAGCAAAGTCTTTGTGGGTGAGCTCTTATATTGCACCTGGAAAAGCTTTAGTTAATGGCTAATACTTGTTACAGATGCATTTGAAAAGTAAAAAAAAGTGCTCTTTGGTTCTAATATCACATAAAGACTGAAACAAGAAATCCTGGTTATAGAAGGGTTTAGCAATATTCATAAGAGGTAAGAAAGTTTCCTTTTATCAGTGCATATTTAAATGTGTCATAAGTGGATCTGAGACAAACCCTTTAGCTAGATCACTTTTTCCTCTACAACAGTCCTTGAGTAAAGAGGCCATGTCGTATCTAAACTTCGTATGTCTACCAGGTCCTACTACAATTGTGTGCATACCAAAGGAGCTTAATAAATGCTTGTTGTATATTTATATCTATGGGTTTGTTAACACAGTGAGAGAAATATAATCCAACTTGGAATTATGGAATTTTAAAGCTAGAGTCTCTGATATCATCTAATCCAGTTGCTAATTTTATGGATAAAGAAACTGAAGTCCATGGGGTAGGACCAAGATGGAAGAGTAGAAGCACAAACTTGGTGTAAGCTCCCACTCCAATCACTTCTAATACATGGAAAAAAATTACTCTGAACAAACTTTAGAGCTATAGAACCCCAAAATGACAGAGAGAAAAAAATCTCCCCCTGAAAGAAGCCCACCAGGGAAAAGGAAGGGACTATTGAACTAGGCTGGGAGGTGCACATGGTCCCACCTGAGCCACAATTCTGGGCCCAGTATGGCCCCAACCAGTGGCAGCTGGAGCAGACTTCAGGAGAGTGAATCACTAGCATCTGTAGCAGTGTCCAGACTTTTCAATCCATAAACACCAGAGACAAAGTAAAAGGTCAATGTGGAACTCTGTTGGAACAAGTATGGACAGAAGAGTGCAGTCTGGCCCCTGCCCCTGGGATGAAAAGTAGCAGAGGCATGGCAGCTGTGTAGTCACTGCTGCATGTCTGCCTCAGGAACTGCTGGCCTGGAGATTATAGGGGGACCAAGCAATCATTCAGAGGGTTTAACCTTGCTAACTCTTGCTTTAACCAGCTTGGATCTGGATTGTGGTCTTGGGTGGTAATTCTGGAGTGTGTGACCAGTGAACCAGAGCTTGTAAGGGCTATAGAGAGGGTGCCCTCCTAATAGCTCCAGCAGCTGCAAAACCCCTGTGATTTGGGACAAAGCTCTCTCCATTCTGGAAGCAGAGTTCTACCATGGCAAAGAGCTCAAAAGTCAAGTAATTGGCTGCCAATATGAGCAAACAACCGAAGCACAAATAGACCATAGAATCCTTTTTGGGGGACAAAAAAGATCAAGGCATGGAGCAGGAAGAAGATAGCAAAGTCAGAACTCCTGTATCAAAAGCCTCCAAGAAAAATATGAACTGGTTACAGGCCATGGAGGGACTCAAGAAGGATTTTGAAAACCAAGTAAGAGAAATGGAGGAAAAAATTGGGAAGAGAAATGAGAATGATGCAAGAAAATCATGAAAAGTGAGTCAACAGACCCAAAAATTCACTAAAGAAAAAAACACCTTAAAAAATAGACTAACTCAAATGGCGAAAAGAAGGCCAAAAACCAGTGAGGAGAAGAATGCCTTAAAAAGTCAAATTTGCTAGATGGAAAAGAAATTCCAAAAACTCACTGAAGAGAATAACTCCATCAAAATTAGATTGGAGTAATTAGAAGCTAATGACTTTATGAGAAATCAAGATACTATAAAACAGATTCAACAAATGAAAAAATAGAAGGCAATGTGAAATATCTCATTGGAAAAACCACTGACCTGGAAAAGAGATCCAGGAGAGATCATTTAAAAATTATTGGACTACCTGAAAGCCATGATCAAAAAAGAGTGTAGACACCATCTTTCAAGAAATTATCAAGCAAAATTTTCCTGATATTCTAGAACCGTAGGGCAAAAATAGAAGTGGAAAGAATCCGTCAATCACCTCTGGAAAAAGATCCCCAAAAGAAAACTCCTGGGAATATTATAGCCAAATTCCAGAGTTCCCATGTGTAATAGAAATCAGTTTATCAGAAACTTAGCACTTAGTAACTTAGGGCTAAGTATGGAAGGTGTGAGCCCCGTCCTCTCTTGAGAAGGCATGAACTCTCCTGTTGACGTGGAAGAAGGTTATTGGCTGAGACAGGAGGCCACTGCTGTATATATAGAAGAATTCAAGAGACAGAGGGACAGAATTGGAATTTTCTAGCTGGAGGAAGCAGGATTGTCTCAGCATCTGGGAGCTGAAGAAGTGAGTTGGAGTTTTCTTGAAAGAGAGAATGAGAGAG
>CM053598.1:106494596-106514926 GCA_028646575.1 Pseudocheirus occidentalis | reverse complement strand
TGACCTTGGGCAAGTCACTTAACCCCAACTGCCCTCCAAAAAAGCAAAAAAAAAAAAAAGTGAAAGGGAATGGGAATGGGAAAACCTTATTCTCATTGAATTTGGCTTAAGGAGGGACTAGCATACACACTCAACTGGGTATCTTACCCTACAGGAAAATAGGGGGGTAGGGGATAAGAAGGGGGAGGATAGAAGGGAGGGCAGATTGGGGGAGAGGGTAGTTAGAAACAAACATTTTTTAAAAGGGATAGGGTCAAAGGAGAAAATAGAATAAGTGAGGGGCAGGAAAGGATGGAGGGAAATATAGTTAGTCTTTCACAATATAGCTACTATACAGGCACTGGGGTATAGAAATCCATCTTGCCCTACTAGAAAGTTAGGGTGGTGAAGGGGGAAGATATAAGAGAGAACAGGCAGGGGTATTCAGTAGGCTTTCTTTTTAGGGTGGGGGAAAGGGAAAGCTGGGGTGAAAAATTCTATGGATGTTGAAAACTAAAAATAAATAAGTAAATTTATAAATAAAAAAAGAAAGACATTGCCAATGACAACCAATGGATTTCCAATGGATTTTTGTTTTGCTGGACAATAAAAAAAAAGAAACTGAAGTCCAAAGAGATCATGGGACATGACACCTAAATTCACATGATCCAAGTTTCCTCCCTTCTAATCTATTTCTTTGCCTACTATATTATATCACTGTTTGTTAGTGCACCAGACTAAAGAAAAGTCAGTAGTTAGGACACATTCATATTGCCTTTGATAATTTATATGATTGTTAGAAGCACAGGTATTCCCAGAAGATGTTGCAGTTTGAAAGAATTTAGACTAAGGTCACGTCATTCAATCAAAAAGGAATTTGAGACCTTTATCGTGAAATATGATATTGTTGCAAATTCTGTTTAAACGTTAAAGGTAATTAGTATCTTAAGTAAGTGACTATTTTGGTTTTCTATTACCACAAATAATAATAACAATAACAATATTTTCCCTAACTTGAAAAAAGTCTAAGATAGGTATAGGATCATGAGGGGCAGAGATCTAAGCTAAACTATAATCTTGATCATTACATGTTTATAACACCACCCTCATAATAGTTCATTTCACATGAGGAATTCATATTCTTTAAATCATTATACTACTATTACTAACTAAATAATAATAATAATAATAACTACATCTATATTTTATTTAGAGATTGCCCATGTACCCACATATCACTGGAGACGTACATTTTTTCAGTGCTTATGATGAAATTACAACCATGTTGATAATAGATATACTGATTTTCATTTATCAGGGATCTGAAAATGGGTTTCATTATTTTGAATGGCTGATATTTGATTGTATTAGACAAAAGAAGCAAACAGAAAATGAAACCATAAAATTCTATTAACTTTGTTAAGCATTGCTCACCCCTTTAAAGAATATGGTCCATGACTGCTAAATTTCATATAATGCCCCCAAATGATTTTTATTTTTCCTTCTGCCTTATCCGGCAAAGCACAGCATTGTAACCCAGTTCTCCCATTACCTATCACTTGTTTCTTTTGCCAACCATCTCATTTTAAAATATCATTTTTTATGAAGGCTAATGTCATATTGTGGAAAACTGTAAAAAATTAATGGATAGGCTTGGTATTAAGAAAATGCATTATTTTAATAGTTTTATTATTTTTGTTCATTACACATTTACAGGTTTTGCTGCTGTATATAGATATGTTTTATAGATTACTCTATACAAAAGTTATTACTTTAACACTTATCATTGAGAAATTTTGATCCTTTTATGCTTACCTTTCCACAGGAATAAAGGCTTTTTTTTACCTATAGCTGTGGCCAGTATCCTGGATTGTTGTTAATATTTTTATTTCTTATAATTAACTTAATGAGAGACCTTAAAAATAATTTCAGAAAAAGAGTTTCAGAATTTGAATACATGTCATCTGTATATTGATAGAATTTCTGAAAATCTCACCAACTAAATTCAGACATTCTCTGTATCTGATACTTCCAGAAAAAAGAAACTACTTAATGTGGTTGTTGGTTGGTCATTCTGTGTTGAACTTTTTATGGAAATTTTTAAAAATATTTTTATTTATTTATTTTTAGTTTTCAACATTAATTTCCACAAGATTTTAAGTCACAATCTTTTTCTACGTGTCTTATCCCTACCCCCACCCCCAAATAGCAAGCCTACTGAATACCCCTTCTTCCGATCTGTTCTCTCTTATATCTTCCCTCTTCACCCCCCTAACTTTCTAGTAGGGCAAGATGGGTTTATATACCCTAGTACCTGTATATCTTATTTCCCAGTTGCATGTAAAAAACAATTTTTTAAACATTTGTTTTTAAAATTTTGGGTTCCAGATTTTTTTCACTTCTTCCCTCCTTACCCACCCCCACTGGGAAGAAAAGCAATTCAATATAGATTATATATGTGTAGTCACCCAAATCATTTCCATAGTAGTTATATTGTGAAAGACTAACTATATTTCCCTCCATGCTATCCCACCCCTCACTTGTTCTAATTTTCTCCTTTGACCCTATGCTTTTTAAAAAATGTTTGCTTTTAACTAACCTCTCCCCCAATCTGCCCTCCCTTCTATCCTTCCCCCTCTTATTCCCTACCCCCCTATTTTCCTGTAGGGTAAAATACCCAATTGAGTGTGTATGTTATTCCCTCCTTAAGCCAAATTAAATTAGAATAAAGTTATCCCATTCCCTTTCGCCTTCCTGCTCTTCCCCTCCATTGTAACAGTTTTCTCTCACCTCTTTCATATGAGATAATTTACCCTAGTCTATCTCTCCCTTTCTCATGCTCCCAATAAATTCTTCTCTTACCTCTTAATTTTATTTTTTAGATATCATCCCTTCATATTCAACCTATCCTGTGCCCTCTATGTATACATGAACATACAAATGCCCATACTCACACACACACACACATATGTATATACATACATACACCCTCCTATATACAGGAGTTCTGACTTTGCTGTCTTCTTCCTGCTCCATTCCTTGATCCTTTTTGTCCCCCAAAAAGGATTCTATGATGTTTGATCTTCAGTTGCTCACTCATATTGGCAGTCAATTACTTGACTTTTGAGCTCTTGGCCATAGCAGAACTCTGCTTCCAGAATGGAGAGAGCTTTGTCCCAAATCACAGGGAGTTTTGCAGCTGCTGGAGCTATTAAATGGGTGCCCTCTACACAGCCCCTCCCCACTCTGGCTCACTGGTCACACACCCCAGAACTACCACCCAAGACCACAATCCAGATCCAAGCAGGTTAAAGCAAGAGTGACTACTCACTAAATGGTTGCTTGCCCCGCCTTACAATCTGCAGCCCAGGAGCTCCAGAAGCAGCCATGTGGCAGTGACCACAGCCACCACACCTTCTCTGCTTCTGGCTTGGGGTGGTGAGGTAGCAGCCAGACTGTGCTCCCCCAGATCCAACAGAGTTCCATACTGACCTTTTAGTTTGTCTTTGACATTTATGGATTGAGAAGTCTGGAAACTGCTACAGCTGCTTGTGATTTACTGTCCTGAAGTCTGCTCCAGCTGCTTGGCTCCAGGTTGGGGCCACCTTGGGCCACATAAAAGTGACTGACTTCAAGGAATTTTCCATTCTAAGGGAAGTGTGGTACAACACATTCACAAAGAAGTGTATTCACAAAATATGTACATAAATAAGAAATAACTAAGCAGAGGGAGGCAGGCATTAGTTTCTATAGGAATCAAGAACTTCCTCAAGTAGAAGGTCATCCCTGTGCTGGACTTTGAAGGAAACTGGAGATTTGAAGAGGCAGAGGTAAGGGTGGAATGCATTCCAGAAATGAGGGACAACGTATAAAAAGGCAAAGAAATGGAAATCAGTGTGTCCTGCAGGAAGAACACTAAGAAGACCAATTTAACTGGATCAGAGTCTGCATGAAGAACAAAATATATGAAGACATCAAAGAAGACTGAAGTCAATTTACAGAGTTTAAAATGCCAAACTATGAAGCATAGAACTGAGACAGAGAAAGAAGAGAACTATTAGCATTTATTGAACAAGAGAGTGTGACATTGTCAGAGCTATGCTTTTTAACATCACTTTGGCAGTCCCATAGCTAGAGGGAACCTTGGATAGCACAAATCCTTCATTTTACAAAGAAAGTAAGGCTCAGGGAGGTTACATTGATTTATTTGTCATACCGAGAGAGACAGAACCAAGACTCTAAACCAGGTGACTCTACTGGACATTCTACCTCTTAAATCTATTGATTTGTTATAATTCTACCTTTGAAAGACAACTTACAGTATTCTAATAAAACACTTTTAGGTATTAATAGTTTATGGGATTCAAAGCTGGAAAGAATCTTAAAAATAATCTAATGCAACCCCCTTCATTTGACAAAGGATGAAACTGAAGACCAAAGAGGAGCTTCCTCCAGGTCAAGCACTTCCTGTCTTTCAGAGCCATGGTTCAAATTCCCATCTCCTGATCCAAGGATGAGGTTTTATCCCCTCTTATGTCTTCACCACCTTGAATTTTTAGAGAAGATGATATGAGATTTGCTTGCTGTCTTCCATTTCCAACTCTTTATGTACCTCCATGCCTTCCTCTTTCACCTTCAAAAATAGACAAAAAAGCTGTGATTGATGGTAATGGGAATTTGAAGATCTTCCCTGCCCTTTCATAAGCCTACAGGAATTTGGAGACCTTCCCTGATTTGAAGATTTTCCCTCTCCCCTCATAGGCTGAATGTAATCACATGGAGCCTGTGGTGGGAGGAGCTTGTTGAAGGGTGGAGCAGAGCCCACAGGAAGCTGGAAGTCAGAAAAGTTATAGCTGGAGAGTAGAGAGGACCCACCCAGGCAGTCAGGCTTGTTGAGTAAATGTTTGTGGGAAGCCTATAAGGATGATGTGGCTCTCTCCTACATTGTGGTGTCTTAACTTCTGTGTTGCTATGATGGATTTGGTTTCCTGGTGTCAGGATTTGGTTTTCTGGTGTCTGAATAAATGTTTGGCTTTTGTCTTCTATATAGAGAGTGCAATTGAGCACCGTGCCAGCATAGTTGCTAGTTATTTATGCAAGGTGAAAAACACCCCCAAATTATTATTTTTTTCATTAGGTAAAAGAAATTAGAAATATAGTCATCTTCAAATAGCATTTTATTAATAACCCCAAAATGAAATAATAACAATAATAGTAACAGCTAACATTTATATAGCACATTAGGTTTTGTGAAGTGCTTTACAAATTTTATCTCATTTGATCCTTACAGTCAGTACTCAAACAGAAATAGGGCCACTTTATCTACACATAAAAATCCCTATAGGTAGGGACTTAGAATACCACAAATTAATATTTTCTATTGAATTTATATTTATTTGATTAAATGTTTTCCAATTATATTTTAATCTGGTTCTTACCCAAGCCTATTTGACATCTATTCTCACAACACTCCTGAGAAGTAAATGCTATTATCATCTCAATTTTTCAGAAGAGGGAATTAAGGCAAATAGGGGCTAAGTGACTTTCCCAGGGTCACCGAACTAGTAAGTATCTCAAATTTGAACTTCAGGACTCCAGACCCAGTATTCTATCCACTGTACCATCTAGCTGCCTAAGTGATAAATCTCACATTATAAAAAAACTAACATAAACAAACTGAAAAAAATCTTATAAATGGATAGTTATAGTGCAAACTGAAAGGGAATCTTAATTAATGATACTTTTGTTGAACACTCCATATTGCAGTCAAGCTAAATTGCTTTCAATTACCAATTCTCATCATACCTTCATATATTTGCAACATGTGGTCTCTAGTACCTAGAAATAACATTGCCTACCCACTCCATATCCCCTTGTTGAAATCTATCTTTTTAGTCAAGACTCAGTTTATGTGCTACCTCCTCTTTGAACCTTTCCCTGATTCCTTCCATCCGACATCATTTTGAAAATCTCTCAAGTCACTGTTTTAACTCTCCTAAAAAAAACTTCATCATTTTCTAACTTATCTCACAGCTTTTTATATACATGCTTCATCCTCCTCTCCTAAACCCCTTTTGTTGTTGTTCAGTTGTTTTTCAGTCATATCTGACTTCATGACCTCATTTGGGGTTTTCTTGGCAAAGATACTGGAGTGGTTTGCCATTTCCTTCTCTGGATAATTTTACAGATGAGGAAACTGAAGCAATGGAGTTAAGTGACTTGCCCAGGGTCACACAGCTAGTAAGTGTCTGAGGACTCATCAGAAAGATGAGTTTTCTTGACTCCAGGCCTGTTACTCCATCCACTAAAACACCTACCTTATCCCTTTGGGCCAAGGAGTATTTAGATTTTTATCTTTTATCTCTATTGCTTAGCATAGAACCCCATATAACGCCACACAAAGTAAGCGTTTAACAAATATTTATTAAATTTATTTGAGGCAAATATTAAGAGATGATTACTGTGTCCTATGACTGACTTGTACTGACTGTTAACCCTCTGCAAATCATTTAACTCTTGATGTTCACTCAAGTCATTGAGATTGTAAGTCAAAAAGAAGGCACTGATTTGCCTTGATAGAGTTTCCTCCTTTATATCAACAAAATCACAGGTATAAGTCTTAGCCTTATCTACAGATGAATTAAAGATTTTGGGGTTTGAACTTAAGGCTGTGAGTGAAACAAAAGTTTTCAGGATGAGTAGAGGAATTGGCTCATTTCTTTCATTTCGTCTGATAGGTCTTCATAGAGGAGGTGGGATGCTAAAAGAAGATATGTAGGCTTGAAAAGCTACTTGAAAAGCAATATGTTGTCAGATTGCCTGGGTTTGAATACCAGCTCTGCTATTTGTGACCTGTGTGACCTTGGGCAAGTCATAGTTTGATGATGTCTAAGTTTCCTCATCTGTAAAATGAAATGGTTAGACTACATGAATTCTACATTCCCTTCAATGCCTACAACTGTTTAGGTGTTTAAGGATGTGACACGTCTGAGGTTGGAGATGCTATAGATTTATAAATCTAGTGGAAGTGAAACAAGGTGATGCCGTGGCTAAAAATGGAGACTCTCTTTCACTAGGGGTTACTGGCAAAATACTGTTTTAGTACAATTTTTTTAAAAAGATTTTTTGGAACTTTATTTTAGGTGCAAAGATCAAATACTATGTTTCCCTGCGCCGCAACTGTCACAACTTCTTGCACGATGAGCTGTCACTAGTCCTCGTTATTATTTTTATTATGACGATGTTAAAAAAATTTAAATCTTTGACTATTTTTTAAAGGGTTCTATCTCCTCAGAGACAGAATTTTCTTCCTCCACCCTTGTATAAACCAGACGAATTTTAACACTTGTTCTTCCTGTTCAGGTCAACTTTTCCTAGAGTAATCACTGAAATCAGTACTAGTTTCTCACCCAATGGTTTCTTCTTCTAATCTAAGGACTCCTTTAAAAAGAATAAGAGCAGAGTAAACTTAGCTTTATTTGAAAACCCCAGATTCTGCTCAAGATGGTTTTCTTCAGAGAAAAAAAATATCCAGTGGGAGAACATCCCACCCCCCTCCAAAAAAAATTACCATTCCCATTGCTGAGCTCATCAACCAATGATTTGAGGTTTACTTTGGGAGTGGGTTACTTTCTACATTAATTGCAAAACTAGTGAGTAGCCTCACTTCATTTTGTGCTGTGATGACCATAAGAAATTGAAGTTTTTGCCCCTAAGTTATCAATATTGGAAATTAGGTGTCTAACCTAATAAATTTCATTTGAGGTTTCTGTTTAAATGAAGAAAATGCCTTTGCCAATTATCTCGTTTCAAAGATCTGATTTCTCACTAATAGTCTCCCTTAAATTTTTCTCTTCAAAAACAACACATCTCCATTCCAATGATAGGGTTCTCATGCTTTACAGTGTCAATGGTGACAAATAGAAGAACTGTTTAGCTTTCAGCCTAACAACTCAGGTTTATGCCATGTAGTAGCAGATGGCTTGAGCCTTGATGTGTTAATGGCAGTGATTATTTTATGAATAGTGACAGCTGATCAAGGATATAAAGCAACAATAGTGGCTACCATCCTGGGAAAGGTGCTAAAAGTGGGTGCTATAGGCTCTACTTCTCCTGTGCCTCATTATCAATTCTGAAGAGATCTCTATTAGTTATGGAATGGCGGTTTGTAGTACAAACATGAAGAACCAATAAGAGTTGTTGTTATAGCTATTTTTTTAAATTTGGACAATCTATTTTCTGGACGTGAGATATATTTCAGAAAATGCTCAGAACCCTTCTCAATTATGCCTCAGATTTATCATTTTCTCAACTTCCTGATTGAAAATAATCATGTTCAGTCAGTCTCAGTTCCTTGCCTTCACATCTCATGAGTCCCTACCATAAACATGAATAGTATCACCATGACAGAAAGTGTGGTGAACCTTAAATTCATAGCCATTGGAACTAAATATATTAGAATCAGCAAAGTTCTGAACAAAACATCTCTTCATGATAAATCCACTATGATTAGGGAAAAATGGATTGTTGGTATTTGGAGTTAATTCTTATTTAATATAGTATTTTCTTTTGGATTTTTTATAATGTAACCTATAGAAAAAAGTTAATAAGCATTTATTAAATACCTACCCTTCTCTGGACACAATGTTAAGCATTTGGGAGACATAGAAGCAAAATACTGTAAATAATGCCTTATAAAACAGAAATTCAGTTCCAAAGAATTTATTCTATTTTTTTCTTGTAATTGGGAAAGGAAGGAAACATTTAAGTGCCTATTATGTGCTAGACACTATGCCAATCATTTTATAAATATTATCTCTCTGATGGTTTACTGTGGATTTCTGTTCTACCACTACCACCACTACCCTTTCTTGAAATGTCTACTATTTAATAATCTAAGGAATGTAAAGTTTTCCATATTTTAAATATTCGTGATGTGTTTGGGTCTATCTACATATGTATATGTTTCCCTTTTATTAGCCAAGTGTATAGAGTCTGAGACTGAGATATCAAACTGAGGCAAAACACCCCAAGATAGTCAGAATCAGATTAAAACGTAACTGGGAAATGTTTAATTCAATAAGTAAAAGTATAACACAACATATAAAATGTTAATTTGTGGTTTTCTAAGTCAATATATGGTTACAGAGATCTTTTTCTACTTGAATTTGATACCATTGCTCTGAGATATACCCAAAAACATCAACATAAGTGAATATTAAAAGTCATATAATATGAAATATTTTGTGCTCCTATTGAGGGAAGTGGAAACATTCTGATAGATTTATAGGCATAGAATCACAAGGATTCTTAATTTTCTGAGTGGTTTTAATGACAGAACCACCTCCATTCTTATATCACCGCCAAGTACCTCCAAGTTTATAGCTTCAAAATGTGACTTTACTATTCAAGCAAGAGGACAATCTTTTATCTATGCAATGGCCCAACTTCCTTTCTTTTTATAAAAGAGAAAGTGAGGTTGTTGGAAATACTTCATCCTGCCTATTATAACACCTCTTCAGGTTGTCTATTAGAGAATTAGCCTATTATGTTTGCTCTAGGGACATCTAAGGTCCAGAAATATTTCCGTGATTTCACATTAACTAGTAATTAGTTTATACTATGTAATGGGGGGTGGGGGTGTTACTGCTTTAGATATGACAGTCTTTCTCCTCCTTTCTCTTCCTCAGAAGAAATTACTTCTGATATTGGGTCATTTCATTTATGGTTTATGTAGGTTTAGTTCATCAGACTTCATTTAAGAAAGACCAAGAAAAATCATTCTCTTCCAGAACAGAATATAATTTTTGGCATTTCTCCTTTTTTGGTTAGGTTTTTCCTTTCATTCCCTACACACAGAGAGATCATTTTCAAAGCAAAGGAAAAGGTTTTTAGATGTGTGTTGTTGTTCAGTTGTCTCAATTATGCCTTAGTCTTTGTGATTCCATTTGGGATTTTTCTTGGCAAAGATAGTGGAGTGATTTGCCATTTCTTTCTCCACTTCATTTTACTGATGAGGAAGTTGAGGCAAACAAGGTTACGTGACTTCATATAGCTAGTGAATATCTGAGACTGAATTGGAACTCACAACGATGACTCTTACTGAGTTCAAGTCCAGCACCACCTAGCTGTATGACTGATTTTTATTAAAGTCTCTGGGGGCTACACTACTGAAATTCAGTGCAACACTGAAAATTCACTTCTAAGTTAAATGTGTGAATGAATAATAAGTTTTAAAAGGTTGCTGGAAGTAACTCAGGATTGCTTCAGAACCTGATTATCACTTACTTGCAGAGCAAATAAAAGAATTTGGTTAACAGCCAACCAAAATTCCAAGCTGCACAACTCTCCAGGTATCATACCCAGTGAGCATCTTAGAAGATTTTGTCACATAGGTAGAAGACGAAAAAAGTATCCCTGAAATAGAACTTGAGGAAATACAAAGAAGTTAGTAAAAGGTTCCATTGACCCAAATAGAATTATCTCAGCATATAACTTCCCTAACATGCAGCAGAGTTTATACTGTCAGCTTTTAGTTCAATAAATCCCTACCTTAGTGATTATAACATACAGTCTTCTTCTCTTTACACAGGCTTGACTTATCTGTGCCCTTATGCAGATGACTCCCAAATCTACATTTCCAGCCCTAACTGTTCCCCTGAGCTCTAGCCTATGTTTCCAGCTGTCTGCTATATAGCTACCCTGAGACATACTGTAGAGTCTTCAAACTCACCATATCTCAAGCTGTACTCATCATCTTCCTCTCAAAACATGCCCTATACCCCTAGCTTTTCTTTTTCACAGATTCTTCTAGTTAGAAGAAGGCATCACTAGCTCTGTCAGTACCTTTGATGTAGTTCATCTGGGTCTCACTGTGAGTAGGAATTGTTGCAAGTGCCTTTAGGGGAATGAAGAGATGATGGATTCAGGCAGGTGGTCCTGATGATTACCAAGAATTAAAAAGTGGCCTAGAATATATAATTGAGTAAATGTATGATCAGAAGAGGAAAAGAGACAGTCAGTCATATGGTAAGAGTGAGGAATATCACAGACAGATTGCTCTTTTGGTTCTTGTCAAATGCAAAATCCCTAGAGCAAGTTCTCAAACACATTGGATTGGTCCTTTTTGAGAATCTATGGAAAAACATATGCAGGAATTGCCTGGGATAAGAAAGTGTGGTGGATTACAATCTGCACTAACAAGGAAATTGCCCACATTAATAAGAATGAAGATCAAGTGCTTGCTTCAGCAGCACATATATTCAAATTGGAACAATACAGAGAAGATTAGCATGACTCCTGCACAAGGATGACATGCAAATTTGTGAAGATTTTTTTTTTACTATAGTAATCTGCTGTTTGATAAACCCAAAGACTTCTGGGATAAAAACTCACTGTTTGACAAAACTTCGTGGAAAAACTGGAATATAATGTGGCAGAAACTAGGTGTAGACCAACATCTTACACCATAAACCAAAATAAAGTCAAAATGGGTACACAATTCAGATATAAAGGCTGATAGTATAAACAAACTTGGAGAACAAGAAATAGTTTACCTATCAGATTTGTGGAGAATAGAAGAATTTATGACCAAACAAGAGATAGAGAACACTATACAAAATGGGTAATTTTGATTACACTGAATTAAAAATTTTTTCACAAACAAAGCCAATGCAATCAAGATTAGGAGAAAAGTAGAAAACAGTAAAAGAATTTTTACAACCAGTGTCTCTGATAAAGGTCTCATTTCTAAAAAATATACAGAACTGAGTAAAATTTATAAGAATGCAGGTCATTCCTCAATTGATAAATGATCAAAGGAAATGCACAGGCAGTTTTCAGAGGAAGAAATTAGCTTTATCTATAGGCATATGAAAAAATATGCCCTAAATCACTATTGGTTAGAGAAATGCAGATAAAAAGAACTCTGAGGTACCACATCACACCTATCAGATTGACTAACAGAACAAAATAGGAAAATCATAAATGTTTTAGAAGATGTGGGAAAATTCAAACATGAATGCATTATTGGTGGAGTTGCAAACTGAACCAACCATTCTGGAGAACAATTTGGAACTATGCCCAAAGGGCTATGAAAATGTGCATGCCCTTTGACCCAGCAATACCACTTCTAGGTCTGTATCCCAAAGAAATCATACAAATGGGAAAAGGACCCAGATGTACAAAAATAGAGCAGCTATTTTTGTGGTGGCAAAGAATTGGAAATTGAGGGGATGCTCATCAGCTGGAGAGTGACTGAACAAGTTGTGGTATATGAATGTAATGGAATACTATTGTGCTATAAGAAATGATAAGCAGGCAGACTTCAGAAAAACCTGGAAATATTTGAATGAACTGATGCTGAGTTAAGTGAGCAGAAGCAGAAGAACATTGTACACAGTAACAGCCACAATGTGCAATGACTAAATTTAATAGATTTACCTCTTCTAAGCAATGCAAGGATCTAAAACAACTCCAAAGGAATCATGAAGGAAAATTCTGTCCACATCCAGAAAAAAACATATGGGGTCTGAATGCAGATTGAAGCATATTATTGGCTCTCTCTTTTTTCCTTTTTTTGTTTGTTTCTTCTTTCTCATATTTTCTCCCATTGATTCTAATTCTTCTTTACCACATGACTTATGTGAAAATAGGCTCAATATGAATGTATATGTAGCACCTAAATTAGAAGATTACCTAGATTATTGAGAGATTTCATAATTTCCCCAGGGTCATGTGATCAGTACAACTGTCTTAGAGGTGGAACATGAACTTGGGTGTTCCTGATTTCAGAACCTTTTTGTTCTCTAGGCCATGGTGACTGAGGTATAAAATAGCCATTCCAACTATGTGGCTCAGTGGGCAGATAAATTTTTCTTTGCCCCCTGTTACTGATCTTTGAGCTTCCTTCTCCTTTTTTCTTAACCATCTGTTGCTTGAAATTCTCATATGTGGCAAGGAAGGAGGGAAAGATTGAGAGGAAGTGTATTCCAAGATAAATTAATTTCATTTCAACCCCAAGGAAATCCTCTTTTACATAGTGTTCAGGTCCTCTTCATACCATGTCCTTGGAAAAGCCAAATAAGATAAGCTTCCTTCACAATTATGAAATATCTAACAAGATGTGAGTTTTGTCTTGAGATTTTGTCATGAAATAAGTCAATATTTTTATGGGAGAAATCCTGGGTCAGAGCACAAGTCATGGAAACTATTGGAGACCCTTATGATTTTACTCTAAGTGAGTTTAGGTTCAAGGATATAGGTCACAAGTATTAGTACAAAATTGTGCATCAGTTACGTTATGAGTTAAAGAGGATTTTAGGGATTCATTTGAGAACCTAGACACCCTTTAACAAATAAAATGCTTCTGTAGAAAATATTTTCCTAGTTCCAGGCAACCAAACTTTTTGAATATACCCCATTCAAGCAGAGAGCTGTCATTAATACAAAATCTATTACTTTTCTGTACATCTTTCTTTTTCCAATCCCACCAAGTAAAGAAAAACAAATATTAGTGAAGAGTTAGAGTTCTGGGTCAGTGACACCCACTTCCTACTTTTTGCTGATACTGAGCATGCTCATAAAAGATCTTTTTTTTCTGCCAAGTGACTACTAATAAGAAAGCAGGAGTCACCAGCCAAAGGCGTTCTCAAGCATGCATTCCTACATACGTATGTGAATGTATGTGTATATGTGTGTATGTGTATGCATATAAACCACCTAACTTTCGAGTATGGAAGGTAACCCTTTAGAAATACTTATCTACATATATATTTTAAGTAGTTGCACTATATGAGCCAAAAGAAAATTGTCCCTAAGATGACTTAGAAAGGATTTTTGTAAGACATGAGCAGAACAGCATGGGCTCTGACTAGGCAAGGAATTCAGAGTTGTAATAGAAAACATTTATTTGGCTATGGCTAAACATCCCAACACATGTTAGCATTTGCTGCCAATATGCTTCCTAATGAAGAACAACATAAAATCATAGGAAATCCTGTATCCCCGTCTTCATGCATTTTTCCTGTATCTTTTGTGTCCGGGCTTTACTTCTCAAGCATAGCTACCTCAAGAGAAAGGTTAATTCAAAAGTAATGTTTTGCCAACCATTAACCATGTTGTCATTAACAAGATTAATGTACATTCCAGTATGCATCAGCAAGCTAATTTTTTCCCCCTTAAACAACTGTTCCTATTAAAAGCTAATGAATCCTACTGTATTTTTAAAAATAGCGCCATTTCTTTTAGTAAGGTATCATCTGCAAACTAGTTAAAGCTCCAGGATTACTATGGATTTGGTAGCAGGATGGTTTAAACAACAACAACAACACTTGTTCTGCCTTGAATTATATGGAGTTTGGCCTCATTTGTATATTTTATCACGTTGAACAGATTTCAAGACAAAGGACAGACTAGGATCTGTTTTTCGTCTAAGCCCTTCCTTAAATCCACTCTTCCTTCATCTGAAACTGTTTAGAGAAGGACTAGTGAATTTGTTAACCACTCCTTCTCATTAGATACAAACTCACATTAAGTGATTACTGTATAGGTAAAATTTTATTAGATACTTCTAAACAATCATAGGATATATGTTTTATGAGCTACTCTTAAAGAACTCTGATTCATCAGATTGGAAATGCTCTAGATCCTACTTTGTCAAACTGATTGCTTCCTCTCCTCACCATCAGGGAAGAAACTTTAAGGAAAAAAAAGAGAGAGAAAGACCCACTCTGGTACATTACACACTAACATACACTGACTTTAGCATTCTGAGCTTATTTGATTTTTTTTTCTCCATGCATTGGAATAAATTCTGGAATGACATAAGGAAATAAAACCTGCATCTGAAAGGTTATCTTTTCACTTTTGTTTCACTGGACTTTTAATGATGTTCAGAATTATTAAACTTTTAAAAATGAAATGCACATGCTCTCTTCACTGCCTCTTTCCTGCCTTCCTGCTTTCTATTTCTTTTCTTCTTTTCCCCCCTTTCAAATCTATTTATTGCTTGTTTTTCTTGGCTCTTTCTCACTTTCCATTTTTCATTATTAGTTCTTTATGATCTTCTGTTTCCTTTTTTTCTTTCTGTCATGGCTGCTATCCCAGTTGTTCTCTCTGGGGCCCCTGAGTTTCCCTTAGCTAATGAAACAAGAGCTGCCTACCTCCCTTGCTTTTGCCATCCAGCTGTTTCCTTTTTAAAATATAAACTCATCTTTATTCAGTGAAGTTCCTGGTCAAGCCCTAGTCTTTCACAGAAGTGTACATTAGTGACGTTGTGACAGTTTTTGTTTATTGTTTGTTTGTTTGTTTGTTTTTCAGGAAAAAAAATTTAAAGGGCTGCCGGGAATATTTTGGACATAAATTCAAATTCTTTCAAAAATGTGATCCAAAAATAGAAAAGGGCCATTGCTTTGCTTAGAATCCCTTGGCACCTTGATATTGAGAAATTCTCCTTGACAGTTTGCCCTCCCCTTCACCAGCCTTTTAAACCTCCCACCTTGAAAGCTTAACGTTTCCTGGCTGTTGTGAAAGTGTAGTCTAACTAACACCACAAACCTGGATTTTATATGATTAGTTAGTGAAAACTTGCCAACTTAAGGTGCAGCCTGCCAAGTCAAGTCAATTTACTGTGATGCTTTGACTGTGCAAGTAGGCCTTAATCCCCCTTTAATCTCCAGTGTGCCCTTGACATCATGGAAATTACTTACAAAGCTAATGTCATCAGATGAACCATGTTAACTATTTCAGAGATGGTTCCCCTGAATATAATAACCTGTTTACCTTATAAGCTCCAGATCCCAAAATATTTCACTGAAACTAATGAGCCCAGCGGATATCATCTTACAAGGGAATGAGAAATCCTTTTTCTGTATTGTAAGTCATAAAACCTCATGTGACTGGGAATTTATATTCTAACCAAGCATCAGTTCAGTGTATTTTATTTCAGGACTGATTGATTGGATAAAGAGATTTACATAGTAGCCGCAGCGTCCATGAGTTATTAGAAAGGCAGTTTCTCTTTCATATCCTAGAAATCCTTCCTTCACTGAAAACATTTTACTGATATAACATACTAAGTAGATTATTTTTAACAGCCTATTTGGACCTATAAACTATCTGTCTGTCTATAGCTGTCTATGAAGCTATCTGTCTATCTATCTATCTATCTATCTTATAGATATTATTATACATGGAAGAAGAATCACATGAAAAGGCAATGAGCATAGACACTGGAAAGACACTGTAATTACATTACTAACATTTCAGTATGTTCCAGAACAGTGATACTCCAACTGTCACTCTTGAGCTACATGTGACTCCTTCAAGTATAAATGTTGGCTCTTCAAGGGCTCTAAATTCTATATTAGAATATTTATATAGCTCTTCTGGTTAATGGTGATTGCAAATGTGGCTCCAGAGTCACATAAGTACGAAACCCACATATCTAGTGGGAAGAGCACTAGTCTTCAGGAGTCAGGGGAGCTGAGGGATTCTGGTCTTGGTTCTGCCGTTAATTTTCTGTGTGACTATAGCTTAAAATTGATATGACTCAATTTTCTCATTTAAGTAGCATAACAATTCTCCTTAACATACCAATAGAAGCGTTATGATGATAAAATCAGGAAAACAAATATGTAAAAGCAAACTGAAATTTTTTTCAGAGCTATATAAACTCAATGATTTGAATAAAAGGCCCTATTTGTTTCTTTAAAAGACATTAATAAACTAATTATTTTTGCCAGTAGAGAAAGGTGATGGAATGAAATGAGGGAGATATGGCATGGGATATAGCATTTCAATTTGAGAGGGGTAAATTACAAAGGTTCATAGATTCATAATTTTTGAGCCAGAAAATGCCTTAGAAATCATTGACTCCATTTTCCACATCTGAGAGGTAAGGAAATTGGGTCTGTGAGAGGTACAACAATTTACTAAGGATTATATGTGGAATTAGAACTAGGAGAGATTAGAATCCATGTTCCTATATTCCTTAGCAAGTGCTAAAAATCCTTGACCACACTGATGTTCTGCTAATTTTCTTGGACAAGACTGAGCCTCACATCCAAAAAAAAAGTTGTATACACACACGCACACACACACACACACACACACACACACAAATGTTCAACTATCATTGCAATACTTCAAGGTGGATTTTGTATTTCATTGTCCAGTGAGAATTTTGTATGTCCTTTATAAAAGTAAAACAACTCCAAACAAAAAACAAATCAAACCCCATAGAACAAGAAGGCCCCTTAAAGATAACCTTTCCAAATTCCTTCATTTTGTAGAATGGCAAAATAAGGCCCAGAACACGAGTTTTATTCACATATGGGTAAAGGCCTTAGGAAGCCTTTTAAAAATCATAGATTCCCAATTTTTAAATTTTAATTACAATTTACCATTTTTATGATGAAAACGGCCCTGTTAGGCATCCATTGCTTTATCTTCCTTGTCCTCTAAATATGGATGTCCTTTCGATTTCCAACATGGATGCCATGATGACACCTCAAATTCAGCATATCCAAAACCTGTCTCCTTCCCCAGATTCTTTATTCTGTTGATGACATCACTATATATTCCCAATCATCTAAGCTTGAAACATTAAAATCATCTTTAGCTCTTTCCTCTCCGTTAGTGATATTTGTCCCCTTCCCTAATTCAATAGTTGCCCAATTTTGTCTATTTTATCTTAATACCTCTCACTTCAATTCCTTTCCACTCCCAGTTTCACCTCCCTAATACAAACCCTCATGATCTCTTACCTGCATTATTGTAATATTCTCTTAACTGGTCCCTTTGCCCCCTTGCCACTCATTCTCTCCCTTATCCAGTCCATCTCTCCACATAGTTGCCAAAATAATCTTTGAGACACAGAATGCTATAGTGGAAAGAGAACTGACTTTGGAATTGAGCGACTTGGATTTGACTCTTGGGTCCATTACTTATTAGCTATGAGACCATGAGCAAATCACTTAAACTTTCTAAGTTTGTTAACTTACCTGTAAAATGAAAATGATTTATATTTGTCCTACCTACTATGACTGAGTTGTCAGATATAGGCTGGGCTACATGGCCCCTCATTCATCCTAATTTTGTGATAAGGAAAGTGCTCTTATAAATTAAAGCACTTTGTAAAAGGTTTATTGTTGTTGCTATTGTTTTGGGGGTTTCGGCATCATGTTACTCCCCTGCTCAAAAACTTTTGATGGCTCCCCCTTGGAATAAAGACAAAATGAATTTTAAAATTCTGTCATTTTATAGAGCCTATCATGATTGGCCTCCAACCTATGTTCTTTCAGCATTCTTTTCACTTTGCTTTCATTTATTGATTCTGCAACACAGACAAACTGGACGCACTTTTATTCTCTTCCTGTCAGCTCCTACATCCAAAATTTCAAATAGTCCTACTTTCATTCCCAGAATGCACTTTATCCATTTCACTTTTTTAAATACTTTCCCCCCATGAAACGTTTCTTCACTACCCTAAATGAAAATGATCTTTCTGTTGTCAAGTTTTCTTACATCACTTTTTTCTGTATCTTTCTTTTGCCTTTATCATATTCTACTTTATAGCATTCGGTTTATATATATTTCTGTTATCCCCTATTAAATTGTAAGTTTCTTGGGGAGCTTACAATTTCCAACACAGGATGGTGTTGCTTTTTATCTCTGTATCATCACTGCCTAAAGTGGGGTCTTTTTCTATATGAGGTTCTAAATAAAAGTCCATTGAATTGACTGGAAAGAGCACATTTAATTAGGCAAAAAATAGTCAAACATTTCTCTTTTTAAAAAAAATAGTACCTTAGGCATTTTAATATTTAGTAAAACAATCAAATAAATGAATTAAAATAATTTTAGTTTACCTATAGAGTAACCCATTAACAAATGTTGATTTTATGTGTATACATACATATATACACACATGTGTGTATCTTTACTTATTTCTGAAAGTTGCTGCTTTTTAAACTAAAGACAATTCATAACTTTGAGGAAAACTCGAATTTCTCATTGAGGCTTCTGTGATTATTTCTAAAAGATACCAGGCTAAATCCTACTGGCCAAGACATTGTTCCTCAGCTACACATCTTTAGCCTCTCTTTAAAAGTACCGGATTTCAAAAAGATGAAATTCTTAATTTTCACACAACCATAAGACACTGAAGATTAAAAGGGAGAAATTCTCTCTCCAACAATTTTTTTAAGTTTACACAAACTCTTAAGACAAGAATTCAATGTCTAGGTTAAGTGTCAACTCATGTTCTCTTATTTCATTTCATCCTTTTAGATCCCCTGGATACTCTCTTATCTGCCCACTGAAAGGCTTGCTGATTACATGGGGAAGTTTTGGTCTGAATATTAGAAGACATCACATTTGACAGGCTTTGGTTTTATAACAGAATATGCAATTGGACTTCAAAAATGGAGATGAACGACCATTGACAAATTTATCTGTCACATGGTTAATGGTTTAGATTCTTTTATTTTTTCCCTAGTCCTCTCTTCCTAAACAG
Source organism: Pseudocheirus occidentalis (assembly GCA_028646575.1). Classification (NCBI taxonomy): domain Eukaryota; kingdom Metazoa; phylum Chordata; class Mammalia; order Diprotodontia; family Pseudocheiridae; genus Pseudocheirus; species Pseudocheirus occidentalis. Next base: position 106,495,431 of record CM053598.1, on the reverse strand, counting down.
TTTTCTCTTCCCTATTCTCTTCTCTACTCTCTTCCTTTTTCTTCTCTACTTCTTATATCTCTGTTTCTCTCTCCTTCTGTCTAGGTCTCCCTCTATCTCTGCGGACCTATGTTTCCCTTCCCTCCCCTTCCCATATTCAGAAGAATGATTAACTCATGATTCATTGGAATCATAAGGAATAAAGCAAGGAATGGAATTAGAAAAAATAGAAGGAAAAGGAAGGCCATGAATTTAGGTTTCACTAGATTCAAACTTGAATTAAAATATAAATGAACACAGATTCTACCTTTAAAAATTTCAGACCACACTTTTCTATTTTAGAAGCAGCATCGTTCTGTATTTCCTTCATGCCATTCTCTGAAAATTTTCAAGTGCATTCCAGATATTATCTAATTTACAATTATGACATATGCTAATAAGGCACATATCACTAAGCTTATCAGATGGGTGGGGAAGCTGAGGCACAGATGAAGAACTGAATTATTCCAGAATTACTCAGGTTTTCTCTATATGAATCAGAATAAATAGTTGAAAACTGAGAAATGTACTCAATCACCTAATTGTTTTGTCTGCATCACACCAAACAATTAATTTGAATGATTTTTTTTCCCTACTGAATTGGCATCATGCAAAGAAACTACAGGCAGTAGAGGTTGGATAGTACCTTGTCCTTGATGAATACAATGCCTTTAAATGAGCTAAGTTACTTCACTTTTGAATCCCTATTAAAACAGTCTTAAACCTTTTAAAGGCCTCCTATAGAAGAATGTATAGGAATTGACTGTACAATCTATGGACCTTTGAGAGGTTTTGCATATTGGCACTTAATCCTTAT
>CM053598.1:106461943-106494096 GCA_028646575.1 Pseudocheirus occidentalis | reverse complement strand
TCTTCTGGCCTGATAAATGTGGTAACTGTGCCTCCAGTGCAGGGGATCTGCTCTCCTGCAGCCGCGGTTCCCCGCCCGATGCCCCAGGGCCTGAGCCGCTGGGGTTTCAGCCAAGGCTCCCAGACTGCTGCGAAGAACCCCGCCTGCTGCGCTGCCTGTAGCAACAGATGTGCTTTCTGTCTTGTGGAGAGTTTTGGAGCTTGAAAATCTGTTTAGCGTCCCATTTTATGATTTTTTTAGCGTGTTTGTGTGGGAGCTGCGGTGCTTTGCTGCTTCTAAGCCGCCATCTTGGCTCCGCCCCCCTGAATTAGTATTATTTCTTACCTGAACACTTGATTCTCTGTTATTTCATTGATATTAATATTTCCTTAACTGGCATAAAACTCAAACACGGTGTGCTTTAAAAGATGCCCTCTGTGTTGTTTAACACTTTTTAAAAATTAATGACTTGGCTAAAGGTATGTGTCATTATTATCAAATTTGTAGATAATTCAAAGGTAGAATGATTGTTTTTTGTCCTTCATTTTTAAAGAGGATCAATGACATCATGGGAGCGATTTCTTGACTTGTGTGGGAATTGAATTTAATTGAGGCAGAGTTGCACAAAGTTGTCAGCCTCGTTCTCTTTTCTAGTATCATTGAAGTCCTGTGGCAAAACAAAATTCGTAACTGACAATGGCCTGGGATTTAGTGGATGGCCTTGGCATCTTAGATGTATGACCAAGCTCTTGGGGCTCCATATCACCTGCATCAGCAGAGTTTATGGCCATTGGAACAGATTGTTTTCATCTCCCCATTCTGCCATGGGAAGTCTTCCCATACATTAGATGAATATCCCCCTAACTTACCAAAGGGTTTGAGACCTATTGGTTATTCTCAACCTGGTCTAGGCCAGTTTTACTGGGATGTAGCCATGGTGCATGGTATGACTTGCTGTAGTTTGGAACCACATGTGAGAGGTGGACACTAAAAAGGGATTAACTGAAAAGGGCTTGGCTAGACCTCATACCAGAAGTGCTAGTGCACTAGTTAATGTATGGAATGTCAGAGTCCAGAGGATGTTGACAGGATAAAAATTGGGGTGAGTCTAATAACATAAAATGTGATAGGAATAAAGGTAAAGATTTTTTTCGAGAATTTGATTTTGCAAGTTCAAGACAGAGAAAGCTTGTTCAATCATAAATTTGTATGAAAAAGATCTGGGGGTTTTAGTCAATTGCAAGGTCAACGTGAGTCAACAGTGTGATATGTCAGTCAGAAAAGCTTGGGTTGCATTAAGAGAGGCTTAGCTTCCAGGAATAAGGAGATGATAGACCCATTATATTCTGCCACTGTCAGAGTGTATGTGGATTGTGTTCATTTCTGGGTATCCTATTTTAGGAAGGACATGATAAGCTAGAGAACATTCAGAGGAGGGAAATCAGGATGAAGGGCTTCAAGTAAGTTCATGACATAAAAGGGCCTGTTGAAATAATTAGGGATGTCCAGACTGCAGAAGGCTTCTGGGGGATATGATAGGTATATTTAAGAACTTAAATAATTGTCACGTGGAAGAGAAGTTAATCTCATTTGGTTTAGCTTTAATGGTAAGAACTAGGTATTTTAGATGGAAACTGCAAAGAAGCAATTTTTGGTTTATATAAAGAAAACTTCTTAGCCATTAAAGCTATAGAAAATAGTTTGCTGAGGGAGACAATGGGTTCCCACCTCCCACCCCCACACCCACTTTGGAGGTCTGCAAGCAAAAGGCTAGAGGACCTCTTTTGAGATTGGATGGAGTGGGGATTCTTTTTCAGTTATGAGATGAACTGTATGGCTGCTAAAAACCCTTCTCTCTGAAATTCTCTGATCCTATGAATTTCTGTTGCTGAAAAAGTTTATCATTTGACAGCCAAATCTCTGGTTATGAGTCTTTTTTACCTTAGCTAGGAAGATTCTTAATGGTAGGTAACGTATAGTCTATCTCCAATTCCATAGGTAAAACTTTTCCAACTCAGTACCTGTCAGAGGTTATGTTTTGCTAGTATAACGTTTTAGAATTCAGGGTTGCCACTGTAGCATGATGAGGCACCAGAGCGAAAATTTGTTGTAAGACTTCCTTCCTATTAGGTGTAAATTATGAATAACAGATTAACAAGAAATCAAAGCATTTAATTCTAAGAGAATTTTGAATGTCAGAAGATGGCAAGAGGTTGCTTTTTGTGAAGGAATATTAGTGGATTTTAGGGTGAGGATAGTTTGTGGAGGTCTGTGTTTTTAAAATTATACTTCCAAATTCAATTTTTATCACTGACTGGTCTGGCACTTTTTTCTATAGTAGTGGTTTAGGATACTAAAAATATTATTAAAATTTTGTTCTCATTTTCCTTCAAAAATGTGTGTGTGTGTATGCACAAAAATATACATACACAGCATTGCCACAGAAAAGAGAAATTATGGTAAAATAGCAGAGCTTTGAATTGAGAGTGAAATTACATGGCCTTGCCTTCTCAGTAGGCATTAGGAGATGGGATTCTATCTAAATGGATTCCTCTAAAATACTGACATGATGTACATACTGTTTCCTTGGCAGAAATATTTCATGCCCATCTGTTAAGGAGCAACATGCCAACCAAATGTGGGCTTAGCAGGATAGCCATTGGAATGCTGAAAGTTCCACCTAATCAGTACTAAGATTCCCTTAGTGCCAAGCAATCCCTACAGTAAGAGCACATGCTTGAGTACAAGAGATCACATTTGTTGATACTTGTGAATAAAGTACAATCAGCAAACATTTAGATCATGTGCTCATTATACTTTCAATTCACCTCTATTCTGGGAATCTGGTAGGTAGAACAGTAAATACTAATAAACTTAGAGGGCTATAATTTACTACAAGACATCCATTCTTTTAAAAAACTTTATACGCATATATGCATGCATGCATATATGTGTTTACATATAGTGGGGTAGCTAGGTGGTGTAGTGGATAAGTGGTAGATCTGGAGTCAGAAAAATGTATCTTTCTGAGTTCAAATCTGGTCTCAGACACTCACTAGATGTGGTTCCCTGAGCAAGTCACTTTGTTTGCCTCAATTTCCTCATCTATAAAATGTGCTGGAAAGGGAAATAGCAAACCAGTCCATATATTTGCCAAGAAAACCCCAAATGGGGTCATAGAGAATCAGACATGACTGAAAAAGACTGAAAAACAATATTTGTAGGTATGTGTATATAGTATTTCTCTTTCTACCAAGACTAATTCCACTGGTCATGTAGACAAATCATCCTCATTCTTTTTTATTCACAATTTGTTTTTAAGGGTGGGAACAAAAGTAGCCATCATAGACAGAGATAAGGAAAATCAAGGATAGTCCATAAAATTTTTTTTACTGATTTTTTCCCTTTGAATTTTTTTGAAGAGGTAGAAATATGAGTATGGTAGCTTTGTGTAAGTTGTTTTATGTTTTCTTAGACTAGGGAAAAATGTGGTGTTATTGTTAAGGGTTATTGGAAGCAATCTGGATTAAGTAATGTTTGAGAATTATAATGAGGAAACATAATATGTAGGAAATTATAATCTCTCTATGCTGTTTGCATATGGCATATATATCTATATAATACAACATAATATTCATATTATATGTAATATAAAATGTATGTATATACATGTAATACATCATATTGTATATTTGCATACTCAGAATCATAATGAAGCAAATCTAAAAATTATAAGCTATAGAACAGTTGTTAATCTGTACTGGTAGAAGGAGTATCTTCACTAGGAGTTCCATATGTCAAAAACTTCTATGAACTAATATAAACTGAAGTAAGCAGAATCATGTAAAGGAGGAAGCATCAGTAAGTGTGGTGAGCAAAGCAAAGAGTAGATAAGGAAGTATGAGGTGTTAACATGTTAACAAGATACCCAGGCATAGCTTTATAATTGTATGAATACTTTTCCCTAACAGAATAAAGTATAACAGCATCATTGAAAAAATAAAAGTGGACATGCTTCCATGGGGCTTCAAATACTGAAATTCTAGATGAATTAGTTAAGTGTCAACTGAGAGCTAGAAGTAGACGTAGAACTTGACCTCTGAGAAGGGATAGTTCTGTTTCCCCTCACCTCTGTCACGTTGCTTCAAATCAGAACTGCTTTAACAGTAAAGCATCTAACAGGGGGCAGAGACATATATTTCAGATAGACAGAAATATAGAAAGGCAGTAGGCCAAGGCCAGAAGCAACTTCAAGGAGTGGGACTTCTGGCAGCAGAGAAGGGAGCTGGCTACGATCTTATGAGAAAGTTAGTTCTGACAATCAAGAGTTAAATTTCAGAAAGGAACAGAACTAGGGAGCCCAGCTAATCATTGTGCACAGCAAAAATGCTATGATCAGGGGGAACTTTGAGAAGACCCTATAGGAGAGATAGGATCTTGAGATGCTATGGTACTCAAATGTAAATTGTTTTGGCTATTTATGTTACCTGCATGTATACCTCACAACCATTGTACTCTAAGCTTGTGCTCATTTTTTTTTCCTACTGAAAATATATGCATTTGAGGGAAGGTGAACCCTAGGTCAGGGGAGGGGTGATTGTTTCAATGCTACTGTTCTTACTATGCTATTTTAGTGTATTTGCTAAAATCGAATTGTATCTACTAAACGCCGGTTAATAGAAAACATACCTGGGGAGGGGGTGGGGTAGTAAACTATAGTTTTTAGAGGTAGCCACTCACAGAGTAAACCTAGAAACTTCTAGGTTGCAATTACCCTGTGGGAGAATCAAATGTCTAGTATAAGTGTAAGGGGAGATCATTCCAGAGGGATGTGTACATACATAATAAATAGTACAATATAAATGAAGAGAACAACAAAAGCAACAAAACCCTAAACCTAAACACTTATTATAATGACCAAAGTTGGCCATGGAGAAGTGATAAAAAAAAAATGCATCTTTCTATCTTCTGCAAGAGTTGGGGAATTGTGGGTATGGAATACTCCACATATTCTTGGACATATACTCTTATACATTAGTATGATATGTTGACTAGATTTGAATTGCTTTTTAAAAAATTCTTTGTTATAAGGAATAGCTCTCTGGGGAGGGGAAAGGAGACTAATACATTTGGAAATGAAGGTGAGAAGAAAACAAAAGATGTAGGAGGAAGAGGGTTGAATTTCTCACCGGGTTCCTATGGAGTCAGAGGAACCAAATTCATACCCTACCTTTGATAATGGCTGTCTGTAAGTAAGTCCCTTAATTTTCCTGGGCTTCTGTTTCCTCACCTGTAAACTAAGGGGCAGAAATTATTTGTCCTCTGAGGTCCCTTCTGCCTCTTGATCTGTAATTTTATGATAAATAAAAAATTTTAAAAATATAAAAGGAATTCTCTAAACCAATAAAATTATAAATCCTAACTAAAAAACCCTACATACAGATGAAGTGACATATATATATATATATGTGTATATATATATATATATATATATACCTACACACACAAACACACATTATAGGTATATGCAAGTAAATACATGTGTGGGTCTCTTATTAGAATGTGAGCTCCTTGGGAACAGGCATTGGCTTTTCTTTTTATGTTATCTGCATTAAGCATGGTGCTTTGCACATAATAAGCACTTAAGAAATGCTTTTTTCATTGATTCATTGATCCATTCTTCATGTATTTGTGCGTGCTCACCACTATTCTGGACTCCAGTATAGGACTAGCAGCAGCTTTGTCAAAGCTTTACTTTTCTTATCCTTAAACAGTTAAAGACTAATTGTAACTTGTCCCTCCTTATGCCAATGCTGCCTCACTTTCTCAGGTGCTGTTGTCTCTCTTTCCATAGCAGGTGTCATAGTGAGCTATGCCCCTTGGAGATTCTGAAGGAGGGTCTAGAAGCCCCAGAGAATCTGGCTAAGACTACAAATATGAGGATAAGTTTATTTTAAAAAAACATAGCATCACTTATGCTAGGATTAACAAGTGCCCCAAGTACAGACGCTATGCAAAGTAAAAAAAAAAACCAAACAAACCACATATCTCCTTATTAGAGCTCTTAATGATTAAATGAACTTCTTAAATGGACACACCAAAGAACCACAAATCAGGTTATCTGGTCTACAATTTGATCTTATTATATATGCTGTGCTATTTAAACCCTCCTACAAACTGTCTTGAGTCCAATAATTTATTTAATCATTATTAACTAAAAACATGTTAGTGCATTCCAAACATATTTTGTAAACAATGGATTTTTGATGTGCGCAGTCACTTCCACCATTTTGATAAACTTGTATTTAGGGCACAGGTGGTGTCTGCAAGTATAAATGGGAAAACTAGTGTTTACAGACGAGAGTGATAATTCTGCCACTTGTTTACAAGATTGCACTTAGTGGAGAGATTTTACCTAAAAATGTCTCGTACAAACTGAGGAATTGTACAAATTTGGAAATTTAGGGACATGTATGTATCCATCATACTGTGTTGGGGGTTGTAACAAACTGCTATCCATGGAGCAAAGGTTCCCAGTAGACAATAAGCCTGTGTGTGCTTTAAGCATGATATAGGATGATTAATATGTATTAAAAATAGCTCAGCTCATCTCTACTAGGAAAACATCTAATGGAAATCGTGACTTCTTAATCTCTTTTGCATCATTTCTGTGGAAATCATACTTTATATGGTGAAATAATGAAGCTAATAGGCTTTTAAACTTCTAAACTCCGTTATCACGAAGTAGAATCCAAGTAAAATAAAGCAGCATTTGAATAGAGTTGATAATCACTAGCACAGTCTTATTCATAGAGTTAGAGTTGGGAAAGTCCTGAAAAGTCAGTTGGTAACAAAGTATCCTTCAATAGAACTGGAAATTGAAGCCTAGGAAAGATATAAGTCACTTGCCCAAAGTTATACAGACGACCAGTGACTGAACACCAATTTGAACCTGAGTTCATTTACTCCAAATCTAGTGTTCTTTTCAATTCCTCCAAAACTCTGGCCTCAGTGTATAAATTTTCCTTTTAACTTTACAAAATTGGACGTCAGCGTAATCTCTAGAGTGGTGGGATGCGAAGTGGGTAGAATGCTGTGCCTAGATTCAGGAAGATGCCTCTTCCTAAATTCAAAAGACCTTAAGCACTTACTAGCTGTGTGACCTGGAGCAAGTCATTAAATCCTGTTTGCCTCAGTATTCTCATCTGCAAAATGAAACGGAGAAGGAAATAGCAACCACTCCAGTATCTTTGACTAGAATAACCCCAAATGAGGTCACAGAGAACTGGACATCATTGAAAAACCATTGAACAAAAGAATCTCTATTTTCAAACATGTACTTAAAACAAAGCATAATCCATTATTATGAGACATTTTTCTACAAATTAGAGACTTATTTAACAGAAATGGGTATTTTTCCTTTGTTCTTTTTTCCCAGTAAGAGAATCATAAAAATGGATGGTGACCTGTCAAGGACATGCAGCCTATTACTGTGGTCTTCAAACTTTTTTTTTAATCACAGTACCTATCATTAAAAAGTTTTGTGCACTTAGCCCTCCTCAATATGTATACTTAGAAATATGTACATGTACCATGGCACTAATAGGTTATATACATGTGTGTTAATATGTGTATGTATTATTAAAAACAAAAATCTGAATACCAAAGGATAAGATAAAGATGAAATAAACAAGATTTTTAAAATAGCATTTCATATTATTCAACTCTATGAAAGCCTTTTTACTTTCAAATTTGAGAGCAATGTAATTGAATACATTTTATTATGTTTGAAATTTTCAATGTAATATTTTTTGGTAGAGTAATTCAAAGGCCTGGTTCAGTTTATTTTGATTTTGTGTTTTCGTGGTTGTTGTAGCTGAAAAAGATACCTCACAAAAAAGCAGCAATCCAAATGGAAGAAGTGCAAGTTTACCTGCATTTAATAAATCACGATACTAATTTTTCAATACTATCCACTAATTACAAAGATTTTTGTTGGAACTCAGTAAAGTTCCATCTTCCTCAATGTCATTGAAAAACTTGTTCTTGCAAAACTAACAGGAAAGTGTTACATTTTTATATTTTTAACGACTGGGACTGAAACTCTTCATCTGGAAGACTTTAAACTAGGTTAGAGCATGTTTTTCAAAATTTTTTTTTAAAGTGAGAGTTTGTATAGGTGACACATTAGTCTTTGGGTTTTAGTATATTTTTTTACAACAAAAGTTTAGATTAAATATTTGATAATTATAATAATGGCTTCCTACTATCATAATATCTCAAGGCATTCTGCAGATTTCTCAAAAGTCTCATCATTAGTGATAGCAGATGTAATCCATATTTCAATAATCTTGAGAATTTTGATTGTTTTTTTAACCAATACCTTGTCAGATCTGATTAGATCATTATTGTTTTTACCTTATACTGTGATTGATAAAGAAAAAAAGTATCAGCTTTACCTTTTTTATTGTTTGCTTCTTCTTACATTACTAGGATTATCTTCAATCTGTAGTTTCTTTGTATGACACTTTTTAAGCCCCTGTCCATTCACTGAGGAGTATTTGAGTTAAAACCTGGTAACATAATTTGCAAATCCACTAAACAAGGAACATATAAACTGTAATAAGCTACAATATTCTGAAAGCCAACAATAAGGGTTCCACTATCAACCCTGTGGAGATCACACTTTTCCCTGAGGATACCTTGAAGAATGGATTTAACATGTGACTGGCTGACATGGTTTAAATGAAGGAGCCAGAGCCAATCAATATATTGAATATTAGCAAAATAATTTCCTTATTTTTTATGAAAAAGGCACTACTAATATTTTCCCTATGCCCCAGGAGATTGTCTTGTGTCCCTTCTTTGGAAACTACTGTGTTAGAGAGTGGAGAATAGACAGAAGAGAAAAGAGAATGAGAGAGAAGAGAGTGTTAGTATTCTGGAAAAGTTGTAGGACTATCACTGTTTAAATTCATTTTACTGGGAGAAAATGGCACTACAACCCAGATAATGCTAAAGAAGTTTGCATGGCCTGGGAAACTGTATGTTTTAGGTCATCTTGTAGAGTTGGGGAAAAGCCATGAAGAACAGCGAAACATCAAGAAGAAGGGGGAAAAAAACCACATCATTATTTCTGGTCTTCTTGACCCCTTTGACTCATCAATAACTAAATCATAGGCTTTTAGCTCTAGAGCTGGAAAGGATCTTGGCAGTCATTTAGTACAATTGTCTTATTTTACACAAGGACAGTGATGCTCAGGGAAGTGAAAGGATTTGCCCACAGTCTTCTAAGTAGAAAGCAACAATATGAAATTTGAACCCAGGTTCTCTGACCTCTGACCAGTTCTCTTTTCACTACATCATAGTGACTTTGTGATCAATCACAAGCATTTATTAAGCACCTACTATGTGTTAATCAGCATTCTAGGTGCTAGGGACAAGAATAGAAAAGTAAGAAGGGTGGTGTGTTCAAGAAGCTTATATTCATTCTACTGAGTAGATGCACCATAGTTTTATACGTGTAAGTGTGAGGTTGAAAACTCTTGTCTGATTAACTAAGATACCGAAGAAATAGACTTCTAATTGGTATTATATTTTCATTGTATCAAATACAGATATTGGATCCAGACTTTTAAGTGTTTCAATAGATCAGTTAAAGGTATAAAATAGGTGCAAACAAGTTAACGATCAACAGTTGGGAGAAATGAAGCACTTTGATAGATAAAATCAGATACGGCCACATATGAAAGTGTTGAGATTGCTTTCAAGAATCAGACATATCACTGGATACACAGACATACATGTATGTACACATAGACACACATACATCATATGTATGATGTGATCACATGGAACCTGTGGTGGGAGAAGTTTGCTGAACAGGTGGAGCAGGAATGGCAGAACAGAATTGGGAGGAAGCTGAAAGTCAGAGCAGTTAGAATGGATGGAGGAGAGTCCATAGACAAGGTGATAGCTAGGATTCGGAGTGTTTGTTTGTGGGAAAGCCTGCGTAGCGGGGAAGGCTTTGGGATAGTGTTATTCCTTGCAATGATAAAGTATATTAACTTCTTTGTTGCTGTGATAGATAGATAGATTTGTTGCTATGTTGGTGTTGGGATTTGGCTTTCTGATACCTGAATAAATGTTTTGTGTCTGTCTTCTATATGGATAATCTTGTTATATTTTGCAATTCACAATGATGCTGCCGTGTTCAGAGTTGTTGTTGGTGCTGTGAATATTGCCTTGGTGATACAATGATGTATGTTGGTATGTATATAAGTGAGAGGGAGAGAGAGAGAGACACAGAGAGAGAGAGAGAGACAGAGAGAGAGAGAGACAGAGAGAGAGAGAGAGCAAGAGCAGCTAACTAGCTCATTCTACTTGCAATGAGTTGAATAGAGAAAGACATAATTGCTGTGGAGCAGAGGGTTGAGTTTCTCACCAAGTTCTTCTCCCCCTCATGGACCAGGTGATGACCTTTTGAACTTTGAAAGATTCCAAGATTTAGTTTTTCCATTAGCTGCATGGATAGCAGTGACCATAGCAGTGTTTGATAACAACATCTGCATTGATAACTAAGAGACACTTTGAAAGCAAACTAGACTCATTGTGGGATAACAGCATCAGAATTCTCAGAGACTAACAGAAAACCGTAACTGTGGCTGACATAAGGATTGCACAGAGGGGAAAGAAAGGACTTCCAGAGTTACCCTTTGGACACATGTGCTCTCTAAATTTGAATCCACTTTCCCCAGGGATCTTGTGTCTGAGAATATGTCCTTGGTTTGAGGGGAATGAATGCTTTGTACCACCTGTCTCACTGTATCACTATTAAGAAGGGATTAAGCATGTATATAGCACCTACTTGAAAAACAACTGATATGTGCCAAGCACTGTGCTAAGTGCTTTTTACAAGTATTATTTCATTTGATCCTTGCAATAACTGTGTGAGATAGGTTTATGTAAATCACATCAAAAATGATGTTTTGTTTTGTTTTTTGGTAAAAGCTAAGTTTATCAATTAGCTAGTTGATGCTGGGGTGCATACTAGATGGGGACTTGTAAGCGATTGTACTATGAAACTCATAGGCCCTCAGGGTTATCTCAGAACTGTGTGGGCAGAAGAAGTCAGCTGGTCTCTAGAGACACAACATGTCAAATGTGAGTGGGAGCTGGGAAAATGAACCCACGGGGTGATTGATGATGGAATAGACAATGATAGAGGCATTAACAACTGGGGTATTCAGGAAAGATCTTTTGAATGGGGTTTCACTTCACTGCAGTCTCAAAGGGAACTAGAAATTCCAATAGGTGGAGATGAAGACTCCATGTACTCCAATATACTCGGGGTGGGAATGGGAGGGGGACATACAATCTCTGCCAAGATAGGGAACTGGGAGAGGAATGTCATGTTTGGGGAACAGAAAGTAGGCCAATTAGACTAGAATACAGTTTGTGAAGGAAGTTAATGCATGGTCTGCTTGGAAAGATGGGGCAGAAACAGATTGTTAAGGGATTTAAATGCCAAACAGAGGGATTTGTATTTTGTCAAAAGCACTACAGTTTTTTGAGTAGAAGAGTAACATAGTCAGACCCACACTTTTGGACTATTAATTTGCCAGCTGTGTATGCCAGCTGAGGACAGATTAGAGAAGGAGAAATTGCAAGCAGGGACACTGATTAGGAAGATATTATAGTAGTTTTGATGAGAAAATGAAAGTGTCCTGGACTAGGGTTGTTACGGTATAAAGAGAGAGAAGCTTGCTAATGCAAGAGATGTTGAGGGTTGGAATAGGGGAGATTTGACAACTGACTGGCTATGGGAGGTGCTGGTAGTGACTGTGAGGCACTGACAGTGAAAAGTCAAGAACGCCTCCTAGATCACAAACCCTGGGTGACTAGAAGAACAGTGGTGTTCTCAACAATCTAGAGAAGTCAAGAGGAAGGGTGAGGATCATGAGGAAAGATATTAGCTTCTGTTTTGGATCTGTGAGGGTCTCTGCCTAAAGAATCCATATTTTAAACATCACAAGGGAGTTGGAGGTATCATAAAGTAGGAAGAGACCTTAAAAGTCACCTAGTTGAATACCCTTACTTTAGAGATGAACAAATTTATGAACAGTTTATATTATTTGTCTGAGGTTAGACGGATAGATTAGAAATGATAGAACTAGGGCTTAAACCCAAAGTTTTTGACCCCAAATCCAGGATCTTCCCACTCTATCATCATTTACATCAGGGGTATAAAAGAAAAGGATCACTATGGGAGGCACACTGACTTAGAAAACCACACATTAATATTACCTATGTTTTATTGTATTTTTTAGTTTATTTCATTAGGCATTTCCTAATTGTATTTTAATCTGATCCTCAGTGAACTGTAGTGGTACAGTTAAGGGAAGGAAGGGATTGTGGCTGCTGTGACTTTGACACCTGTGTGTGTGTGTGTGTGTGTGTGTGTGTGTGTGTGTGGTGTGTATGCATGTATGTATGTTTGTGTATTATCTGTCTATCGTCTATCTTTGGAATCAAGGATTACTCATTCAAGGTTTTCTTTACTTCCTTCCTTCTTTTAATAAAGCTGTCTTCTGTAATATTAAAGTAGTGAGTTGGACACAATGTATGTGAGAGGGTACTAAGCATACATACATATATTTTCCAGGATTTCCAGCTTGGGTGCATGAGTCAAGATAGTGAAAAAAAATCACCCAATATGTAACCCTTGTGGTAGATATTCTCATGACACAAAGTACTGTAGTATGCCTTGGAAGACTTTGTACATTTATTTATGATTCAAAGACTCACATAACACAGAAAAGCAATTTCTGCATCAACCAATTTATCACATACTAGTTTAGGACAGCAAAGTGGCAAAAGATTGATGCCCATCAGTTTTTGCTACTGTCAGGTCAAGGTACCCTGGTATAACCTGGTAGAAAGAATGGCTGCCAAGGTATTATTGCCTTGGTCCTTCCTTTATTCCTACTGTAAAGTTGATAATGTCTGTTACTTATCTTACTAGGATATTGCAAACATAAAGTAGAAGCTTTTAATCACCTAAAACCTGTCTTGTCAACTTTCAAAAACATTTTTCCTATTTCTTTGTTGTCTTCTGCTTTGTTTCCCAACCTTTTCAGGCAATAAGACAAATATACAATATTTAACAAATATTTATTATATAACTACTATGAGTATACCATTGTGTTAAGTATTGTGGGATACACTGTTTCAATAAGAAAGTGCCTCTTTACTCATGAAGTTTGTATGTGTAGTAGGGTAAAAACAGGAGCAACTAAGTGGCACAGTGAATAGAGCACCAGGTCTGGAGTCAGGAAGACCTGAGTTCAAATTTGGCCTCAGATAAGACTAGCTGTGTGACCCTGGATAACCCACTTAACGCTGTTTGTCTCAGTTTCCTCATCTGTAAACTGGAAAAAGAACTGGCAAGTCACTCTAGTGTCTGCCAAGAAAACCCCCAAAGGGGTCATAAAGACTTGGACAGGACTGAAAAAGGGTGAAAACACATATAGACTTAAATGAGTATAATATAAAGCAATACATGAGAAGTGTGTAAGAGAGGTACAAGTAAGTATTTTTATCAGGCCTAAGGATAATCCAGTCTCATTCCTTCTACTTTGCTTAGCTTCCCCAGCTTTGGGGGGATTATATCTCTGCCTAGGAGTTGATCCTTTGGTCTGAGGACTTTCAGCTTTTTTTCTTCCTAATCACTGAACCTCAGCTGAAAACATCATGCCTTCTCTTGGCTCCTGAGGCATCTTGGCTCTCTGAGTTCAAAGGTCCAGTGTTCCTGATGCCAAGGAGGCACCTGATGCCCTTTCTGCCTGAATGACCTTGTCATCACTTTGTATATATTTTGTGGATACTAATTTCTGTACACATTGCTTTAATTATTAGAATGTAAGCTCCTTGAGGGCAGGGATTACTTAATTTTTGTCATTATATCTTGGGACATAATGAGAGCTTAATAAATGTTAATTGATTAATTTCATATACATACATACTCCATCCATACACTTATTTTTTTCCTCCTGCTGTTATAGCTAAATGTATTCATCTTTCATTCATTATCATTCTCTTATCTCTTTCTTGCCTTTGAAAGACTCCAGATGGTACTAATATAATGACAAAAAAGAATATATATATGTATATATATATATATCTGCCTTCTGAAATAAAAGTAAAAAAAATAAAAAAATAAAAGTAAAGAAACAAAAGTAAATAGACACACAAACAAAAGACTACATAGTCCTTGATTAGGTAGTACTTCATTTTTCTGACAGTTATCTAGCTACAGTTCCCTGCACCAACTCTACCCATCCTAATTCTCTTTAGGCTGGAGAGTTTAGACCCAAAGAAAATGGCTCTACCTCTTCTCCCAGACTTCCCTATCTCCCTGCTTCTTTTGATGTTTGTTAACCTGGGCACTTTGAATCAGTCTCATAGTCTCAGTCCCACTCTTAGCTAATCAGGAGGGATTTCTATTTACATTGCTATGTAGTCACTTAGCTTTCTTCCCTCTCCTTTGATCTAAGGTGAAGGAGGTGGATAGAAAGTGTTGTCATAACAAACAATAATCTTAATAGATAATAATTTATATATCCCTACTATGTGTTAAGCATTGTGCTAATCATTTCACAAATATCTCATCTAATCCTCACAACAACCCTAGGAGGTGGGTGCTACTAGTATCTCCATTTTGCAACTGAGGAAACTGAAGCAAACAGATTAAGTGATTTGTCCAGGGTCACACAGCTATTCAGTGTCTGAGGTCGTATTTGAACTCAGGTCTTCCTGTACTTTAACATTTACATCATCACCTCAAAAACAGAATTTAACATTCCTGCAGAAGAAGTAATAAGTCCCTTATATAAAACATTATATTTCAGGCACTAAAGGCCTATAGCCCTTAGTAAAAAAAGGGATTAAACTCAATGACCTGGGCAGAGAAAGTAAGTGGGAGCCATTGAAGAGTTTTGAGTAGAGGAATGACGTGATTATCCTAAAAGAAGATGATGAGTCTGGAAGTGGTGTGAAGTATGAGTTGGAGGCAGGAAGACAGGTCAAGAGGATTATCTGTTGTAGTCCAGACAAATCATAACGAAGGTCCATATTATGCTTCTGGCTATAGTAGTGGAGAGGGGTGGACAGATGCAGCTGAGGAGATGATTTAGAGGCAGAATTGGTGTGTTGGATAGAGCACAGATTTGGAATGAGGCAATCTGAACTTGATTCCTGACTCTGCTACTTCTTGGGCAAGCCAATTAACCTTGGGGGAGGGGTGGGGGGAGCTCAGTTTCATTATCTGCTAAAGGATGGGGTTGAACTAGATTAATCACTAAGGTTTCTTTCATTTCTACATCCTATGATTTGATGATCATCTGATAGGATTTTATTGGGTAAGACAGTAAGCATATGTTTACATTGTCAGAAGAACTTTGGAGAGGACAAAAATGAACTTATAGGAATAGTATGGCTAATCAGGTAGAATTCTGGGATTTGAGTCAGGAAGACCCGGGTTCAAATTCTATCTTTGACCCTAGCTGTGTGTGTGTGACCCTGGGCAGCTTAATCTTCTGAGAAACTTCCTAGGATTTATCTACCAAGTTATAAGTGGGTTGTTGATTGAACTAGCAGAAGGAATTAGCAAATTGGAAATACCCTACATTGACAAAGTCATAGACCTTTTGCATATTTTGGCATCATAAATTTGGTTTTGCTTATGCTGAATGTGAAGTGATGATGGAGCATTCAGATTGGCAGTCACAGATAGATCAGAAACAGAGATTTGAGAATCATTTACACAGAAGAAATACTTTAAATCACAGACAGGATTGCTAAAGATGATGACACCAAATACAAGAAAAGATTGGGGGGGGGTAATCATTTTAAGAGACTGAGAAGAAAATGAGGAGTTAGCAAATTTTTTATTGGTCTGCCCACTGGCATTTTAAAATATCTCCCTGAGGTGCCTATCATTGTCCTGTTCTGATTGATGCCTCATTGTGCTGTGGCAATGGCCCTGGACACCCAAAGTGGATGCCAATATATTGTCATTACTAAACTGGAAAAGCTATAAAAATAGGTCTTCATTAGGATTACCTGAGAACAATCCTAAGTTTGGAGAGGTTCATGGCCAGGAGGTAAAACAATAAGGGATGAACATTTTTTTTTATCATAACAACTCACAAAAAGCAGCTGCTAAGATGATCATCATGATATACATGTCAGAATATAGCTCATACCTGCAGTGATGAAATCACAGGCCCTTGCAGTATTGAATTAAGTCTTTTATTTAGGATAAAAGTAATGAATTGAAAGGAAGATTACATATTTAGCTTTAAAGGAAATACTTTAAAAAGACTTTTTGTCCTTTGGAAATTAATCTTTTAGTAGTGACTATGCAAAACTTTTCCCTAATAAATTAGGATGTTCAGAGACAACGATACAGAATAAAATGTATGGGACCTTTTAGTCACACTTAAGCTGAATAAGTTGATTTTAAAAATAATATTCAGCAAAGTTTTAAGACGTTATTTTCTAATGGGATGGATTACAACTCTGAGCTTTAAAATGAGATAGAGAAATAAACACATTTTTTTAAAAATCAGTATGTACGGTTAGATAGGCTTTTCATGTACTTCCAAAGAAAATATCATAGATAAGAAACTTCATTTCTAGTAAGAAGAGTGAAATCAAACTGTGTCCCTCTCTCTATAGTATGTTTCTTTTATCCCATCATTAATATAATGAGTACAGAGATTTTTCTAAATTTTCTGGAAGAAAATTCAGTAACAGCTTACAGAATGTTTCCAGTTTTGTTATGTTTGTGGTCCTATTGGTTCTAAGCCATTGTGAATGTTTTAATCCCTTTGGTTCTATATCGGCATTCAAGCCCACGCTATTAAATCCTGATTCTAACATTGGAGCTTTAAAACACTAATCTCATATATATGTACTTTTTTTTTTTTTGGAGAGGGTAGGTTGTTGGTGGTGGTGTTGCCATGCTCAAGTCAAAATCTGATCAAGTGAGGAAATCATGCATTGTTGCTAAAGATTCCACTGTTACTCAGGGAACATTTGGTGATCTCTGACTGGCTCTGGCAGTAGAGATAGTCATAGCTGAGGAGGAGATTACCTGTAGAAGAAGAAAGCAGCTGCCTACTTATGATTTGATCGGCTATTGAAAGACCCCCTACCTGGGTGCTTTAAAATACTACCATTAGCAGCACGCTAGTTTGAGATGTTTTCCCTGTCTAGGTGCCTTGAGAAAGTGTAATATATTAAATTCCTCAAAGCTCAATGAATGGATGTATCAAACCATTCTAGGCAACTCTGTGTGTGTGTGTGTGTGTGTGTGTGTGTGTATGTGTGTGTGTGTGTGCGCGCGCGCACTGTTGGCTGGGAATTGCAGATGGAGGCCATAGCTAAAAGAGGAGAAAAAGACAAAAAGTGTAAGTTAGGATGGCGACACTGAAGACAAAGTTTGCTTTATTTCTCATTTTACCCAGGGCCAACCTTGGGGTCAGGATTGCTTTCTTTCATGAATCCTAATTTTATTTAACTAGGGTTCAGATAGATCTAGTGTGCTGTAGTCATGTTCCCATAGGATCTCTTGTAGTCTAGATCTTTAAGTTATATAACAATTACTTTAAATATTGCATTTGTATTGCCCCACTGTATCAAGTGCAGTGTTTTACAACTCAATAATTGTTGACTGAAAATTTGGGCATTTTTAATGATGGGAAGTTGTCATCTTCTGGTTTGATTTGTAAAGTTGAACTGAAGTTGAGTGGAGAGTTGAGGTGAAAGTTGGTGGAAAGGGTCTCAGGTTGAGGTACTCACAAATGTTGTAAAATATCTGGTAGGCTGATATTCCATGTCCTGTTGTAACCTATTTAATCTAGAACACTTTTTGGACCAGGAACATTTATTCAAATCTATGTAACCTCTTTTTAAAAAGTTTGCTTGTGTAATAACTTTAATAAATGTCTGTAATTAATTTGTTTAAGGAAATGGGTTTGTAGAGTATGTTTTTGAGGACACATCTCTCTAACTTTGGTATCAGTCCCAAGTACCCTGATGTTTTAAATTATGATTTATTTTCCTTGAAGACATTAATGTGAATGTGAAATAAACCATAGTATAATCCCTTAAATGGTTGATGTGTTTATGATAAGTAAAAAAAAAATCTTTTTTCTCACAATTTCCCGTTGACTATAAAGTATAATTAAATGTGAGCTGTGGTTATTATTACTAAAAGGCAGATCTCATAGTTTACCTTGAATAAATGACCTGTGGAGTAAGAATGAGAATCTTGCTGTTTCATAGCTAAATATATTATTAAAATACTAAAAAATTCTTCAACTAAAAATCATTTGTAGACTTGGGCTAAGGCATAAATTGAAAAGTGACAAATATATTTAAATATGAAAAATATTAATAAGCCATATGCGCAACAACTGAATTTTTTTAAAAAAAATCCTTTTGACTTGGCTAATTGGACATAGTATTGAAAAAACAAAAAAAATTGGCTTGAGGAAGAACCTGTTTTATGACCCTAGAAACATTGAGCCAGAAATGAGGCAGTGACACTTAAAAAGAAAATCAAGAACTTATTACTCTCTTACTATTTTATCGTCTTTCATGCTTATAAGTAAATTTAATTGAAAGCATATGGTGTTGATCTCAGCTGAGGGTAAAGATCATAGATTTAGAGTTGGATGAAATCTCCTAGGTCACTTAATCCAAACTCCTCATTTTAAAAATGAGGAAGCTGAGGCCCAGGGAGGGTGACTTTGCCAAGTTACATAGATAGATGAGTATCACAGGTAAGAGCTGAACTCAGGTCCTTTAACTCCAGAAGCAACGATCATTCTATAATGAATAGAGGAAATGGTTGATATAGAAAGTTCGTCTGCTAAAGATTTTTGTGGACTGACACAGTTTTAGCCCAGATCAACAAAGCTATAATGAAAATGATCATTTAAAGCAAACGAATATAGGGCTGTTAATATCAGGCTGACAAACCATTTTAACCTCCAAGCCATCTTTGAAATGCTGTTTGAATTCATACACCTGAACTTTGTACGGGTCTGCTAGTTTCATCTCACTGTAAGAATTGACTAATATATCATCTTTTTTCTCTCTCTCTCAAACTCCCAGCATAACTCTACTATTGCCAGGAAAGAGGTAGGAGTTCCATCACTCTTTGCTTTCAAGACTACAACATCAGTGATGATGTAGTAGAGGAAAAAAATCTTAAACTTACACTTAATCTGTTTCTACAGGAAGTACAATAATGCATTCAGGTCACCGATAGAGTCCAGCCAGAAGGCCAGAGCAGAGGAGAGAAGTTAGCAAATTCATTAATTAGGGATCGTTTTGCAGTACTGCTGTCAACTCTAATCATTCCTCTGGGTCTAAAGTCTTCTGCCTTCATTAGTGCCTGTCAGTAAAATATAATGTGTTTGAATTTCTACAAGTACATTAGAATTTCAATGAAGGGTTCGGTGACATTTTTATCCATTGGCACATAATCAAAGCATAGGACCTTATTGGAAGTGATTATTTTTCATCTAAAACTGTTAACAGAACTATACCACCTAGCACCGTAGTAGATGCTTCACAAGTATTCATTGAGTCAAACTGATCTCGAACGCATTAATTCTCTAATGCCTCTTTCATGGTTTGGACATTAGCTTTTCAGTCATAATATCCACATCTATTTTATAACTTATCCCAACTCTCTGGAAAAGAAATGATTTAAGGGAGATATTACAGATAGCTTGATAGTCTTCACATATTTGAAGGGCTGACATGTGGAAAAGTGATAAAACTTATTCTGCTTGGACCTAGTAGGCAGGGTGATACTTGATGGTTGGAAGCTGCAGAGAGGCAAGTTGGAATGTAAGGTAAAATGTCTTCACAATCAATTATTCAAAAGTGGAATGGATTCCCTTGGAAGATGGTTGCTTCTCCTCTCTTGAGGTCTTCTTGTAGAGACCAACTGAATTTTTGGAGAAGGGAAGAACTATTCCCTGTTCAAGGGGAAGTGGAAGGGAAGGGAAGGAAAGGGACAAAGCATTTAAGTGCCTACTATATGCCAGGCACTAAGCTGATCACTTTACAAATATTATCTCACTTGATCCTCAAAACAACCTTGAAATATAAGTGACATTATTATCCCCATTTTACAGTTGAAGAAACTGAGGCAGACCAAAGTTCATTGACTTGCCATGGACTGCACAGTAAGTGTGTGAGGCTGGATTTGAATTCATGTCTTTCTGACTCTAGGTCTAGTGTTCTTTCTACTGTCTCATCATCTTGCTGCCTCTAGACAGGGGTGGGGCTGGAGGGTCTCTGAGGGGTGTGTGTGTGTGTGTGTGTGTGTGTGTGTGTGTGTGTGTGTGTGTATGTGTGTGATTATGTGATTCTTTTCCTGTTTTATTGTGTCAAAACATTCTAGATCTAGAGATGGATGGAACCTATGATGACAAAGGTGGAACCCAAGGAAGTAAAATGACTTGCCTAAGGTCTCACTCAGGTATCTGTAAAAAATGTGATATGAATCGAGGCATTTTGACTCCTGAGGCTAGTGTCCTCTCCTCCTCCCCCCCACTTGCCCATGCCACAGTGCAAATGGGGACTATTTGCATGACTTCTATCAAATGAGAAAAAAATGAAACACAACATACCCTAGTTATATCTATTTTTATGAATTGCTTGGGGTCAAATGATTAATTCAATTCAGCTCAATTCAACAGAAACATTAAATGCCTATTAATCAATCAATGAGTATTTATTAAACCTGTTCTGTGGTAGGGGCTGTGGAAAGGTGCTGGAATGTTACCATCTCATTCAAAACTTTTGTCTTCAAAGGGACTAGGATTTGATTCTATTAATTTGTGGTTTCTTCATTCAGCATTTATGTATGTTGTTCATATCATATTTAGACTTATTTAGATGTTCTTTAAGTGACTCTTCATTTGTTTTACAAGTATGTGTATGTACATGTCAGCATATGTGTGTTCTATATCCTCAGCTGGAATGTGAACTTCTTGAGGGCAGACAATATGTTTTCTATTTCTTTTGTTTTACCCTATAATAATACGCTCAGGGTATACAAACCTTGTCTGGCTTGGTGTTCTTTCTATTTCTATTCACAATGGACATTTCAGCAAAATCTACTATAAACTTGCAATCCATTGGCTATCATAGGCATTGGAAATTTGGAGGAAACTCTCTTAAACACATACTTACAGAAGAAGAAAAGTCATATTGTTCATTACTTGGAAAATATTCTAACTTCTATCAAATAAGACTTAATGGAAAGTACTAAACATAGTGCAATTCCTCTAATTGATACTCATTTAAAATACTTATTTTTAATGTAAATGTACTTGCTGTATGAGCAGTTTATAAAATAACCTATTAGTGAAAAAGCAATAGTTTACATTTCTATACAGAAAAACCTGTTAAAGTCATTTAAATAATTTCACATTTTAAAAAATACATGGATTTGAGGGAATTTTAAAATTAATGATAGTAAAATTGTCATTTAAAGAAATACTATGTAAGTTGGAGAATACTAAATTTTAATTTTATAGAAGAAATAAATATAAAACCTAAGATGAGTTTTTGCATGTATAAATTATTTAACTAATTATTACTCTACAGTTTGGAAATACAAATAGAAACTTTCTTACTTCAGAGGAACTCTAAACAGAACCTAAACATATCAGTCTAATTCATTGTATCATATGTTAAAATATTTTCCTATTCAAACTATATAATCAGTATTTGTAGCATCATCTGAGAAGCTTAGAATGTTTCCATCTATGCTTTCTTATTTGGCCTCACAAAATCTTTTGAGTAAGATAAGGAGTATTTTCATGTACTACCAGCAGAGAAACTGAGGCATGGAGAGATAAGATAGGTAAGTATTCTCTTCACTTTGCAAAGTGGAAAAATAACATTTTTGCCTTCTCCTTTGCTTTATTTGGAGTTATGTCTGTTTGACTGGTTGGAGCATGAAAAGGATTATGGGATTCCAAGTCTGTTGATCTTTAAATGAAATGTGTGTATGAAATAATCAGCACTGAGGTGGATCTTGAGGGAAGTCTGAAGAATCTACTAGACTAGGCCCTTAGCCAAGTAAGCTCTTTCTGTTTCTTCTCAGCTTTACATTGAGAATAGACAGCTGCTGTTTGCTGGTTAAATACTGAGTTGTAAGGCTGAAATTAAAAAAAAAAAAAGACTCCAAAATTTCCCCCCACTTTTCCTAATGTGGAAAGTTAGTTGAAACAAATGTTTTTAGATTCAAAAAAGAAATCAGAAAAGAAAAACAATAAGTAAATCAGAAACTTAAAAGGCTGGCTTAAAATTCTCAGAGAAATCAAGGGGATTTGGATATGTGATTCATCCTCATGATTAATAAGTTCTCAAGCTATAAAGGACATCATCCTTTAAAGAAGGCAGATTTTTAGTAACCAAGTCACTTAAAAGTAACTAACATTTTTGTTTGGTTTATTTTTTCAAAGAAGAGGGCATCTCGATGGAACCTATTACTGACCTTCTCACCTTGCCCTCGTTCAACCATCAGCAGCCAATTATAGCCTGGATTTTGTCATGAGGCGAGGAAATGTATAAGGACCAGATGGATCTCTCCCTCTCTCCTCCCCCTCTCTCTCCCTCTCCCCCCCTCTTCCCCCTTCTTTCCCCCTCTCTCTTCCTTTCTCTCCTCTCTCCCCTTCCCTTTCTCCCTCCCTCGCTCTCTCCCTCCCCCCCCAACTTTCTCTCCCTCTCCCTCCCCCCCCCTTCCTTCTGTCCTTTTTTCTTCTTGGGGTTGAGGATAGGAGGGCCAATACTGGAAAATCAATCATCTCTCTGAAAGGTTGAGACAAGATGGCTTGAAATCAATTCAGAATTTGAAGAGGAAAAAAAAGAAAGAGAAACTATCACAGAATATTTGCCTCTTCAGAACCTTTCCACTCATGGTCTGAGATGAAAGTGGTGAGGTTTTTAAGGTTGGATTGAATAACTGGGCTTTTAAAGACAATCTTTAACTGGAATGACTCTTATCTTCTCATTCCCTTCCCTCTTCCTCCCCCTCCCCCCCTGCTAAGGGCAACCTCTCTCAAGTTATCAAAGTGTCATTAACTGTGGACAGCTGAGGGTAAACAAGGGCGATGTCAACACAAGTGCCTTGGTCAACAGGAATTTAACTTTAATCTGTTCATTACTTAAAGAAACATTACCCACTTTCTATCATGCATCATTTATTTATCTGCCTCATGCTCAGACAGAAGCAGATAACAAATCCCTACAGGAGAAACCCACCCGGATAGTAGCTCATAACTTTCTGTGGACACTTGCTATGGGTCAGTTTCAGGGAATGATGGTGGGGGTGAAGGGATACAAAGAGAAAGAAAACTTTTATCAGAAGTTTCTTGTTTAGCTGGAAACTGATACTACATATTTATAAATGTAAACTTGGAGAGCTGCCAAACTCCTGCATTTAAGTGATTAACAAATGTTTCCCTTTAAGTGGACACCTCTTGTTCTAAATATATTTGACAAGAATGCAAAGAGTCAACTGGAGGGTAGAAAGGGCATCCCACAAACATTCTCTTTGGAGGCTGGCAGGATTACCAGGCCCAGGCTTAGGCCTGTATGTCTGTTTGCTTGGTGCCAGCTGAGTTCATGTTGCTGGTGGGCAGGCTGCCAGCAGAAAGCAGCCTCCCTGCTGTTTAACGACAATGGATTTACTGCTTCTCTGCATATTGGTGTTATTTTGTATAAACAAGGTTAACACTCCTTTTAAATTAAATACACCACCTGGTGACTGAATGTGTGACCTTGCCAGCTCTCTTCACCTGGTCTCCAGAAAAGCAGATGCTTTTGCTCTGACTTCAACCTTTATCTCTTCTTAGAATCTCTTTTCCTTATAATTTAAATAATACTCTGGGAAAAGAGGTGGAATGACCCATGCCCTAGAAAAAGCCTTTTGACCTTACCATGTGAGAAAAAATGCTATTGATACTGTATGCACTCTGCAGAAGTGTTCGTGTCCATATCACCTTACAGATTGAATTTGTAGGCTGGACCTACCTTAAATGTTACTCTATCGAGAAACTCAGTAGGCTAATTTGGACATTGAATAAACTGGAAACTGAGTCTCATGGCCTTCTGTTCCTTCATCTCCACAATATAGGTTTCCAGAGTGATGGTCTTGTAGCAGTGGGAATTCTTTGTGTTTGCACAATTGTATGTGCCTGTATAGTCCCAAATATAGGGCTAGGCATTTCCCCTCTCCCCTCAGGAATTTTAACACCTGGAAAAATTCTGCTGGCTTTACATTTGAAGAAACTTAATAGTGTAAACAAACTCAGCTGGAAACCCCCTTTGATATGAAAAAGGTGGTGATATGTAGGGCAGAAGAGAAGTGACTTGGAAACTACTTTGCTGTGGGACTTTGGCCCTCCTAACAATTCCTTAGCTGAGAGGTAAGACTTGGGAGACAGACATAGGCATAGAATAGAGCTGCTTAAGTAGAAAACAGTGAAAATCTTGAAACTTCTAATCAAATAGACTTTAATTATCTACTTAATTAAAAGCATTTTTTTTTTTTTTTACTTTTTACTTGCAACCAATTGAATAGTTCCAGTAGATTAGTGGATTCTCTGCTGGTATTACATTAAGCCCAATGAAATTTAGAAATTTCTTTGTTATTATTTTTTAGCAACATAATTTACTACAGGACATCCTCAGAATCTTAGAGCTAGAATTAATTTTAGAGAGACAAATCTAGCCCCATTTTCTTACTTTACAAGTGAGTAAATAGAGGTTTTTAGGGGTTAAATGGTTTACCTGGGATGACAGAGCAGGAACCAGAGCACAAGGCTTCAGACTTCTACTGCAATACCCTTTTCAACACATCACACTATATACAGCAAAGGTACTACTTTCTTTATGATTTTTAAAAATATGCTCAACAGCATACTAGTAAAAGTTTAACAACTGGCTCTGGGGGTAGAGGTGGGATAGGGGAGGAGGTGGGGGTAATATAGAGAGGAATCATTTTAAATTTAATCTGTCATTGCTTTAATTCTAGTCCATGAATGAAGTAATAAATTAAGACCTAATTTGTAGCGTTTGCTACTTTCCAAGTTGTAAGGACTCCCACTGAAAATTTAACAATCAGCTCTTAGCAGCAAGTATGATCTAGCTCCAGTATACTCCTGCATATGTCTTACTTTTCCAGTGTAGAAAAGCATGTACTATGTAGCTTCCCCACAAAGCTTTATAAATAACTGGCTCTCAAATAATTATAAAGTTTTGTACATGTATGTGATAGAGTAATAGTGATGCTTTAGGGAAAAAAGGGCCATTAAAATGTTTTTAAATGTACAGAATGTCAGGCAGTTCAGAAGGAAATATAAACATTGCAATTCTGAAATTAATAACAGATCGAGTAATAGCAGAAATTCCCCCAATATCAATCCTTCTGTTCTAGAATATGATAACTATTAGAGAAATAGGAATAGAGCAGTGGTTCTCAACCTTCCTAATGCCATGACCCTTTAATACAGTTCCTCATGTTGTGGTGACCCCCAACCATAAAATTATTTTCATTGCTACTTCATAACTGTAATTTTTCTACTGTTATGAATTGTAGTGTAAACATCTGATATGCAGGATGTATTTTCATTGTTAAAAATTGAACATAATCCACAGGTTGAGAACTGCTGGAATAGAGGATAGGACTAAAACTATGATTTCAATGGTAAAGAGAATTCTACCTACCAGTTTAAATTAGTACCCTTCCTACAATTTATAGTCTTAAGGATTTCCTTGCCTAAAGCAGAGTTTAGTTTACTTTCTCGAAGTCACACAGCTAGTATGGGTCATAGGTGGAACTTGATCCATGGCTTCCCGATTTGGGAGTGAGTCCTCTATCCACCATACCATGTTTCTTTTTAGAGAAATAATGTTTTTAAATACTTGTATTACCAACAAGTGATACCATTGTGGGATGTTGGGCTAAGAATGGCTTCCTCCCTTTCTTCCTGCCTCTCTAACTGTAATGGCAATGGGAATTTGAAAATCTTCCCTGCCTCTTAATAAGCTTAGGGAAATTTGAAGAGCTTCCTTGCTTTGAAAACATACCGTGCCCCCTAGGATTTTGCTGAAGGGTAGAACAGATTCACAGGAAACTGTGAGTCAGAGTAGTTAGAGAGGAAGAGAGGTGAGGACATACTCAGGAAGACAGCTAAGCTTGTGAGTATTTGCCCCTTACTGTGACAGTTAGACTTGTGTTGGTTTGTGGGAAGGCTAAAGGATGGTGTAGCTCTCTGTGCTGCTATGGTGTATTAACTTCTATGTTGCTATGATGTATTTGGTTTCCTGGTTTTGGGATTCAGTATTCTGGTGCCTAAATAAATGTTTTGCTTCTAGGAGAGTCTGTTATATTTTGCAACTGAGCAGTATGCTGGCATATTTACAGTCACCACTGGCTCAGTGAATATTGCATTGGTGCTATACCAACCCTTAACAGAAAAGTGGTAGAGAGACTCTTCCTAGACCACACCTGTCTCCTGTCACAAGACCAGATCAGGGACTTAACTTTACCTTTGGTCACTGCCTTACCTACCTACTACCCACCTCTACTTTCAGAGGCTGGATATTTGTTCCTAAAAGTATCAGCACTTAAAGTGATGTAGCCTATTCCTTATAACTGGGGTGGGGGATTGGGGGAAAAGAAAAGACTAATAATGTGATGCTTTAGGAAAAAAGAGCATTAAAATATTTTTAAATGTACAGAAGGGAATGTCAGGCAGTTCAGAAAGTAATATAAGCAGTGCAGTTTTGAAAGTAATATGTGTAACTATTAAATGCTTTTTTAATTCAGAATTTTCCATATAATTCTCTTTTTGTGTTCCATGTATATGCAAGTGTTGTGGGTTTTTTTTCTTTTTGGGGGGGTGCTTAATTTCCAAAGAAAAATAAAATTCAAAATGATAAAATTAATTTTTAAAAGTGATCTATTTTGGCTGCAAAAAAGAGTGCTTATGATTGTTAGTCTAGCAAAAATGGTTCTCGGTTCCTTATGAATCCCCTCCTCTACTATTTTGGAATGCTTAAAAGTTTAAATTATTTATAAAAATTATCATAGCTCATCAAACCAAAGTTAGGGAAATCCCATATAATTTGACCAGAGATCAGACTCAGACCTTTCTGTATTCTTTGCATTAAAACTAGCTGCTGCATTGAGTCTATTGCTGTCTCCATACACAAAGATATGTACAACTTCAAAAACAATTCCAATCTATCTTTATCTAGATATATCTGAGTACTGTTGAAAATAACAAATTAATAGCTTTAAATATTATCAGAAATAATCATATAACATATCAGTTAGCACAAAAAAGGCATAGGGAAAGACAGTTGAGAGGAATTGAAAAGTTCTCTCTACTTTGCTACAGTTTTTAAGAAATGGTTGCCTCTGACAGATGTAGAATTCATAGAACAGAGGAGGGTGGGAGCACAAACATTCCCCTGGGACCACCCTGCCACTCTTACTCTTTAGACCTGGCACATATATTACCACAGGTCTTTAGGGGCCCGGTTGTCATAGCAATACTATAGCTTCTTCCCAGTTATAGCTCAACTCCTAATTCCATCTCCTAGTTGCTTCTTTGCCGACTCTCCCACTGTATCTATCTCCCATGATTTAAAACTCCATTGGGGCAGAAACTCAGTTTGGTTCAAACCTGGGATAGAAAAATCTCTTTTCTGGTTGGGAAAACTTCAAATTCCATCAATACTAGGAAGGGCTTGGACCCTAACCTTGCCTCCAGATCAACCCATCTAAGTTCTAGTTACATATTTAAAACTGTAAAAATATTATGCAGATGTAAATAGTTGAGTCAAAACATAATACTTTCAACTTTTCTACAGTGAAGTGTTTTGGTAGATCCCCTATCTTTGTGGTTATTCATTCCATAAATACAGAAAGCATAATCTTTATACTATCTCATCCTAAAGGATTCTTGAATATGTTTTTCCTTCAAATGATTTACACAGTGGACTGGAGGCCTTTTTCTTTTAATATCTCAGGAGTTCCAATGCCCCATCAAAGATGGTTGATGTTATCCCTTGTTTTTACTATATGACCAGCCATCTCCTTTTCTGGTGATACACATGCTCAGTAATATATTTCATAATTTTTTCTTGCAGGCACATTGTCATTGGTAATATTCTGAAGTTTATTTAAACTCATCTTGTGTCTTTATATCCTTGTCTTTTGGGTTGTGATCTTATTTTCAAGATCATGAGATTATTTTATTTGCATCCATTCTTGCTGATTTATTGGTAATGGAAGAATGTTAGAATTGAGAAAGGAGGAAGAATGATTTGGAGGCTGGTCTGTTACTGTAATTAGCCTTTGTATCAGGTGATATAGCTGTATAAGGAATGTGCCTAAGCAAAAATACCTTGTTTTCTGGTGGAGAAGGGGAACTACATTCCCTAGAAGGTTATGCATAAGTTCACAAGTTGAGCAGACCTTGAAGTGGCAGGTTTGAAAAGGCATTGGAGGAAAAAAAAATATTATCATGAAAAGTGAGAAATGATAAGGAGAAAAATGAGAATAGATGGTGAGTTTTAGATCATGTCAGACCTAACTATCATGGGTACCAGAAGTAATGGCAGTTCTTGAGAGAGGTTTGTATAAGAGCAGTTCTCAACTTATGGGTTATGTTCACTTTGTAACAATGAAAATACATCCTGCATATCAGATGTTTACATTACGATTCATAACAGTAGCAAAATTGCAGTTATGAAATAACAATGAAAATAATTTTATGGTTGGGGGTCACCACAACATGAGGAACTATATATTAAAGGGTCTTGGCATTAAGATGGTTGAGAACCACTGGTAAGGGAATGTGCTGAGATGTGTACATCCCCAAGATTTGATGGTATCACAGATGGAATAATGAGTATCTCCAGTGAGAGACTATTTTCCATGCTGGCCTGTAGCACCCATGCTATGACTTTGAAGTGACTATGTCTTGATCATGTAGAGGGCAAGTAAATGGGGAGTAGACCAATACCCCTACAAACATCTAATTAGTCCTGTCTTATGGTGCTAGTATGTATATGCCAAGAATGGTTGCTTAACAATATCTTTGATGGACCTTTCTACCAAGTTTTCACTAACTGCCCATTATTAATGATTTCATGTATAAAAGCTGATTCAGTTTGTTAGAGAAGATCTCAGACAGAGACTTAAGGTCATTCCCTTGTTCTTTTTGTTCACTTTGATTTTCAGTCCCTTCACCCATTAAGTCTTTTCAAGACCATCACCCTTGCACTGAGTGCACTTGCTTCACTTATCTATCTCTAAGACTTGGTGAATCAGTTCAACTCTACTCTCCTGTCCTTGAATCCCTTGCTTCTTTGTCCTATCATTGATCACACCTTCCCAAACACCAACCCTGCATTACTTCACTATCCATCACTTTCAGTGCTATTCATGTGTTGCTAAACAGAGCTGGAGGAAATCATGGAATCATGCCGTTTGGATCTGTAAAAAAATTATGTTACATAGTCTCAACTGGGCTTTCACTACAGCAAGGCCATCCTTTTACACCTTCCTAATTGATTCACTATTCTATTCACCTCAGCAACTGTTCCATAACCTTCCATCTCTCCTTATACCTCCCACAGCACCCCTTCCCCTCACTTTCTCAGATGAGGACCCAACTTCATAAGTGTTCAATCTTCCTCCTTTTTTGACACCTTCTAATGTCGTCTTCCACTACTTCATTTGTCTCTCATGAAGACCTAGTTCTTCTTTTTTTGCCAGGGCAAACACCTTTATTCAATTCTGATATCATCATATCCTGTCTTCCTTAGCAGATTGTCCACTGTTTCATCCCCAAACTTTTGCTAGGCTTCTTTTGTTTTTCACTGCTACTTTCTCTGATGCCTATTAACACACCTATGTTTCTCTCATCTTTTGAAAACAACCTTCACTTTTTCTTTCCATTTCTGTTAACTATCATCTTTTTTTTGGCCTGTTCCTTGGCTAAATTCCTTGAGAAAAGCCATCTACAATTAGTGCCCTCATTTCCTCTCCTACCACTTAAATCTGAAACCTCTGTAAATCGGTTTCTAACTTCATCTTTTGCCTGGAACTGCTCTAAGTCACAGATGATTCCTTAATTGCCAAATCTAATGGACTTTTTAACATCCTCATTCTTTTTAACCTCTTTTAAACCTTTGCCATTGTTGATCCTCTTCTCTTCCTGGATACTCTCTCTACTGTCTAGGTTTTCATGGCACTCTCTCCTACTTCTTGTCTGACAATTCCTTCTCACTTTCCTTTATCGGATCTTTTTTTAGATCACCACCACCAATAGATGTCTTCCAAGACAGTCCTGGGCCTCCTTCTCTTCTCTCTCTCTGTTTTCTTGCTTGTGGATCTCATCAGCTCCAGTGGGCTCAATCACTTCTATTCCCATCATTCTCAGGTCTATATATTTTACCCTAATCTCTCTCCTGATTAGTCTCACATCACCAACTCACTTTTGTACACCTGAACTGAATGTACCATAGATATCTCAAACGTAACATATCTGAAACAGAGCTAGTTGCACTTAACTATTACTGTTGATGACATCATCATCCTTCCAGTCACCCAGGCTTGCAACTTTGGGGTAATCCTTGAGTCTTTTCTCACACTCACTCCACATAGACAAAATCTATTGCCAAATCTTGTCATTTTTACTGTCACAATTCATAGATCTGTTGTCTCTATTTACATAGCAAGCACCATAGAACTCCCCTCATGCCTGAACTATTGTCTTCTGCTTGGTCTCCCTGCCTCAATTCTTTCCCTACTCCAATTCACCCTCCACTCAACTCTCAAAGGGAATTTTCCAAAGCATAGGGATGGCTGTGTCACCCCTCACTCAACAAACTCAGTTGCCTCCCTATTATCTTCAGGATCAATTATAAAATGCTCTTTTTGGCATTTGGAGCCCTTCCCAACCTTGCCCTTATTTTTTTCTAGTGTTCTTATACTTTAGTCCATTCTATATACTTTATTATCCAGCAACCTGAGTTTTTGACTGTTCCCCAGACCAGGAATACTATTCCTCTTCACCTTCACCTGTTAAATCTTATCTTCTGCAGGAGGTCTTTCTTTACCCCCTACCTGTACCCTATTCCATTGCTGGTACCTTTCATATGATATTATCTTCCATCTTTTCCGAATATATTTTGTGTGGTAATCATTGTTTGAATATTAAATAACAGTTCTTTGATGTAGGGGACAATATTTTTTCTTTTGTTTTTCTCTTTCTCTTTTCTTCCTCTTCTTTTCTCTCCCTAGCACTTAGCATAATGCCTGGCACATGGTAACCAATTAATATTTGTTGCCTGATTGACTGATGATATTAGTTTGATTTTTTTCACCATTCCTGGCCACCCTCTAATTAGTCCATGTCCGTCTTTGTGGTTGCACATCCATAACTCAAGAGAGTGCTGCAGATATGGTCTGAGTACTACCAAATACAGTGAGACTACTAACTTCTTTGTCCTAGACACTATATAAATGCAGTTTAAGATTGCATGTACTTTCTGGCATTATTGTCATGTTGCAGCATTGGATTATTTTTTGTTTCACCTATAATAATTATCACAATAATAGCTAGCATTTACATAACACTTTAATATCTACAAAGGTCTGTACACATCATCTAATTTTAGCTTTACAACAATCCTGTGAGGTTACTTTACTATCTCCATTTTACCATTGAGGCAACTGAGACTAAGTGAAGATAAATGACTTGCACAGGGTCACACACAACTAAGTGTCTTAGACTGGCTTGAATTCATGTCTTTGTGATTCCAAGTCTTTTACTCTTTATCACCTAGCTTTTGTAGTCAACTAAAATTCCTAAAGTCTTTTTTATATGAACTGCTTTCTAGTCAAGACTCAGTCATCCTGTATTTTTACCTTTGTTTTTTTTTTTCTTTTTCCTTTGGAAACCAGTTGCCAGACTTTACAATTTTCCTAGTAAATCTCTCTCTCTCTCTCTCTCTCTCTCTCTCTCTCTCTCTCTCTCTCTCTCTCTCTCTCT
>CM053598.1:106377271-106461443 GCA_028646575.1 Pseudocheirus occidentalis | reverse complement strand
AATTTAATATATAAATAATATAAATTTATATAATCTTTTATATAATCATTCAGTAATATGTCAGGGATATTGTCAGCAAGTAAAAGCTTTATATATGTGTATATGCAGTTCTTTTTCTGGTGGGAAGGTTAGAATGTTATTTACCAAATGAGGGCTTTGCATCTGTGGTTGCATCGGACACAGCAGAATTTTCTGAAATTGCAGGGTATTTATAAAGAGCAGAGTATTTATACAAAATAACATTTACAGGAATTCTGATTTTTAAATAGAATTTTTTTAATGGAGTACTCAACTATACATAGAGGTAAACTATTCAAAGCTTCTATGATTCTGGACTGATCTAACAATCATCTTTTGGACTTAAATGAGCCATTCATTAGATCATCTATCAGTGATATATATCTATAGACAGTTCTAGCTTTGCATATGTGCATCATTCAAGAGACCTTTATGTAAAGTTATTTTTACAGTAATGAAGGTAGGAAGGGTCTGGAGGTTCATGGAGGTAGGGGTGGGAAAATGGTTCAAAGACACTTTGGGGCCAGGAAAGAGAAGTGAGAGAATGAGGAGGTTCTGGGACCAGCCTCCTCCGGGCCTGATCTAACCTGGAGGAACAACACAGGAAAGGGCAGTCATGCGGTGGATGAACATGGACACAGGCAGGAGAGGACAAGTGACACACCTGGGCTGGGCACAGACTTAGAGTGTGGGATGAGCAGGTCAAAGGCCTCCTCTCTTGGTGCTGGAGGTCTCAAGCTAAGGTCTCACCACTTGTGGAGATCTCCATGCCTCTGTTCTTTCACTTGGAGAATTTATTTTTATGTATTTACTCATTTATTCATCTTGAAGGGAAGATGGTAGTGGTAGTGGTGAGGTCAAAGAGTGCCTCCTTGCTGGGCAGGAGTGGAAAGAGCTCACAGCACTGTGTAGTAAAGTTAATATAGGTGCTTTTTTAGAATGTAGATTTCTTTATATAAAGTTTAATTTGCATAATGCAAATTTATGTAAAGTAAGAACTGTCTGATAACATATGTCTGCATAGATATATAAACACACATATATATGTGTATATACACACACACACACATTTTTATCATGTTAAAATGTCCCTTGTCCCTTCTATGTCTATGTTTTGAAGGATTTTTAGCATTAATAGATGCTATACTTTGTTAATGGTTTTGTCTGCTTCTATTTGTATGGAACATCCCAAGAGTTTTATTGCAGTTTTAAGCCATTAAAGCTTAATACTACATTAAGATTAATGGGATTCTTCTATAATCACATATTTTTTTGTTTGATGTAATTAATTATGAGAATTGTTTTTCAATTTAAATCACCTTTGCATCCTGGTATAAATCCAACTAGATCATATTGACTTTTTACAAAAAATTCCTGTAGTCTGTAGTAGAATTTTATTTAACATTTAAAAATCAGTATTCAGTTTTATTACTTTGATTCAACCCTTTCCTGGTTTAAGTATGAGAATATGTTTGTTCAGTAAAATACATTTTGTAAAATATCCTTTCTGGATTTTAAAAAATAAATTGTGTAGTATTTCTAGTAATTATTCTCTAAGTATTTGATATAATTTACCTATAAAT
The DNA here is from genome assembly GCA_028646575.1 of Pseudocheirus occidentalis. Classification (NCBI taxonomy): domain Eukaryota; kingdom Metazoa; phylum Chordata; class Mammalia; order Diprotodontia; family Pseudocheiridae; genus Pseudocheirus; species Pseudocheirus occidentalis. The sequence continues at coordinate 106,459,842 of CM053598.1, read as the reverse complement.
CTTTCCTTAGCAGGGTTTTTTTTTCAAAATTTGCTTTTGTTCTTGTTTGTAATTCAATTACAAATAGTTTGATATTTTCCCTCTGAAATTGGATTATGCAAGGCCTCTATTTCTTGTTCTATTAGCTTATATATTTTGTTATTTTATAGATATTTCTTTATTTCTTTAAAGTTTTCACTTTTACTAGCATTTAATTTTATATAAAAGGTTATGCTACTTAATTTCTTCTATTTTGTGTGGTTTCATCTTGTTTATTTTTAATTTTGGTACAATTAGATTTTTCAAATTTGCCAGAAGATTTATTGATTACATTTTTAAAAAAAGATTTTTCAGCTTTTGCTTTCATATAATCCTGTATAAATGTGGACAAGATCATTAAAAGAAAACCCCCAAAAAACCCCAAACCTCTGTATATGAGAGGTAGTATGGCATAGAAGATAACAAGCTGACCATGGAGTCAGGAAGACAATTTTTACTATGTAAATTAGGCTAATTCTTTTAATAAAAGCTAAGGAAACTGTCCCCAAGCCTTGACTAGCCCAAGGGGTTAATGATCAAGCTGCCTGTGGATCTATCTTCTTGCTAGCCTCAAGCCATATTGCCTTGGCATCATCTAAGGGCATGAAAAGGCCTACTTGTGTGGAGAAAGGCCTCCTCAGGGTTGTCCCAAGGATGTGATGTTGCAAAGAAAATTACCATGCACAGTCCTATTGACTGGATGCTTATCCATCCTTATGGACACAAAGGGACAGGTTGGGGGGTGATGGTAGTGGGGGGGGGGAGGAAGAATGATTACCAGAGCTGAGTGCTAATATCTTAGGGCTGAGTATTCTTTTTATGCTATGGCTAAATAAAACTCTTTTTGTTAACTGTTGAGTGAGAAACAAGTGTGTCATTTCAGTTTAATATCAGGCCTATGCTATCAGGGGACTGGTCTGACTCAGGCATAGCCAACTAGATTGTCTTAATATAAGGAGAAGCGCTTTCTACTGCAAACCAAGACAACATTAACTTTTTTAGCTGCTTCATCACATTGCTGAACTTGCGTTCCCCAGATCCTATTCAGAATAAATGCTGTCTATCCATGCCTCCTTCATCCTATATTTATGGGTTTACTTTTTGTACCCAAGTATAAGACTTAACATTTATTCCTAGTAAATTTTGCCTTTATTAGATTCAGTTCAACACTAGCCTAAGGGTTGGCAAACTATTGCCTGAGTCACACATTCATCCCTGTGCATATTTTTGTACAGCTTGTGAGCTAAGAATGGTTTTGACTGCTGACTCCAACTTCTACCTGTCAAGATCTTTTATGAATATTGACTTTGTCCTGCCAGTGTTTTAACTCACCTCCCTGCTTTGTGTTTTCTCCCTATGTGATGGTCATAACCATCTAATCCTTTTATCTAACTCATTGATAAAAAATGTTAAGTACCACATCAAATGCTGAGCCTTGGGATTGCACACTCAATAGCTACTGTCCGCCCTTGGCATAGTGCCTGATACAGAGTAGGTACTTAACAAATGCCAGCTGGCTGATTGACCCATGAGCCACAAAAATGACTCTTTGAATCCAGTCACCTAACCTGTTCTGAATTCATCTCTTTCCAAATTACCAGCCCACCTCTTTTATCGAGCACACACATATAAATGTGTTTCTGTCTATCTAAAATCTTTTGTACAACTTTTTTTCATGCAAATCATTCATCATTGGTTACATTGTAGTCCATGTACACCTAACCACACATCATTCCACTGCTTTATGGGTACTCTGTGAATTTAGTTTTTTAGTTCTTAATTGACTAAGATATGAATAGCAATAGATTAATTCAATGACAGATGGCCACTTCACAGTTTCATTTCATAGTCTGAACAATATACATTTTTATCCATTTTATTTTTGGTGTGGATGGTCAGACTCACGTATTTTTCAGTGCTATAGATTTTTAGAGTGGAACTGGTTTCCTTAGGTGGCATTGGGTTGCCACTTTGAGCAAAAACCAGTTGACTACTTGGATGTTGTAGAGGGGGCATTTGTTCTGCAACAAACAAAAACCAGGATAGATAGCCAAAATTGTATGATTCACTGAGGAACCTTTTGTATTGTTCTGAGGCTTTATGCAGTTAGCACTATGTCATCCAGGAATCTTGTGACAGGTGGTACAGTGGATAGAGCACTGGGCTAGGAATCAGGAAAACTAATCTTCCTGAGTTCAAATCTGACCTCAGATACTTACTAGCCGTGTGACTGGGCAAGTCTTTAAAGCTTGTTTGCCTCAGTGCTTTATCTGTGAAATGAACTGGAGAAATAACAAACCACTTTAGTTTCTTTGCCAAGAAAACCCTAAATGGGGTCACAAAGAGTCAGACATGACTGAAACTACTGAACAACAATAAATATCTTGGAAGTCAAAGCATTTGGGGAACCCTGCTATCCACAGAAAATTTTTCTTTGTTGGGCATTATATAGGATATGTTTCATGATATTTGTAAAAACATCTTAAATAAACATATTTCCCTGTTTAACACCTTGCTTGAAGACACTATGCAACAAATAGTTAACTAAAATTATCTCTGTAGTCTTTTTTGATTTTGATGTATATGTGAGAGATACCTAATGTCAGGAAAGTTTTCAGGGCTGCATTCTACCTAGTGAAATGTATTATTGAAAAAAATGCACAATACACAGATTGGACATTTTATATATATTCAGTACCTCTTATTTGCATCATGGTGTAGAGAACATACTCTGGCTCAGTCTTCTATTACCAGGATAAGTTATATCTTCTCTTTAGGGTTCAATGGTACCCTGAGTGATTTAAGGCAGCTTTTTCTCAACTACTATCAGCTCAAGCTCCAGTGTGACTATTGCTCAGTTTCTATGTAGGCACTTAACATCGATTAGCTTTAACAAAGAGAAATTTACTTCAGAGAAAGCAAGAAAAAAATGTACAAAAATTTCTTCTTCATCAGCACCTTGTGGGAGACATATTCTCCATTGTACCATCTGGGAGTAGGATAGGGAGTATGTCCAGAACTTTCCTCAGTTCCTACAAAGAACTGGCCTACTAAGTTCATGTCCAAAGGCGGTATCTCTATTGGATGAAACTTCATCTTATCTACTACTGGGCTGGAGTTCCCAAAGTCATGTTACATAGATGTAACATCCATGTTAGGTGGCTAGATTCTGGAATACCAGGGTGCTATTGATACTCTGTAGATCATTGAAAATCATAAAGCCTCAGAAGCAACTTTCCCTTCATCAGGGATGAAAAATAAAATTAAAAAAAAACCCCACAGAGGTCAAAGACCAAGACTAATGCCACTTTCACCTGGTCATTCCAAAGAGTGGAAGAAATCTGCAAAGCTTTTCCCCCTTACAGCATGGATATTTCAAAAGGTGCTATGAACAAATAAGGCAAAAGAGAAAAGGGCAAAAAGAAGAGGTTGCTTTTTTAAATGCCCCTACTGCCAATTAAAGAACATCCTCATAGTTAACTAACCAGAATGATTTACAAAATGTTTACATATGCTTCTTGGTCTGTCTGAGGCACTTCTCTTAAAGACCATGACTACTGATCTGGAAGCAAGCTACCTAGCCTCTTCACATGGAAAGATACCATCTCCTCAGGTACTCTATGTTTGTACCAGGACCCTATTACAACTGTAAAAATATTTTTAAAAGACCCGTAAAACCTCCTTATTTTATTTCCATTTTAAAAAATTAAGAATATCTTAAAACATGCATAAATATTTCTCAAAAAGATTTTATCTATTCTTTTGCTCAAAAAATTTAGGTGGCTCTCTATTGTTTACTGAGTAACTTTCAACATAACATTAAAAAGCTTCCACCGCCTGCAGCCATCCCATCTTAAAGAATTTGTCTAATGTTGTAAACTTCCAGAATCTGCTGTTTCTCTCCCTTCCCCAACATTCCTTGTATTTTACTCCCTTTGTGCTTTTGCTCAGATCGTTCCCTATGCCTAGAACATATTCTATCCCCTTTCTTTTCCCTACTGAATTACTATGTATCTTTTAAAGCCCCACTCCATGAGGACTTCTTTGGACAGCCTTGTCAGTAATGACCTTTCCCTCAACCTCACATAGCACTTTGTGTTAGAGTCCTTTAATGCACTAACCATGTAAAAAGTGAATTATAGTTATCTGTGTATTTTATCCCCCTATTAGACTGAAAACTCCATGAGATCTGGGACTATATTTTATCTAAGCTTTACATCTCCCATAACACTAATATAGTGCTCTGTACAAGTAGATACTTAATATTTTTTTGCATAAATAAATGAGTTGTTAATGAAGACTTATATTTATGTTGTACATTAAGTTTAAAAATGTTTTCCTTACAATAGCCCTGTGAGATTAGTATAAGTATTATATTTCCATTTTTAGAAATTAGGAAATAGTCATAGAAAGGTAAAATGACTTTCCCACAAAGTCATACAGATGAATAAGTATCAGAGCTGAAATAGTTGGTGAATTCTCATTGTCTTTTTTAATTTTTGTTAAGAACATTCATAATCATCTTTTCTATTCCTTTTTTTTTCTTTTTGGAGGGTAATTGGGGTTAAGTGACTTGCCCAGAGTCACACAGCTAGTGTGTCAGGTGTCTGAGGGCGATTTTGAACTCAGGTCCTCCTGACTCCAGGGCCGGGTGCTCTATTTACTACTGTGCTACCTAGCCGCCCTGATCTTTTCTATTCTTTTGAAATATTTCCCTCCTTGAGGTATCTTGAGACTTAGTCTCCAAGTGCCCTTAAAATTATATTGCTTCCAGTACAGATTTCTTATATGTGTACTTACTTAGGTCTAACTCTTCTTCCTAATTTTGTCTTCAGTTGAATTCAGAAAGCATTAATTGAGCATCTACTCTGTAGTGGATATGAAGTGTATAGACTAAAATGCTAAAAAAAATCCCCTGATCTTAAGGAGCTTCCATCCTATTGGAAATTCTTTTACAATTTCTTCTCATTGGTCATTGGTTTAGGAGGTGTAACAATTAAAATATGATGTTCCACTATTTCTGGCAATAAGAACTGATCTAAAAATACTAATAAATCTGTTCCATTTCATGTCTATTTGCTGTTCTCTGGGTTCCCCCCCCCCCACAAATGTTCTTGCAATAAATTGGATCTCACATCAAACTTTCTGTTCTTAATTGCTTTTTACTAATTCCTAAGGCAAAGTTGCTTACTGTCTTCCCCACAATTGTGTGTGTGTGTGTGTGTGTGTTTTAATGGGAAATACAACTATTTTATAGATAAGGAGATTGTTTCTTGGCTGACATTTTTTCTAGTCCTTTTAACCTACATGTTGTGCTGCCTGTTTGAATTCCCTAAATTTTACTAAGAAATTATGACGGAAGCAATATTTTTGCATTTCACTATTTTTTCCCAGTCAACAACTTGTTTAAATTGGTTGGATGGTAGTTTTTCTAATTCTGCAAGGGATTATTTTGCATGTATTTTTGTGTGTACCTAGAAAGGGAAATAGCAAATACTGTAAAGCAACAAATTCACTAAGAAGTTCTAATGTCAGACACTACTATATTACAGACAAGGAAATGTAAAGCTAAGCCTAGGTTATAGTCTAAAATTTCTAAAATCTAGAGCTTAGATTTTTTTTTCACAAGGATTAATAAAGTCTCTCATGGCAATTAATGAGATGAAGAAATATTGATTTGTGAAGTACAGCTAAGTAGACTTGTAACTGGCTAACTAACATATTCAGTATAAAGAAGAGCTGGATGGACTAGTCAGACTGTGATTTCCACATCAGTGGAGGTATTCAATCTAGAGACTCAATGGGTACTTTTTGGGGATGCCATTGAAGGATTTTATGAATTGGGTAAGGAATTTCATAGAAGGATGATAGGATTATAGATCTAGAGTTGAAAGAGGTCTCAGATAAACAACCTTGAATGTATGTCATTTTGATTGTTATAAATACCCAAATTAACTACAAAGGACATATGAAGAAGATGCTATTAGCATCCAGAGAAAAAACTGATAAATAGAAGCATGTATGAAATGATTTCATACACACATATACATATATACATATATGTGTGTATGTGTATGCACACACACATATACATACATACATACACATGCACACATGCACACACACACATATATAGTGTCTAATGGTAGCCATCTCTAAGGTGTGGGGGAGGGCAAAAAAAGGAAAAAAAAGAAATTTACATATAGTAACTTTATTATTATATATTTTAAAAGAATAGCAATAAATTTGCAGTTTCATGTTTAACCATCTTTTTATTATACTGTGTTATGGAAATACTTGTTTTATTCCATAACATAAAAATAAAATAAAAATTTAAAGAAAAAAAGTGATCTCAGAAGTCATATTGGTAAACTCCTCATTTTACAGAGGAAGGAACTGAGGCCCAAAAGGTTAAGTGACCTACCCAAAGTCACACAGAGTAGTAAGAGGTAGAAGCCAGAACCCTTTGACTCCAAGGCTAACACTCATTCTGCTATGACTACATTGCTTCTAAATCAGACTAGCTTTTCTTTAAGCACCCTCCTGATTCTGAGTTTATGATTCTGATACTTAAAATAGTCATACATTAAGTAAAGGTAACTTCTTGTCCCAGTTTTCTTTCGAACAAAATAATCTAACAATTTAGTGTGAGTATAGGAGAGGCCCAGAGCCTTTATTACTTTATTTTATATTTTCTTAAAAAGCTCAATCAAACACAGATTTCTGGAACCATTTCCCACAGTGTTCTTTCCCTCAACAGGATGACTTCCCACCTCTACCAGAAGTGAATCAGGGAGGCCAAGCACTCACATACACCTAAGCCACCCAAGTTCAACTACAAATTTCTCATACAGACCACAGTTCATGCAGGGGATTATATGGCAAGAACTCAACAATGGACAAGTTTGAGGTCAGATGCTTCCTCAACTGTTTCCAAAACAAACAGTTACAGGAAACACACTGCTCTGCATTAAAGCTCTGGGAAAAAAAAATGTGTGGAGTGGGTGGTGGGTGGGTGGGGGAAGTTTTATTACACTATGTACACTATAGGAGATGTGGGAGCAGATCAATATGTGGTTAAGTATTTTAGCCCCACTTTTATTGTGTTTGACAGTGACGACAACATAGTATGCACTGAATGAAATGACTAATGCACATATTTCTCTCTCTCACACACAAAACTTCCATTTTTCTCATGAACCAACAGCATGAAAGAGTCACATAAAAGCATGCAGTGGGAGTTCATGTTGGTCAGGGTAAAAATTACCCACAAATTCCAGACTTCCAAGGTAATTTAACCTGCCTGAAACTTGAAGAAAGGGTGAAAAAAGGGGGAAGAAGTGTGGGGACCTAGGTTTAGTATTAGTAGTCATATTAACTGGGGGATGACTGCTTCATTACACAATCAGAGTTTATCATCAAGCAGAAAGTGGGAGGGAAAGAGGTGGGAAATACAGTTTATTGGGGCATTAGATGGAAAGGAGATAGAGCAAAACCTCCTTAAATACATCATAGTTTTATTCACTATCTGGAGTGGGGTAGTGGAGGGGGGGAGAATTCCTTAGTCAAGCATTTGGTATAAAGCAGTTGTCTATAGATGGCTCAGCAGTGACACACACAGAGTTCTATCTCCTAGCTGGCAGACAGATGTTTGATCTTTTATTTGAGTGAAGGCAGGCAGCAGCCAGATGTTCTAAGGGGGGAGAGGGAAAGTCTTCTTTGCATTCTAAAAAGTGGAGATTCCTTGACACAAATAATATAAATCTTCCTACACAAAAAAATCTTGAGCCAAGTCCATTATTCCTACTTTCCCAATTAGGCACATCGTCATGTTACTGGGAAGGAAGAGATCATCTTGGCTGGAATTTCTGCACAGATGGCATCAAGTTGCCAAACACCTACCATAAAGTTATGTGGTTTTCAGTTCTGTCTACAATAACTCTTCTTGTCCTTTTAGCAGTTTATTCAGTGGAAGAAAAACTTGGGGCTCTTTCTGGAGGCATTTAATATGTTATTGATATCAGAGTGCTAATACTGCTTGGATGACTTTCATGGAATGTTCTTTCTCTTTCTCAAACTGACTTGTGATCTACGAACCTGGCACATAGTAGGCACGTAATAAATGTTTACTGATTGTTTGACTGACCTCACTGATATGGATTGTCCTTCCCATATTTCAATCACCAACCCATTATTCCTATAATGATGCCTCTGTGACTCTTGACCACACCTGTCCTTATTTGGATAAAGCAGAAAACAGGTTAAAATTCATTCAGAAAACATATCATGGCAGGGAAGAGAAGGAATGAAGAAAGGGAGGAATGAAAGAGAATTAATTAAATACCTACAATGGGCTAATTTGTGCCCTGTATATTGTGAATTATAGCATCTTTTAAAATTCATCTTTGGAAAATGTTTTTCTATTTAAGTATATAGGCTTTCAATCAGTACCTTATTTAATTTATTTGTTTTTTTGGAGGGGGAAAGGCAGGGCAATTGGGACTAAGTGACTTGTTCAAGGTCACGCAGGTACCTGTTAAGTGTCTGAGGCTGCATTTGAACTCAGATCCTCCTGACCCCAGGACCAGCGCTCTATTCACTATGCCACCTAACTGCCCCAACAGCTTATTTTTAACAGATCAAATGATAATGAATAAGGCAAATATTGAGTATTTTCTTGAAACTAAACTATAACATGCTTTGATTTACATGATATCCTTCAGACAAGTGCAAAAAGTTTCTTTGCTTCTTCACAATTCTGATTTTCTTACTGTTGGTATTACTTTATTCTTAATAAACACCTTCTTCATGCATTGTTAAAATCAATTTACCCAGGAAAATGTACAAAAATCTAAATGTCATTTTTACCTTTTAAGATTATATGATTTTTGGTTTTTTCTTTATGTTTTAAAATATAAGAAGAAATCAGGTATTATATATATATTTTTACTTTTCAAGATGGTGTGGTTTTGCTTTTCTCTTTGTTTCAAAATATAAGAAAACACATTCTTTTAATTTTAAGTTTAATATTTTAAATCTTCAGGCTAATTAGAATTTTTTAAGACTTTGTGCTCTTAGAATGAGCTTCTTTGACAATGAGATAAGGTTTCTTCTAAGATGCTTGCTCAGTGTGCCATACCTCTGTGAGACTATTTAAGTCTTGATTTTGTCATTATAATAGTTTAAGCCTGATAACCTCTCTACCAAGTGAAAAATGGTAGCTTGACTCTACTTAATGATTCGTACAAATCACTGTTATTTTTTAAATTTTTTTGGCAAATGACTGGTGCAATGAAGGCAGCAACAGTGTTCTATCATGGAGGAAACACTGAATCTGGAGAGAGAAGACTTTCCCTGGCATTTATTGATTTTTGATCTATCAATAAGCATGTTTTAAGCGCTTAATGTATGCTAGGCACTGTGCTAAACTCTGGGCATACAAAAGAAAATAAAAACCCTTCCTGTTTAAAAAGATTTTACATTTTAATGAGGAGACATGTATATGTATAGACAAGTTGTGTAGAGAGAAGGAAGGTGGCCTTACAAGGAAAGTCACTAGCATCTGGGGAGAGGGGGAAAAGAGAGGGCTGGCTAGTAAATTCCTCCAGTAGAACGTAGCAGCCTGAGACTTGAAAGGAAGCTAAACATTCTGAACAGTGAGAGGTGAGGAAGAAGAGCTTGCTTGGAACTGAGGACAGCCAGAATAAATGTATAGAGAAGGGAGGGACATTGCTGGTGAGGAACAAGAAGTAAGTCAACATGACCAGACTCAGAATTTGTGGAGAAGAGTAATGTATATAAGAATGTTTCAGGTTGTGAAGACCTTTAAATTCTGTTGGAATTTATATTTCATCCTAGAGATAATAGAAAGCCTTTGGAGTGTTACCGAGTATGGGGAGTGATATGGTTAGGCATTATAACACCAATGTGATATTCACAGCACCCATGGTGGCTATGAATATGCTGGTGTAGTTGTGAATCACAAAATGTAACAGGCTTTCCACATGGAGGACAGAACCAAAGCATTTATTCAAATTCCAGAAAACTGAATCCCAAAACCAGAAAGCCAAATTCATTACAGTAACCATGTAGTTGGCACATATAACCAATGCAGCAAACACCAACATTCCAAAGCCTTCCCCAACCTTCCCTCCGTCAGGCCTTCAAAACAAAACAGGCTCCCTTAAGCAAGAATGCCCCTCTCTCACTCATGGTAGCTGCTTGACCTCTATGCCGCTTTCTCCCAGCAGTTCTGGCTCTCAGCTTGTGCTCAGCTTTTTAACCTGGTCATTAACTCCTCCCTGTTCTACCCCTTCCTGTTGCATCAGCAAGTTCTTCCTACTATGGGATTCACAAGTTCTATTTCTTAACAAAGACTTGATATAATCAAGGGCAAGGCTCAACTTGAAACAGGTGCTAAGTACTTGTTTGCTTGCCATTACAAGGGGCAGGGAAGATCTTCAAATCTCCATTACCATGACAGACATATACTGTGCCAGAAGTATGGAGGACAGATGGGAATGAGGAGAGACAGACTATGGGACCCAGTTTAATCTCTCTAGGCTTCACTTTTCTGATCTGTAAAATGAGATAATTGGACTGAATGATCGTTAAAGTCCCTTACAGCTCTGAATTCTATCATCCTACAAGAGTTTTCCCATTTTCTAGAGTAGAGTCATTTAGTCCCTAGTGACTGAGTTATTTTATTATGTTGATAAAGAGTAAATCTTGAGGACTCCTTAGCAAAGAGATGTCCCTCATGAAAATATTTTCCTCAGCATATGAAAAGTAGCATGGGTTCATTTGGAATACATGTTAATACTCTCAATTGAGGTGAGCCAAGTAACACAAATGGTGAAGGCATTGACCCAGATCCTTTCAATTGCATGTTTTAGTAATGCCCTTCCATATCTTCATCACTATTGACACTGAAATCTTGGATACAGAGACACACAAATGTAATACCTTTTTGGGCTATAGACTTACACTTGACAGCTGCTTTTCAAGAATAGCGAAAATCTAAATCAATGTCCTTGGTTGAAAAGATACTCAGACAAAAGCAGAATGAGATCTTCTTTGCATCAAGCAATCTTAATTTCCCAAGTTAAACAGTGAAAGCAGATATATGCAATTGGTAATCCAAGGTCATCTGTAGCTTTCCTTCTAAATAATGTCTCCAGGAAAGCAATTCTTTATATTCTCAGATTACTCAAGTCTTATTTCAACAATAGGGCAACATATACATCTTTTCATTTTTAGACCTTGATGGTATAAATGAAAGTATTATGTAGTCTGTTTTGAAGTGCCTAGTCAATAAGTTATGTATTAATTTGGATTTTTGGAGTCTAATTGATTTTCTTTTGTTGTTGATGATAAATCCGGAATTTTAAAATGCTGCTTCTATCATCACATGATCTTAAATGATGCCTTCTTTTACTTAATTGTGTTCTTGTAAATCAGATGTGTAAAATCTTTTGTTGTTGGTTCCAAGATCTCTTTTGTCGAAGCACTGGGGTCCTGTAATTGTCTGAGTATAGCTATCTAGTCTGAGAGGTTGACCTTTCACACCCTGCCCGAAAAGAGCACTATAGAAAGAGAAATGTGGTAATCTGGGTTAAAGGCATCTTACTAACATGTTAAGAGCTTGTTTCTAATACACACAAACAGTTGCAAGGAAGCCCAGGCCTGTTGATAACTTTCCACATAGCGTGTTGCTCTTGAGAAAACCCACTTCTAGGAAAGAAAAGAACCCCGCTTCATTGGGTTGAAATGCAGGCCTATAGCTCTTCATAACCACTAACAGGCAATGAGGAGGGAAAGTTAAAAGAGATTAAAACACAAAGAAACCAGACTGTTACTAAGGTCTGTCTAAAGAAAGGCAAGACTCTCACCTATTCATTCATTTGCAAGGCAGATAGGGCCCTTCTTTGGAAACAAAAATGCCAGTTTCTCAGTAAATTTTCTTAACAATTTGAAGAGATCCTTCATGAATTCATGAACATAATTTTAAAAAGAGGAACATTTTGACTGCTGAAATATCTTTGAAAAGATATTTAATATTATATAAATAAATAGGTTGATTTCCACATAAATCTTAGGATAAATACTACAACTTGGGGGAAAGTTCCAATTTTAGAAGAAAAATCACTTTGCTAGTATAAAAAGAGAGGGTCTTATTTTCATGTTCCTCATTAGAAATGCATAGCATATTTTATATAGGTAGGAGGAAGAGTTGACAGAGTATTGGACCTAAAGTCAGAGAGACCTGAGTTTAAATTCAGCCATCCACGCTTACTAGCTGTGGGATCCTGGGTGAATCACAACCTAACTCAGTTTTTTCAACTATAAAATGGGTATAATAGCACCTAAATTCCAGGACTGTTGTAAGGATCAAATGAAAAATTTGTAAAGCACTTAACGCAGTGTATGCTATATAGTAGATGTGTAATAAAACTTGTTTCCCTTGTTCTTTCATATGGCATAAGTGAACAGTTGACTGATAGTGAAGCGGTTCTGTTTTTGGAATCAGGAAGACCTTTGTTTAAATCTTGTTGTTTGGTTGTTTCAGTTAAGTCTGGCTCTGCGTGGCCCCATTTGGGGTTTTCTTGGCAAAGATACTGGGGTGGTTTTGCCATATCCTTCTTTAACTCATTTTACAGATGAGGAAACTGAGGCAAACAGACTTAAGTGACTTGCCCAGGGTCACACAGCTAATAAGCGTCTGAGGCTGGATTTGACCTCGGGGAGTCTTCCTGACTCCACATCTGGCCCTCTGTCTGTTGCACCACCCAGCTGCTTCTCATGCAAACTACTTTAAACTTTTTTCTAGCTTTATGGTAACAGGCAAGCCAGTTAACCTCTCCAAGTTTCAGTTTCCATGTCTGTAAAATTACCAAATAATTGTTGTCTTGAGGATCAGACGAGATGATCTGTATGAAGTGCTCTGCAAACCTTAAAACGCTATATAAATGTTAGCTACTATTATCATCATGTGATGTGAAACAAAAACTCTTCATTTTTAATAAAGGTATCTCATATTTTAATTGAATACTACATTCCATTAAACACAGATGTGCCTAAGGTAAATAATAATTGAAAAACAGACCCCTAACAGGAGTATTATTGGGAAAGTATAATACGGCTCACTATCTTTTGGCCTTACGAAAAAGAAAATCAGTGTACTGATTTGAATTAAAAAGTAATGGGTCTCAGGGGTGGGGAACACATGGGTGGCCTTGTGGTTAGAGGTGGCCTTCTAGGTCATTAGGTGTGGCCTTTTGACTGAGTCCAAGTTCCACAGAACATATCCTTTTATTAAAGGGATTTGTCCTGTGAAGTTTGGATTCAGTCAAAGGGCTGCACTTGAGGACGTAGAGGGCCACCTGTGGCCTTGAGGCCTCAGGTTCCTCATCCCTGGCATAGGATGTGGCTCTTTGAGAGGATTAGAGTTATGTAATAAAGTGAAGCTTATTGGAAGGATCAGCAAGAGTAAGTGACCTTCAGGTATAATATCCTTTACAACGGATACAGCCACAGCCAGTTCTGAGTCTTCATCTCAATTCCTTAGGCTCCAGATTATTAGGAAGAACAGGGCCCATAGTACTTATATCCTCTCCAAAGATTGCATTTTCCTATTATTCCTGTTCATTTTATGAGCCCTCCTACAAGTTTTTTCCAGAACTTAATACGGTGCCTAGCACATAGTAGGAGTACAATAAATGCTTGTTGACTTTAATTTTTTTTTTTTTTTGGCAGGCAGGGCAATTGGAGTTAAGTGGCTTGCAGAAGGTCACACACCTAGTAAGTGTTAAGTTTCTGAGGTCGAACGTGAACTCAGGTCCTCCTGACTCCAGGGCCAGAGCTCTATTCACTGCACCACCTAGCTGCCCCTGTTGACTTTAATTTCTAAAAAGAATTAAACAGTAAATAAAAGGAAAATTCAAATGTTAAATAGGTTATCATTATATTGTGTAGTATAGAGGAATATTGTATAGTGGGATGGATATGAACTTTGGGAATATGTTAGAGATCCAATATGAGGTCTTCTATGAACTTTAATGGATTCATCACAGATCTCACAGAAATGTTCTCTTTTGAAAATCAGTTGCTGACTACCACACATTAAAAATGCTAAAAAGTAGGTAATTGGTATTTTGCAAACTTTTTTTTAAATATAAAGAAAAATGTTACATTAGGTGAGAAAGTCTACATTTTTAATGCTTAATATTAAATATTAAATTAAAATGAATCCAATATTTAGTTAGATAATTAAATATAATTTATATTTAATTTAATTTTAATTTGTTACTTTTTCTTTACTTTTTATCATGGAAGAGACATCGCAAAAGAAATTCAGTACAGTAAAAAGCCAGTAAAGAATATGACAGGCTCATTTCCCACAATATACATACATATATATGTACATATATTCACACACACTTATATATATACACACACATATGTGTGTATGTATATGTGTATATGTGTGTGTGTGTGTATACTGCCTCTCCAGTTAGATTATAAATTTGTTTAGGACAAAAATGACATCCCATTCACCATGTAATCATAGCCAACATTTAGCATAGTGTCTGGAACATAATACACGCTTAAAATTCTGTTAAGCTGAGACCTAGCTTTCAATAGATATTTGTTAATGATGGAGAGTGGGTCAAATACAATTACTGATATCTAGTCTAGAGGACATTTTTCATATCTGCTGTAGGTCTCCTGATCTACACCCATATTTTCCATCTTAGGGATATTGGATCATCCCTTACTTTTAGATATTTAGATTCTCATTGTCCATCGGCAGCTTATTCTGTCAGAACAGTATTAGAGAAGGGTTAACTGCATAGATCTAGATGTAGCATTGGAACTTTTCCTCTCTGTGGAAATGACTCAGGGTTGAATTAGTAAGGTACACAGTCATCAAAGGCACCCAAGGAACTGGTGCGAGACTGATTGAGAGTTGAGACATTATTCATTTAGATTCCAAACTACTTTGGTCTAAAATGTTTGAATAATCCAAGTACAATATTTTTTGTTTCCTAAGCATCTCAGTTCACTACTTGACATTGCTTGTGTAAGTGCTACTAATAAGATAAAGCTCATTTGTAAATCAATTAGACTTAAAAATAGATATATTTAGTGAATAGTGGGTTCATGAATATTATTTACACCTGGTCTGTCTCCCTTTGTTCAAGAATGTTAGCATAGGGGGAAGACAGAGGGAGTACTGACAAATGAGGTTCTTGCCATGGTTGTTATAGGTCATTGTTTCTACGTTTTCTAACCCTGTGAGTCAACCAGTATTTGTTGAGGGTCAATAAGGTACACAAAAGTGTTCTAGCTGCTTGGGATAGAGAGCTAAGATGAAACATATTTCTCCTGAAAGAAGTTTTATACTCCATTATTAGGGACGGGCTAGAATCTCTGCTTTTGAACTCTTTCAGCCATGGGAGATTCCTGGAAGCTCCAATTGACTAAGGCCTTTCTTACACAACAGAAGAACTGTACTCTAGTGCTGACAAAGTTACATGAAGCACACTTTTATTGGGATGTGGGGAAGGAGAAGTTTCATTAGAAATTCTGAAAGCTCATAGACTATGAAACATCAAATAGTTCAGATCAGCTGGCAACATCTTCCAAAAACTACTAGGGAAAGTAGGAAAGAAGCATGATTGTAAGAATTGATAGTATCTGGCATAATAATCACAGGGGAATTTGTATTAGTTATGAAAGGTGCTATTTACTCCCACTAGAACCTTAGAATTTGCACATGGCATTCCAGGCCTTGAGAGGTGAGCCTTTACTTTGTCTTGAGTGGAACCAGGCTGATCTATCACTTAGTGGCCATTTTCACACCATGATACCACTGTCACAAGGCTACTCTCACTCCTTCACTAGTTATTAGCTTTCTTCTCTCATTATAATAATATGTCCTTGAGTACAGAGACTGTCTTATTTGTTTATAATGGCATACCTAGTGCCTATCACAATACATCAAACATAAGTGCCTAATGATCCATCCATTGATCTATCTATCTATCTATCTATCTATCTATCTATCTATCTATCTACCATGTATTTATCTATTATGGAATCACCAATGTGAGCATACAGAAAAATTCTTTAATTAAAAATGTACAAAGTAAATGAATTAAAGTTCTCATGCCATGGAAACCAACAAGGATGAGATGAAATTTAAAATTTAGTTTTAATCATTCCTGAGATGTTTAATTAGTTCATCAAATTAGAATAGTCTGTTGAGCAACACTTAAACTTTTTTTCAACCATTATAGAAAAAAAATTACCCATAAGGGCCATACTATATAATACCATACTATATAATATAAATAAGTATATGTTAATAATTAGAAGTAGGATTTGGATTTTATTTTGTAATTCTCATATACTAAGGTAATATTTAAAATAATATCAAAATGAATATGCATTTCTATTTAAATATGATCTTTTCAGTTGCAGAAATTGCCAGAACTTTGGTTCTCTCTGCATTGGCTAAATGTACTGTCAACCAGTTTTACCAGATTGGAGGTAAAATGATACTCTAATCAATGCCAAAAGGATTGTATAAATATTTAGAAGGCATACGCATTTTTTTGCACCAGAAATTTCTAAAAATAAGTGGACCTTAGGTTTTATCTTGGTAATATCTTTATTTGACTTATAAAGCTCTAAATTTAGTTCATTCAGTGTTTCGTAACTTTAAAAAATGGTATTTCACCTGTCCTTCAACCTTAAACTGATGATCAATCAGTACTTATTGAGAGTGCTCACTCTGTGCAACACACTATGTTGGGCATTCTGGGAGTATGTAAAAAACCCTGAATATAAAAATTTGGAAGTATAAGTAGCATAAAAATGTCACAAATTGTAACATAAAAGTCTTCTCCTCCTCCTTCTCTGCACCTCCAAGGAGCTGCTGATTTATTTGAGGGAACTAAGGAACTAAGGAGGGAACTATATAAAATGAGAAATAAAATTATTGAGCTTCAAAAAATAGTAATTCGAAGAAATAAGTTGGAGACTTTTAACGACTTTCAAAAATCACTAACATTAGGGGAAAACCAACCCCCAATTCCCCTAAACTTAACAAAACACAATTCAGAATCTCCCTTATTCATATTCAGCAACCTTACACTAAAGCATTGTATGGAGATTACAACTAAATTTTATCAGGTGCTATGACCTATATTGAGATAAACCAACTTGAGTGGCTTGAAGTGTTTATTGCAAAACCACTTTTGGAGGATGTGCACACAAAGTGTCATTCATATATAATGGATAAGATATGTACATGGGTATTGATCTCTTATAGTTTTAATGCCTGTGCACCAAATTTCTGGTGCATTGGACTGTTTTTCATCCCTTGTGATGGAAGGGAAAAAGCAAAATACTGACATCATCATTATGTAATGGGGTATTTTTTAAAACAATATTTAAAAATGATTGTCTGAAGAGGCCATTCTTTTGAAATCATAGAGGGAACAGAGAGGCCTGGTTGAAGGGCTTCCTATAGTCTATCTTTCCATCTGAAAAAGGCTTTGGTTTAAAGGACACAAACAAAATCAGAGCATCTATTCCCATAAGGATGGCTTTACTACTTGAACATGGAGTGTAGGACTAGAGTTCTGACTGATGTACAAAAAGAGATGAGAGGGCTTACGTACATTCTAGGACTATCCCAATTGGGGGTGGCTGAGTTACACAAATAGATGATCCCCATAATGGTTTCATCATTGTATGAGAAAGGAATTTTCTTAATTAAATAAATGGTAAATACAGTAAAACACGAAAGATGACAAAGTAAAAAAAAAGTATATATGTTGTGACTTGGTGGAAAGGATGATGCTAACTTGGACTTACACCACTTGGATTCAAATTCTGTGATTTTGAGCAACTCATTTAACAATCTGTGAATCTCTTTTTTTTCCCATATGTAATGTAGGAATAATACTAATTGCACTAGCTTCCTTATAGTGATTTTATGAGGTAAGTACTTTATCAAAGATACATGAATTTGTGAATTGTTGTGGTTGTTTCTTTTGTTATCAATGGAACCAACTCTCTTTGTGGTCAAGGATGGTCAGTGTATTGATTATAGATCTTATTTACAGCTTTTAAAGTTGTTTATTTTTACATTTATTGTTGTTATTGCATACATTGCTTTTTTGATTCTCTTCATTTCATTCTTCATCTGTTTATAAACTTTTTCAAAATGGATCCTTTTTAAAATAATATTGATGTTATAATAGAAAGTGTCCTGGTGTTGCTTACTTCACTCTACATTAGTTCATCTAAGTCTTTCCAGGACTTTTTGAGCTCATCTGAAATTGTCTATTTCCTCATTTCTTTTAGCACAATGGTACTCTATCATGTTAATATGCTACAACTTACTCAGTTACTCCTCAGTTGCTGAAATTCATCCTTTTAGTATTTTTTCCCCACCACGAAAAGAATGACTTTAAATATTTTTGTGTATAAAGAACCTTTTCTTTCTTTGATCTCTTTTAGTTACAGGCATAACAGCAATAATGCTGAATCAAAGGTGAAGCACCATTTAGTAACTTTTTGTGTATAATTCCAAATTGCTTCCTAGGATATTTGTATTTGTTCAGAAGTGAATCAGTGTGCCTGTTTTCTGACAGCCTCTCCAACAGTTATCATTATCCTTTTTTGTTGTCTTTGCCTCTCTAATGGATGTGAGATGGAACCTCAGCACTGCTTTAAATTACATTTTTTTTCCCATTAGTATTGTTTTAGAATGTTTTCCTATGGCTATCTATAGCCTGGGTTTTGTTTTGTTTTTGTTTTTGTTTTTCCACTGAGAATTGTTTGTTTATATCCTTAGACCATTTACCAATAGGTGAATGGCTCTTTTTCTTTTAAATTTAAATTGATTCCTTATATGTTTTAGAAATGAACTCTTTTTCAGAAAAAAACAATGCTTCAAAGATATTTTTCCAGTTGCTTTCCTTCTTCTCTTAACCTTTTTGGATTTGTTATTTATGTAATCAAATTTATTCATTTTATCTTTTGTGATCTTCTCTATCGCTTGTTTAGTCATGATTTTTTCTCTAACATATAGGTTTGATAGATAATTTCCCCATGTTTTTCTAATTTGTTGTGTGATCTTTTAAAATCTAAATCACATATTCATTTGGATTTACTTTTTGTGAGGTATTGGTGTAAATCTAATTTCTTCCATGCAGTTTTTGTTAAATAACGAATCTTTATCCCAGTAGCTGGTGTCTTTATGTTTTCTTATTGATTGGGTTCTTGCAACTATCATCCACAGAGGGTCTTTCTATTCTACATATGGGTCTAAGCTATTTCATAGGCTATATACAGAGAGAAACTGCTTTTAGTAACTTTGTTTTTCACATTTTGGAGGGGAAAATGCAGCCCAGTTGGGGTTAAGTGACTTGCTCAAGGTCACATGGATAGTATCTGAGGCTGAATTTGAACTCAGGTCCTCCTGACTCTACGGCTGGTGCTCTATTCACTGCACCACCTAGCCGCCCCTTTCAGTCATTTGAACAAATGTAGTGGTATATGCTGATTATTAGCCTTTCTTGTTGCTCAATGAAGTGATAACTACCTGTTCTAAAAGTTTTTGTTTATCATATGTCCTGAGAATATCTATCAGTCTCTTCTTCCTTAGCTGATAAGGAAATGTTAATCCAATTATATAGCTGTTTTAGGGTGATGGGCTATGTTGTGCAAATAGCATAGGAGTTTTTCTTAGGGTAATTCCCAAATCTTTTGTTATAATATTTTATAATTCTAAAAGTGTACAGTAAGAGTTATATTGCATAGGTGTTAATTGTTTTAAACATATTCTACCCATTGAGCTTTAATTTCATAAATAGGTTTCTTGGCATGTACAGTCAGTCATGGTTTTCTCCTTCATAACTTTATGCTTAGTGTTACTTGCTTTGAGGAGATCAAGGTATTTGTAAGTATCACATTCATCTATTCGTACAAGTTGATCTCCTAAAT
Source organism: Pseudocheirus occidentalis (assembly GCA_028646575.1). Classification (NCBI taxonomy): domain Eukaryota; kingdom Metazoa; phylum Chordata; class Mammalia; order Diprotodontia; family Pseudocheiridae; genus Pseudocheirus; species Pseudocheirus occidentalis. Next base: position 106,439,802 of record CM053598.1, on the reverse strand, counting down.
GAACCTTGAAGCTTTCAGTCTGTTTTCCTTTGGTGTATTTTTTAAGAATTTCATACTTATCTTGTCCAAAGGACAGACTGATATCATTGGAAAAGGATTCCACATAATAAATAATTAATGTGTTTTTGGTCATGTCTTATACTTTGATGTCCTATATCAACTGATTAAAAACATATTTTTGAATGATTCCTTCTTTAGTTTGGAAGGTATACTGTTCTATTTAGGAGAGATGACAATGAGTTTAAGGATAAGTAGAATTAAATGGACATCTCTTTGAAGTATGTCACATTTTCTATCAGTTGTTCTTGATCATATTGCATTTGTGCCATCCTTTAAATAGAGAATATTTTTCATGTGGTAAACAAATTATTATCAAATTCTCATCTTACTTTGGTCTGTTCTATATATAAGCCATGAATGCAGAACTGAGTTAGAGACACTGCAATAATCAATATCATTAATACAAATGTCACGTCACTTTCTGGCAACTTCTTCAGAAATTACTAAATCAATGATTAGATGTCCTTTTCACCACTTCAGACTTCTGGCGTACCATTTTCATCTTTGGCTAACTTATTTTTTCTTGGTTTTCAGTCCTATAAACTATGAATGCTTTAATGTAAGTACATAATGATATGACTGTCCTATATATGGTAGCAACACTGATGTTCTTTTCTTTTAGTTGCTGAGTGTTGCCTTTTGTTATGAAAGGTAGGATCAAGCTTATATCTAAAAGGAAACTAGTAATATACTTTGTTAATAAATCATACATCATTATGAAGCCTTTGATATATTGATGGATAATCAAAATTTGCCATTTTTCAGTTTTGATGAGAACTTAGAGCAACTTCACTCATGTCTCTAGCCAAAGTAGTTTTGTTGTTTATTTTGTTTATTATTTGTTTATTATTGTTAATGTTGAATAAAATTTCTCTTTTGTGTTTGATACAACTTGCACTTTTGTTGTATTGGATATTTTGCAACTATATAGCTAATGAGAAAATTACTACTTCCTTCTTCAGAAATTCTCTCTCTCCTATAATTTATTTATTTTTCAGGCCTCTATAGTGAAGTTTTTGATTATGTTGAATTTGTTAATTTTTTCCTTTGTGCTGCTTTGTTTTCTTATATCAACTTAAATTATGGACTTCCTTTTTTTGCTTGCTGATTAAAGAAATCTAGAATTTCCAACATATTTTTGTTTTCCACCTACAATTCTATATATTTCTTTATTGTTGTCTTTAATTGGGTGAACTGGTGTTCAAGTTTTCTGTTACATTTACCAGCTAGCTATTGATGCAATCTTCCAAAGTCTTTCCACAGGTTTTCATTTCTTAAGCTGCTCCTGCCATATAGTTGTTTAAGTAAATGTGTTTCTTTCCCCTCACCATGAAAATGTCCTCTGTATATATAAGTGTGTGTTTGTCCTGAACTATTTTTATACTTTCTGCCAGATTTTATGGGAGAATGTGTCCATCCATTATGATTACAGCAAAAGTTACCTTTTTAAAATTACTCTGTTTTGCCATGATTGGTCTACTAGTTGATTTCTTGACATCAAACTAAAAATGGTCTAGTTATGACCAAGTTAAAGGCTTACAATATAGACAAGAAAAACATCCCTAAACAGTATTGTCAGTGTCATCTCCTCCTTGTCCTTTTCTTTCTCCTTATTAAATTTTAATCTATGAAGTAATATTAAGCTGATATTGACATTTCCCAAAGGAAATGTCACTTTTTTGTGGGAAAGTGGAAAAATATTTTATATAACAATTTTTCATGTTATTCTCTTTTCTTTGTTCTCCCTATTTAGCTGATAAATACATGTGGCATGTATGACTCTAGTGGACCTCTTAACCTCTGCAAAAGGGTTTGGGGGATATTTTCTCCATCCCTTAATTCAAGTTCTGCTTGATCCTTATAATTTTGTTATATTTACCTATGATTTTCTGGTGTATATTTTTTCATTTGCATTGTTGTAATTATTTGTATATATCACTTTCTTAATTCTGATTGCTTCACTCTGCATGAGTTCATATAGATCTATCCATGCTTCTTTATATAGATTTTTCCATGCTTCTTTTTATTCATGATACACATAATTTCATATAGCATAATGATATTCCATTACATTCATGTATCATGATTAATTTGGCCATTCCCCAGTTGACAGGTACCTACTTTGTTTCCAATTCTTAGCTATCACAAATGTGATGCTATTAATACTTTGGTGTATATCATCGGGACTTTCTTTTCAATGGCTTCTTTGGGATATAAGCCCAGTAATAGAGTTTCTGGTTCAAAGAGTATTGATATTTTAATTCATAATTTAGTCTGTGGAATTATTTGAATAATTCTGAATTGAATTCTGAAATAGTTTGCCATTTCACAGCTTCACCAACAATGTACTAGAATGCCTGTTACTCCACAACCTCTTCAAGACTGACTATTGCCGTTTTTTGACATTTGTGCTGATTTGTAGGGTATGAGGTAAAACCCCAAGGTTGTTTTGATTTGCATTCTTTTATTATTGGGAATTTGGAACATTCTTTCATGTTGTTGTGAATACTTTGCAATTCTTCTTTTGAGAACCATTTATTCATTTCCTTTGACCACTTGTGTATTGGGGAATGGCTATTACTGTGTGTATGGGAGAGATTATATACATGAAATGAAAATTTTTTTAGAAAAGAAGATATAAAGATTTTTTAACTCATTCTGCTGCTTCCCTTTTTATCTAGGTATACTGACTAAGGTTAGTGATGCTTTGTATGCAAGTAGTGGTACCGAAGATATCATACAGAAAATGAATGGTAAGAAAAGGACTTGGACATATCATTTAGTATTAACATTAATAAGTGTATTTTAAAGTACTGTATTGGAACCTACAGTGTATTAAAAGACCATGAGGAAAGTCTCCAACACATTGGATACATTAACTCCTAGAAGATTTATGGGAAGACATTGACAAGAATTACCAAAGATAAACAAGGATGGATAAGTTTTTATCTATTGGAGGGAATACTTACATCACTGCAATCATAGATCTTTTGAAAGAGAATATATTTGTTATAGCCCACACACAAACTGTCATTTCAAAGACAGATATGGCTATTTTAAAATTTGAGATGCAAACAAATTTATGTAATTATTTGAGGATACTCAAAATCACATGTAGCAGATAGGATCAATATATTTTGAAAGAGAACTAGTATTGAAGGAAGCATCAAATCAAAAGTGACTTGAAATGAGCATTAAAAAAAATCCAATCTATAGGGAAACTAGATTTTCAAAGTTGTTGAAGGGAAGGTTCCATAAAATACCCCTGATGAAAGAAGCCTTTCTTGGTCTCTCTTAATAGTAGTGTTTTCCCCATAAGATTATCTCCAATTTATCTCATAGATATGAGTGTATGTGTAAATAGGCAGATTCTTTCATAAATGATTTTTAAAATTCCTTGCTCCTTTGTTTCTATTGAATTTTATCAACAATTTCTGAGTTTATATGTTTATGTGAATGCTTGTCACATGTATCCTTTTACTTCAAAATGAAGCCAATGGGAGAATGTAGTTGAATCAATGCACATTCAAAACCAGTTTGGGAAAAGAACTCTAAGTTCAAATCATATTGGTTCTGGGAAATAAGGCAGCAAATTACAATCAATTAAATTCAACAAATATATATTTTTAAAATATCTATAATCTTCCAGGCATTTTGCTAGGCACTAGAAATATGAGACAAAAACAAAACAGTTCTACTTTCAAGGAGCTTATATTCTATTGAGGTGAAACAAATTGCACAAATAACTAAATGTATGATATACAAATATATATTTACTCCTCACCTAAATTTACATATATGCAAAGAAATTTATACATGCATATAATTTTGTATATCCATATATAATAATTTACATATATATGCAATAAACATACATGCGGGGGCATGTGCATATGTGCATAAACACACATACACACATAAATTTTAGGTGAAGAGCACAAACAACTTGGAGAATCCTCTTGGAGGAAGATGCATTTGAGCAGAACCTTGAAGGGAGTGAGAGGTTCTAACAACAGGAAGGGAAGGAGAGCAGCCAGGAATAAGGATCAAGTCTATTCAAATGTGCAGAGAAGGGAGATGGAATGTGACATTTGATGACCAGGAAGTAGACCAGTTTGGTTGGAATTTAGGGTGTATGAAGGAAGGTAATGTATGTTCAGCTTGAAAAAATAGTTTGGAACTATACTATGTAATGTTTTAAATGCCAACATAAACACATTTTGTATCTATTCGTACACAATGCATGTTATGCACATGTATGGAATCTCATATGATGGACATTTTAAGTGAGTACAAGAAGCAGACATGTGCTCACATTCCTGAGGCATCTACTTGATCTGAGATGAAGCAATTGTTAGTTTGTACGTTTATATTGGCAAGGATATGGTCCATTGTTCAGTCTTCAAGTAATGTCTGTTGCATTTGCCTGGAGCCATAGTTATGGTTATGTTTATTTGGATCAGTAACAATTTTTTTTTGTTAAAATGTTTTAACAAGAGCAAAAAGAATTCGAAACTAGAAAAGTGTGAAAATGTAGACTAGTCCATTGATCACATTTGTTACTTTTTAAAGTCATTACATCTGTTTCCCCACTATTATTGGCAATCAAAAATAATAACATATTTATAAATATTCATAAATTCATAAAATATTACTTCTGAGATAATTTATATCTTAAGTTTGTAAATTCCACCCCATAGTATTTTTAGATTCACATGGTCCTAGGATTCCTGTGTAAGGGACCACAGAGACCATATCTTCAACTCCCTCATTTTTTAGATGAGGAAACTAAGGCCTGAGGGATTAAGAGACTTGCCCAAGGTCAGACAGGCAGTAAAGGTCAGAGTAGGATTTGAACTCTGGTGCTCTTATTCTGGAGTAAGTATTCATTCTATTGTACTATACTAAAATGACAGATTTTTTTGTGGAATCAATAAGTGTTAAATAAACTTAAAAATTAATTATAATAGATAAAAAGAGAACAAAATGGATATTCTGATTAATAATCTTTAAACATTTGACTGCTATAAGGATTTAATTTAAAAATTTTATCATTTCTACTGGCAACCCAATGTATAGAATATAGAAAGGGCAAAATCTTATTCTAGATCTGGAAAATGAGTCAAAATTTTAAAATAACATTTTATACTTTCTAAAGCACTTTTCTCACAACAACCCTCAGATATCTCTCTATTTTCCTTAAGCAGCTCTGCTTCGTCTTGACTCCACAGAACATCATACCTTCATGTAGGTAAGTATCCCTTGGTAATCTTGGTGATCTCTTCCTCCCCCTTTTAGATTTCTTTTGGTATTCTCTTTTGCTATTACATTGTAAAGTCCTTGAGGTAAGAACTAATTCTGTTTTTCTTATTTTTATTATCCTCAGAGCTTAGCACAGTGCTTACCACTAGTGCCTAGAATTCTCGTACCCGTTTTGCAGACAAGGAAACTAGCTTAGAAAGACTGTATTTTGTGTATAATGTGTCAGGACTGGATATTCCAAATAAAAGTCTTCCAACTTCATCATCAGGGTTCTTTAAATTATTCCTTTATTTGCAAATTAAATTCATATGCCTCTTTTTCCCCCCTAGACATGGATAGGAACTAATTTGTTACTTTTCCATTCTGAAATACATACTGGATTCATTCTCCTACTTATTGTGTGACCTCAGGCAAAACAACTAAAACCTCAGTTTCCTCTTCTGTAAAGTGAGGTTTTACTAGCTCAGGGCTTTTTAACCCAGGATATAAGGCATCCATGGATAGATTACATGGTGTCCTTGAACTTGTATGGGAAAAAATTACTTCTTCATTTCAGTATAATTGGATTCCTTTTATAATTCTATGTATTTTATTTTATGCTTTTAAAGACATTTTTAAGAAAGGTTCTATCAGCTTTATCAGATTGTTAAAGGGGTCCATGCACGATACAAAAAATGGTTAAGAACCCCTAGACTGGGTGGTCAGTAGGATCCCTTCTTCCTCTAAATCCTATCATCTTTTGTAACCTTTTTCATTGTTGTGGTTATTAATATTATAATAATCATTACAGCTGGCATTGCCAGAAGGAGCGTTTTTTCTTATGTGTATTTTTATCAATAGATTAATATTTTCCTTGCCAGCACCTGAATCCAAAAGGGTGTTCCCATGGCTTTTAGGCTTTTGTTTGTATCATTAGTCAGAAATCCCTTTAAATATGGGTGAATTAATTTGGTGGAGTTGGTTTAACAAGTCATATCTGCACTGTACAGGTTTACATTGTGGTTTGTGGTAAGTTTGTAGAGGTTTTTTGAGAAAACTCATCGTGGTAAAAGCAAACCCTTCCCAGACCATAGAGCCTTTATGTGTTAAGCACAGAATTTCCTTTTGTGGTCTGGGCTGACGTGACTTTGGATAATAAATATCTGTAAAAAGATTTCCTGATGTTGGCTGGAAGGCATCATCGGGTGCCTTAAGTGGCCGATTTCACAGCTTTTCACTGTGGAATGAAAAGATTCTTTCTTATTAAAGTCACATCACTTGGTAATCATCTCCTAATAGTCACTCATAATCTAATCCTCTTAGTCACTCAAATATTCACACACCTTTAAGGTTTGAGGGCCAAGAACATATGTATCATCAGAAACTTTGCCATTTTTCCTCCCTCCCTTTACCATTTCTTTACCTTCGCTTCCAAATCCAGGAAAAGGCCAACTTTCCCTTATGACTTCCTAGCACCTAAAACCGATGTTTGGAAGGAATAAGAAAGCAAACTCCTCTGCTCGCTTCCATTAACTGTGGAAACTGGTTTCCATTAAGGTGAAATCAAGAAGCAAATAGGCGATTGACTTCGGGGAGAAAAAATAATCCAAACCCCCCAACATGTTGTCAAACTCAGGCTCCCAAAGAATAAATTCTCTTTTGTTAGGGACTAGTAACAAATCAGTAAAAGTTGAGTCCTGTAATGAGTTAAAATATTCCAAAAGCTTAAGGCTCCTATCGCCAGGTGACCTTTAAGGCATGTAACAGCAAAGAAGTTAATACACTCTGCACATGTTACAGAGCGACAGGTGGTAGACAACCATCGGGGGCTGCTTACATTCCTCCGTTTTCAAACTCCTGGCCCCTGGTATTCTGGGATTTACACTACCTCCCCCAGGCTCTGACTGACAAGCTAATCGGTGTGCTGGGAAGCCCTAAGCTATTGATTCCACTGTAACAGAACACCTCCCAGTCAATGAAATGCTTCAACAACGAAGAAAGGGAGGCATTAGACTGTTGAGCAACTGGAAGAAATTTGCTTGTAGGGAGTGCGGCAGAAATGAAAAGGCTCTCAGGGGCAAGGACTTGAAAAGCCAGGTTATTAAAAAAGCCACAAAGCTGGAGTCTGGCTGAGTGGAGAAAAATAGTTATGGCTCAGTTAGGCGTATCTAAAAGGAGGAGGAATGGTGGGTGGGTGGCTGGCTGGGGGGGCGGCCAGCTTTCAAAATTGCGTTAATCCCCCGAGTCCTTAATTTCTTTTCTTTTACGGCAGCTTGTAGTATAGCAACAAGTATTCAAGCAGTTAATAATTTTAAACAGTTTAGCTTACCGTAGGCAATATATCTTTAGCCTTAATTAAAATTTTATTTTAGTAGGAAAAATATTAAAATGACATTAAGATCCATCCACGAAGATGGGAAATATATGATAATATAAATATTTTATTATACAAACTATTATTAAGCAGCTGCTGAAGGAACCTCTTTCCATTCATTGTGTTTTGAAATACAGGTCACTATTTCTTAATAATGCCCTGACAGCTCTCTTTTGAAATATTAAAAGTGGCCAAATTAATTAGAAACAAGGGCCATGTTGTGATGAGCCTTGATAATCAATTTAGAGTCATTTTCAGACCAGATGCAAAGGATGACATTATAACATAAACATTCATTCTGAAGATAGCAAATAATCATCATTAACCAATAAGCAAATATATACATGTGTATGTGTATATGTATTATATATGTATATGCATATATGTATTTTTGTGTATGTATATGTATATATATACATATATATATATATATATATATACACATATCTTAGGTTTCACTTTCACAGGTTTCCCAAATCACATTTTGCATATTCACTGAAACTTAAGAAAAAAGTATGGAAGTTCTGAGCTGCTTAGTTACAAATTTTAATGAAAATGGTCAGCCTTTATGCTTACTACATTACATACATATACTCTTACATCCATGTTGAAAGTCTAGGGTATGGTTCCTTGTGAAGAGTTTACAGAATAATGCAATTGTTTCTCATATATTTACCAGCATATAGATTTTTAATGAAAGCCAAAATATTGGAAAATTATCTCTAAATTAGAACTGGCCAGGAAATAAACATCAATTTTCATCTGCTACACTTTCATCTCAGCATCTAGTGGTTATCACCATAGTTTTGAAGGGCTCATTCCAACTAATTAGGTTAATTTTAAATTCCTTTGCATCTGAGACAGGCACACTTGTCTCTCTTCATGCCAAAGCCAATAATTTATTGAATGGTGACAGGTCAGTAAGATATTTCTAGGGAATAGTTTTTTATGTACCATCTGCCCAGGTAAGAAGAGAAGATTTGGGCAAAAGGTAAAATTCTGTATTATTTCTTGAAAGTGAAGTTGCTGGACTCTGTTATAACTCCGTGTCTTTTTTATGCAGAGTTCTCCTTTTAGTCTCTGCCACAGTCTTCCTGATGACGGTTACATGCAGTGAGTCTTTGAAAATATTGTGTGCATTTATTGGGTATATAGAGTATATGAATGAGGATAGATGTGTGCTTAGAGAGAGCATGATTAATTTCAAATTAACAGTTGAGGAATCCTGTCCTTTATTGTAGTTGATCTAGTCTATGTCTTATACAATGATTTAAAAGCCAGCCTGATTGCATTCTATCCCGTAGGATCTTTTGAAAAATCCCTTACACATGACGTAGAGTTTCCTGTGATGAGATGTTACACCATATTGTTACACCATATACTATATACCTGCCAACGGCAAAGTATCTTCCTTGAGATCAGGAATGGTTCTTTATACCCCTTTCTATTTCCTAGGGCCTAGCTCAATGCTTATTTTAGTCAGAACTCAATAAATTAATAACAAATGAAGATGTGATGAAGAGAAGTGTCAAGGGTGGGCTGAAGCTTCATCTGAGGTCACCACGAATTTAAGCATGTGGTTTGAGATGTTTAGGATATGATGGAAAGCTTAATGGAAGAAGAATCATTAGTAGCCTCATGAGAAACAGTCTTTGAGACAAAGAAGTGGTAGAGGTGAGGTTGAACATTTTTTTTAAAATTTAATTATATTTTTTTTAGTTTTCAGTGTTCATTTCCATGAGATTTTGAATCATACATTTTCTCCCCATCTCTCCCCTAGCTCCTGCTCCAAGATAGTAAGCATACTGAATACCCTTCCCCCAATCTATTCTCTTATATCCTCCCCTATTCTCCCATCTTACTTTCTTGTAGGGCAAGACTAATTTCTCTATCCCATTGCCTGTATATAGTATTTCCAGGTTGCATGTAAAAACAGTTTTTAACATTTATTTTTAAAACTTGATTTCCAGATTCTTTCCCTTCTTCCCTCCTCACCTACTCCCACTGGGAAGATAAGCAATCCAATATAGGATGTACATGTGTAGTTATACAAAACATTTCCATAGTGGATATATTGTGAAAGACTGACTATATTTCCCTCCATCCTATCCTGCCCCCCCCCATTTATTCTCTTTTAGCCTTTGACCTTGTCCCTTTTCAAAATTTGTGCTTCTAACTACCCTCTCCCCCAATTTTCCCTCTGTACTATCCTTATCCCTACTGAGTTTGAGAGAATACCTTCAAGGCTATAACCAGTGAAAATTTTAGGGGAAGGATTCTAAAGTATTATTTTGTCATTAAAAAATAAGAGTGTTGAGGAAAGAATACTGGTCTTAGAATCAGGAAAGATCTTAGTTGGAATTCTCCTCTAGGATAGGTGCTGTTTTCCACATTTCTATGCATCCACAATGATTTGTTCAGTTCTTAATAAATACCTATCATTTAGAATTCAAATCCAAATTTTGATACTTATTAAATGTGTGATTTGGGATGTCACTTAATTTTTATGATTCTCAGTTTCCTCATTTTAAAAATGTAGGTATTGTACCTAATACATCTAATTCAGAGGGTTATTAGAAAAGTAAACTAGGCATTTTTTATGTAAAACTCTTTGCAGACTTGAAAAGTGTCATGGAAATTCCAGCTATTATAATTAATAATAAAAGTAGTGAAATCAGACATCTTTCTTTTGCAAAAAGTGAGATAGAAAAGTCTAAATATTGCCTAAGTTGATTTGATGTAGAAGAAAAACTCAGACTCAAAAGTCAAGTGATTAAGGCTTCCAAAGTGGAATTCTACGTATTTATGTTGTTTTAATTTCTAGAGTATAATCAATTAATGACTATTTGTATTAATGGAAAATAAGAATAGTGCAAATAAATAACACTCTAGTGAACTGTTGCAAACTTTATCATTGAAAATTCTGAAAAAAGGAAAACCTCTTATATAACATTTCTAGGGCAGGTTGGGAGGAAGGGTTGTTAGAAACATACACTTCTGTAAAGGGACAAGGACAAAGTAGAGAATAAAACAAGTGGAGGGTGGGATAGGAAGGAGAGAAATATAGTCAGTAAACACAATATGTCCATTTGGAGATGTTCTGTGTAATTACGCATATACAGCCTGTATTGAATTGCTTGTCTTTCCAGTGGGGGTGGGTAACAAAGGAGGAAGGGGAAGGAATCTAGAATTTACAGTTCTAAAATCAAATGTTAAAATATAATATAGTGAGGTGGTAGAGTAGATAGAGTGCTGGGCCCAGAGTAAGAAGGAACTGACTTCAAATTTGGTCTTATATTCTTCCTAGCTATGTGACCCTGGGCAAGTCACTTAACCGTGTTTGCTTCGGTTTTTTCATCTGTAAAATGAGCTGCAAAAGGAAATGGTAAACCATTCCAGAATCTTTGTCAAGAAAACTCCAGATGGGGTAATTAAGAGTAGGACATGACTAATGAACTAAATAACGGGAAAATGTTTCTTTACTCTAGAATCAAAGTGACCAGATAGAATGAAGTAGGAAGGTGAATGGAATACCTTAAGTATATATTCCTTTGCTACTCAAAAGCATTCTCTTCATATCTTCATATAGGGTGACTTTTATGAATTACTCTACCTTCAACTCCTTCAAAAAACATCCGATGGGTCAACATTTTGGTGATGAATTTCTTCAGACTTGTGTAGATTTGTTCTCAAAGACATGGTACTTATGAGGATAGGTGAAGGGAATACAGCACCCATTCCTGGTAAAAACACTAGAGAGCATGGGAAGAAATGAAATTTTCCTTAAAATAAGTATCTATCTAAAACCATCAGCAAGCATTATGTGTGATATGGATAAGCTAGAAGCATTCCCAGTAAGATTGGGGTGAAACAAGGATGCCTATTATCACCAGTATTATTCAATATTGTATTAGAAATATTAGCTTTTGGGGCGGCTAGGTGGCGCAGTGAATAGAGCACCGGCCCTGGAGTCAGGAGTACCTGAGTTCAAATCTGGCCTCAGACACTTAACACAAAAAAAACTAGCCATGTGACCTTGGGCAAGTCACTTAACCCCAACTGCCCTCCAAAAAGAAAAAAAAATTAGCTTTTGGGGCAGCTAGGTGGTGCCATAAATAGAGAGTACCTCCTGAAATCAGGAAGACATGAGTTCAAATCTAGCCTCAGACACTTAACACTTACTAGCCATGTGGCCTTGGGCAAGTCACTTAACTCCAATTGCCCTCCAAAAAGCAAAAAAAAGTTAGCTTTTGCAATAAGAGAAGAAAAAGAAATTGAAAGAATTATATGTTTATATAGGAGCGTATATATGCATATGAATACATATGTGAGTATGTGTATATATGTGTACATAGACAAAGGGGAAAGGATCAATTGAATAGGAAGGGATGATATTATAAAAGGTGAAATTGAGAGGTGGGAGAAGAATAGAATGAGAGGAGACAGGGAGAAATAGGATTAATCATACAGAAGAGGCAAGGGATAACTGTTACAATGAAGGGGAAAAACAAGAAGGCAAAAGGGAATGGGTCAACCTTACTCTTGTTGAATTTGGCTTAGGGAGGGAATGATGTACATTCTAAATTGGGTGTGTTGCTACACAGGAGAGTAAGGGGGAAGAAGATGAGGGGGGTTGATGGAGGGGAAGGCAGGTTGGGGGGGAGGGTAGTTAGAAGCACACACTTCTGTAAAGAGACAGGGACAAAATGGAGAATAGAACAAGTGGGGGGCAGAACAGGAAGGAGGGAAATATAGTCAGTGTTTCACAATATGTCCATTGTGGAGATGTTCTGTGTAACTACACATATACGACCTTTATTGAATTGCTTGTCTTTCCAGTGGGGGTGGGTGACAAGAGAGGAAGGGAAAGAATCTAGAATTTCAAGTTCTAAAATCAAATGTTAAAATATCATCATCATAATAATGATTTTCTATTATTATTATTATTATTATTGTTATTGTTATTATTATTTACATGCAACTGGGAAATAAGATATACAAGTGCTGGGATATGGAGGTCCATCTTGCCTTACCAGAAAGTCATAGGGATGGTGGGGGAGCATATAGGATGAAGCAGATTGAGGGAAGGGGTATATAGTGGGATCACTGTTTTGGGTGGTGGGTAGGGAAAGATGGGGAGAAAATTTGTAACTCAAAATCACATGGAAATGAATGATATAAACAAAAAAATAAACAAAAGTTAATTAAAAAAAGAAAGGAAAAGAAAAAAAATACATGGTACCAGGCCTATGCTTGAAGCCTGCTTTGAGACAATACTCTAAGGATACTTTCAAAGTCACTACTCTACTATACTGACATATCACGGGACAATAATGTAGAATATCCATAAATTGGATATAACAATAAACATATTGTAGGGAGATTGATCTCTTTTAACCATAGGTTTCTTTGGGGGGTTGACTATTGTTGTCTTTAATCTTTATTCTCAGAATATACTATGATGGGAAACCAGAATAAAATATTATTCTTAATAATATACGGATTTGTGTCATTCATCGAGTAAAGCTCTATCTTAAATACTATTATTTATGCTTGTATTTTGTCATTACCTAAAAACAATAAAAACAATTTCCTTCATGGAGTCTCTTCTTCTTACTCTATCACATTTTGTATTCACTCCCTCAGAAAATTTTTCCTTTCCTGCAAATTTAACTGCTATTTTTTCATCCATGACTTTTAAAACTTTCTTTCTAGAACCCTTCCATCTCTTACCTTGTCTTTAAATCCAAAATCACCACTAGAATTTTACTCTATCATCTGTCCCATTACTCTCAATTTGAGATCTCTGAGTTGTTTTATTATGTAAGATGGCATATTATACACAATTATTTTATTATAAATTATATATAAATATATTATATAATATTATATTATGCAAGTAATGTAATATCACACATCATATAATTTTCCTATATCGTATATGCATATATTACATATGTTATATTCATATGTACATCATATGTGATATATAATACATCCTATACATTGTGTTATATAATATAAATTATATTTTATTGTATTTCTCCATATCTATGGATATATACTATATTATATTCATACATATTTATATAAATGCCAGTTTTTATCATTAGTGACAAAATCCCAACAGTTCTTAGATTTTTCCTTTTCTCTCCATTTCAAGTCATTGCCATAGCCCATTTTTCATCCTTTTTTACCTAAATTACCAGAATAATTCAGCCTTTCTTCTTACTTTCATCTTCCTATGAATGTCATTTGGGGGGCTTTTTGCTGGACGGTTACTTAGAGATCAGCAACTACTTTAACCCCTCATTATATACAGATGAGTAAACTGAGATGCAGTGAGTTTACCTGGATTGTTCAAAGTAGTATCTACAGAATCCCAGAGTTGGAAGTGACCCTCAGAGGCTATATAACTCATCTTGTTCCTAACCAAGAATCTCCTCTACATTATCACAAATAAGTGGTCACCCAGCCTTCACTTTAAGACAGAACCCTCAGCTCTAGTTTTAAAGAAATTTATATTCACATTGAGCTAACATCATGATCTTTTCAGCCTCTAGTTTTTCTTTCTAGTTTTACCTTGTGGTGACAAGCAAAATAAGTCTGATACTTCTTCCATGTGTTCTTAGATTTTAGAAGATGGTGATCATTGCCCCTACTCAATATTTCAATCTACTCAATCTACCAGTAATATATCAATATAACCTGTTGAGTGAAATCCTCAATTATCTCCCTGGACTCTGGCCCTGGTGGTTCTCCTGTCTTCTTCATATGGGAAGAGCTTCTACGTTAAAAGACTCCTCAGCTAACCCTGTTCCATTCTCCTCACACACATTCTCCTGGCAGCTCTCTGGGCAACTCTGTCCATCCTGTACAAAAGCTGCATGCACATTCCTTCTGCTAGTTTTTCATTTCCTTTTAGCTACATGAACAGTAGCTTGCTCTTCCACCCGAGACACTGCAGTTTGCTCCTCTGAATGTGGTGGCGCAGAAGAATTGTCAGGCAAACCAGCCGACTCCCTAGCCATCAGAGCTTTGTCCTCCAGAAGCTTATCTCTACTTTTACACATAAGGCAATAACTTGTTAGCAGGACCCAGCCTCTCCTGCACACTACTGCCAGTTCTTTGCCTGGTTCTATGGGTATTCCTTGAAAACATCTTTCTAGATCTCTGGGTTTTCCCCTTTTCAGCCTTGGTTCCCAGTTTTCACAAGGCCCTGTGCTTTTGGCCCATTCTCTGGCTAGAGAGGAATAAGGCAAATCCTTCCATCCTGGGATAGCCATTTCTCCCTCTACATCCCTCCTACTTCCAAATAGAGGTCTGATATTTTGTGATCCTGCCCTCATTGCCAAATGTATCAGCAATGCAATATTCACAATGCCTACAGTAAGTATAAGTATGCCAATATGGTTATTAATCGCGTGAGAAATATAGCCAGAGCATTTATTCAAATACCAGAAAATGGAGTCCCAAAACCAAAAAGTCAAAGCCAACACAGTAGTTATGAAGTTGGCACATGTAGTTAAAGTAGTAAACACCCACATTCTCAAGCCTTCAAAATAGGACAGGCGACCTCAGGCAAAGATCCTCCTCTCCTCACTGAGGACAACTGCTCAGCGTCCAGGCAGCTTGCTCCCAGCAGCTCTGGCCCCCTGAAATTCCTGTCCCTGGCAGTGCTCAGCAGGAGTCCTTAGCAGAGATTCTGATAGGCTTAAAGAAAAAGGAGTTCATGCAGCTGCCACCACCACCACCACTGCTGCTGCTGCCTCCAGTTACCTGCAAGGATGCTAGCTTGGTTCCAGCTTTCTCTTGCTCCACCTCTTCCTGCTACATCAGCAAGTTCAAGGGGAATGGAAGATCTTCAAATCCCAGTATTATTATACCCTTGACCCCATTTCATCTTCCTCAGGTGAAATATCCCTAATTCCTTCAACCAGTTTTCATGTGGCATGGTCTTGAAACCCTTCATAGCTTGATTACTTTCCTTGGTATAATCTCCAGTTGATCAATGTCCTACCTAAACCATGTAACCCCAAATTGAGCACAATACTTAACATGCAATCTGACTAGGACTGAAGACAGCAAGATAATCAAAGTATGACAGTCATATCTCCTGTACTTGATTTTTTTTAAACCCAAGTATAAACATAAGAAACCTAGTCACCCCTATTCTCAATCTAGTCTTTGCAGTCTACCATACTTCCTAAAGCCAGATAAATCTTCCTTATAAAACACAGAAAAACAGTGCAATGTTTTAATATTGTATCTGCTACTGTTATGGGAATCTGAAGATCTTCCCTGCCCCTATGCCCTTTGATAGGCTTAAGTGGCTCTGAGAACCTTCACTGATTTAAAAGGATACTCTGCCCCCTAATAGGCTGAATGTGGTCGTGTGGAGCCTGTTTTTCAGGAATGCCCACACCTTATTACTTTGTGATTGGGCAGTGGGTCAAGAGGGCTGTAACGTTCTCCCATCCAGGAGAAGGTTTTAGACCCTGGGAAGCTGTTGAGCCCCCAGCTTTGAAAACGCAGATATTGGTGCTTCCCTCTCTGGTAACTGACTAGGTATGGATGTGATGGCCAGATGGTTGGAAGCCCGTCTGCTGATCTGTTTCTTTGTCTGCTTGTAACTTGTGCTTATAACTTGTGTTTGTATTCTCTGAAGTTCAGGGTGCTTTTTTCCCCTGAACTAGGTAAACGATACGTGTTAGATTGATTAAAGTGAGACTGTTAACCCACTTTGAGTTGCTTTCCTTCAGAAAAGCGGATCTAAGAACGCGTGTTGGCAGCTGCCTCAGGCATGCTGGGGTGCTTGCTGATATAGCTACCTATTCAAATCTGTGTATCTTGTTCATGCCTAGTGGATGATATCCACATTCAGCCACCAAAATAGTTTTCTATAAGTTCAGAACTGACAATATCACTCTTCTACAAAGTAAATTACAGTGGCTTCCTACTACCTCTAGAACAATCTAAGCTCTTTTAGCTTTTAAAGCCAATTACAACCTGGAAACAGAGGCTGAGAAAAATGAAGGGATTTGCCTAGAGAAGGATCACACAATTCATAAATATCTGAGGCATCACTGAACCTCAGGTCTTCCTAACATCAGATTGAGTCCTCAGTCCATTAAGCCAAGCTTCCTTTCTGTATCTGCATGGAAGGAGTCTTCTGTAATAAGTAATAATACGTAACGTTTACATGGCATTTACTTCATACCAGGAACTATGCTAAATATTTTATGATTATTATCTCATCTGATTCTCATGAAAGCTCTGGGAGGTAGGTATAATTATTATTCCCATTTTACAAATGAGGAAACTGAGGAAAACAGAGATCATAACTTACCTAATATTACATGGCTAATAAATTCCTGAGAATGGATTTGGATTAAAGTCTTCCTGACTCTAGGTCCGGTGCTCTGTCCACTACACAATCTAGCTGCCTCTCTAGGGAACATATTAGTAAACGCATCTCCTCTTTCTAGGCCTGTAGGGCCTCTGATGTCATCTAGTGAGGCCATTGCACTGTTTCCATTAGGCCTGCCCCATCTTGGTCTCAGAGCCTCTAAGTGATATTGATGGAAGGGCTGCTGCTTCATTAGACACTGCTTCACCACTGGATGTTGTTTTGTTGGACTCAAACTGCTATGTGAGTCCCCCCTGGACGTTGCTGTGCTGTTCCACTCAACACTGCTTAGTACGTGTGTCTTCTGTTTGGTGGTGCTCATTGGGCACAATTTTCAGCTTCTGGCTTAGTTGAATAACTTGGTTGTTTCTTAGAAAATTGGGGGCTACAATGCTATTTTAGGGGGAGGTCCCAAAGTATTTTTCCTTTTATGGTTCTTTTAGCAAAGTCAGAAACCCTTGTCTAGAACCACTGAAAAGCCTTTGCTTGGTTTTTTTTCTCATTTCCTCAAGGTCTTGCCTATAGAACTGGTCATGTCTTCAGCAGGAAATTCTCAGCCCCAGGAAGCAAAAGCTTCCTTCAGAGTACAGTGCAGGACACCAAACTTCCTGCTCACCAAGCTGAGGGTTTTCATGGGCTACTCTCCTCTAGCCCATGGCATATTTTATGTTCCTCCCAATTATAACCTCTAAAGGCTAGGCTATAAATCAGGAAATGGTTATTTCCCAATCACTAAATCACTACCAAAAGCTATGGGGTTTGAGGTGCCCCAGTTTTCAAGACCTAGACCTCTTCTATCCTTTCATACAAATAAATAGAAAGAAAGTACCTAGTATGTGACAGGTGCTATGCTAAGAGCTTTACCAATATTATCTCATTAATCCTCACAGTAACACTGGGAAGGAGGTGCTATTATTATCCCCATTTTACAATTGAGGAAACTGAGGCAGACAAAGAAGTTACTTGACTTGTCCAAGGTCATATTGTTAATACATGTCAAGGCTACGTTTGAACTCAGGTCTTCCTGACTCTAGACCCAGTGCTCTGTCAATTAAGCAAACTACTTGCCTCTAAGCATTCAGGAAAAAAGGCACAGCAATAACTCCAAGCCCACCAGAGAAGATCATTGTATACTTCACTTGCTTCACTTCATTCTGGACACTTTTATATGTGTGTATTTGTATATATACATATATATATATATATCTGTGTATATGCATACATTCATATATGTATGTATGGTATATATGTGTATGTTTATTTGTATATATATCTATATATGTATACACACAAATCTCTCTGTGTATATATACATATATACATACATATACATATATATGTGTATATATATATATACACACACATTTTATATATATATATATCCTAAAGTCTCAGGGGGCTTTGGGTTATACCTTTATCAACTAGCTAAATTTTACATCCTATCCAGGATCCATCATACTCTGCTGCACACAGTCAGCATTTAATGAATATTTATAGAATGAAACTTAAGCAAATTGTGCTGCATTTCTAAGAGGTTTCTTCTTAGCCAACAATCATGTCACTAATATTTTCCTTTGGAGAAAATAGGCCATGAATATATATAAAAAGGTTAAAGCAAGTGCAACTTGAATAGCCCTAGAGCCATTGAAACAACAAAAGGCCATGCTCAAAGTACAATAAATATCAAGATCCTTAAAAATAACTGAGCAAAATAAGGAACCTTGCAGATAAAAATTAATTTTTGTTTATTTTAAACATCACTCAACTAGTAATCATGATTAATAATGAAAATTTAAACATTACTAATTTTATGTTATTTAAAACTATTTCAGGTTTCATCCAAACTAGGTTGATGCTTTTGCAATCAATGGACTTTTAGACTCAATCTAAACTGTGATGGAAGGACAGGCATAGCTTATGGAAACTGCTAATGGAACACATGCCTATCACTTGCTGTTGACAGGCATTAATAAAAAACTAATCTGAGAAAATTTTGAAAAACCTACTTCTTACACAATCTGGTTTATGTTTTGGCAGGAGCCAATTATTGCTTTCAGAGAGGAAAAACCATCCTTCACAACTCTTCACTACCATTATTCCAATACCCCTCCCCATTCCTCATTTGGATTAAGTGCTTGGGGACATGTACTTTACTTACACATGCAGACACAGATGTAAAATTTATTTTTGATCTATACCTGTTCTTTAGTAGATAGAAGGAGTCTCCATTGAGGAAACTCCTTCTCCCAATGAAGATTATTCAAACTAGGCAACATTTTTATAGTTTTAGAATATTGCTTGGGTCACTGAGAAGTGAAATGACTTACCCAGGGTCACATAGCCTGTATGTGTCAAAGGCTGGTCTTCTTTCCATTTTCCCACATTGCCTTTCAACCATCTGTTTATTTTTCTATCTTTATTTGCCTATTTTATGACATTGATTGGTGAGTCCCTGACCTGAATTGACATATTATGAGAAGCCCTGGCCACATTGTTTGCTTCATTTTCAGCTTTCTAAGTAGTTTGTTCCACCTACATACCATCTGCCTCGTCCCACCTCATCCTTTCACCTCTCCCCGATTTTTTTTATATTTTGTCTTACTCTATTAGAATGTTAGTTTCTTCAGATGTGGGCTATCATATTTTCTTGTTTCTGTACTCCCTAATCCTTTTACACAGAATAAATGTTATAGCTATCCATCTATCATTTATGTAGCTATCAATCTATTTATCTAGTCTAACTATCCATCTACTATTTATCATTTACTTATCATCTATCCATCCATCCATCGATCATTTACCTTTTTATCAATCTACACAGCCTTATCTATCCATCTGCCTATCATCTATTTATCTATCTGTCATCTACTTGGGCAACTGGGTGGTACAGTGGATAGACCCATCTTACTGAATTTAATATAGCCTTAAACACTTACTAGCCATGTGATCCTAAGCAAGTCACTTAACGCTGATTGCCTCAGTTTCCTTATATATCAAGTGACCTGGAGAAGGAAATGGCAAACTACTTGAATATCTTTAGCAAGAAAACCCCAAATGGGATCATGAAGAGTTGGACAAGACTGAAACAACTGAACAATAACTATGCCATCTATATATCAGTCTATCTAGTCTATTATCTATCTATCTATCTATCTATCTATCTATCTATCTATCTATCTATCTATCTACCTCTCTCTCTCACTCTCTCTCTCTCTCTCACTCTCTCTCTCTCTGTCTCTCTCTCTGTCTCTCTCTCTGTCTCTCTGTCTCTCTGTCTCTCTCTCTCTCTCTCTCTCTCTCTCTCTCTCTGTCTCAGTCTCTCTCTCTCTGTCTCTCTCTCTCTCTCTTTATCCTGAACCTGTCTCCTTTTAAACAGGAATTACCTACTCTAGTCTATCTCTCTCTACACCTCAGTAATGGCTGCTTGGTAGTTATTCAATGCCTTTGTCTGGCCTGTCTATCAATGTCATTTCTCCACAATCCCTAGGTGCACCCCTCCCCCACCTTGATCTAAGTATCTTTTCTGAAATGAGATTTCAAGGTGGAAAATGTTACTATATTTACATCCACTATTTAAGAGAATCAGTTCCTCTTATTGGCCTCTCACTGATAGAGACATCATAAAAGTTTCTAGATAAACAACGATGGCAAACTATACCCTTAAGCTAAGCAAATAGAACTGTTCCACATAGAGATTAGTTTATCCCTCTGGTTTATCTTCCTTATCCTTCTCTGACTATAGTCACATGTTAAACTGGTGCTGCCACTGTTATTGTTTCCCCCCTTTCTCATAGAGCCTTTACTGTGATTTCCTTTTTTTCTTTCCTGTACATTTAATTTTATTTCAGTTTGACATTTTTCAAGTTCTCCGTTTAAGTCCTTAAGTGTACGGGTTTAAAATTGAAAAGAAAAAAAAATCAGGCATCCATTTTCCCACAGCATTAGAATGATTTATTCTCAATTTCCTTTTTATTTACTATACTGTTGGTAATCTCAGCACAAACCCATGGGCAAGTGTCAGGATATTACCTTATTGGTGTGTTGGATAGAATAAGTCACAACCTACATGGTTATTATTTTGATAGAAAGGTTTTCCTTCCCTTTCCCTGCAAATATTCACAGATGTCTGAAATCCCAACATTAGTAATTCATTATTTTGACTAAAATCTTTATTCCCTGTTTATATACTAACATCCCGGGAAAGGATAACATACTAAGACTCACAAGCCATCTAACTCTTATAAGGTATGAAGGAATTTATAGATCAATCACTAATTATTTTTGTTCATATGAGAAATAATTACAACACTTTCTAGGATTATTTACAAAGTGCTATGTTAATATATGATCTCGTCTTCAAGAGGATGTTCTTATTGCAAAGGAAAATCAAACACGTTTGAAAATGGAAGTACACCACCTCACCCATTTCTTTTTCCAAGTCTTTGTCCAGTTATTTAAATGGAACAACTCTTCCTCTCCTCTTCTCTATTGTATCTTCTTCTCTTTTAAATTGCATCTCAGGTACAGATTCTACTCTCTTCGGGAAACTTTCTCTCAGTAAATCATGCTTGGAATAGCACTTGGAGCAAACTTATTATGTCTGCTTGGAAGCTCATTTCCTTTTCTGTAATTAACAAACTTCCTTTCATCCTAGATTTTTTCTTTTCACACTTTTATCTTCTTTTGCTTATGGGAACCAGACCCTTTATGGAATACTCCACAAACCTGCACATTGCATCCATTGCTTTTATTTCACATCAGCTATGTAGTTCACCAATGTTATTCAGCAGCCTCACCTCTGTTGAGATCCATTCCATCCACTTATAACATTCAGTCCAGAGTGTTGTTGTTATAATTTATTGGCCTCCTAGTCATTATTCTTCCTTTCTTAAGGCGTTTAGTAGTTGACTCACATTTTTTCTCCAGTTTGCCCCTTGCCCTCATATTTGATACTTCAGGATACATTTTGAGGTCCTACTCAATTACTCATCATTCTGATATGCAGATGATACCAGTTGGGTGACAGAAACTGAAGAAGAATTAAAAGGCCTTTGGATGAGGGCAAAAAAGGAAAGTGTGAAATCAGGCTTGAAACTTAACATAAAAAAGCCAACAACAACAAACTAACATCAGGGTAACTGGACCCATCGCTTCCTAGCAAACAGAGGGAGAAGAAATGGAGAAAAAGTCAGATTTAATATTCTTGGGCTCAAAGATCACCGCAGATGGTGAGTGCAGCCATGAACTTAAAAAAACTCTTGTTCTTTGGAAGAAAGATTATGGTAAACCTGGACAGCATACTAAAAAGCAGAGATACCACCTTGCCAACAAAGATCTGTATAGTCAAAGGTATGATTTTTCCAGTCACAGTCCATGGCCATAAAGTTGGACAAAAGGAAAAGCTGAGTACCTCAGAAGTGATGCTTTTGAATTATGGTTCTGGAGAAGACTTTTGAGAGACTCTTGGATAGTGAAGGGGTCATATCATTTAATATTTAAAGAAATTAACTCAGGCTGTTCACTGGAAAGTCAAATATTGAAGCTGAAGTTTAAACATTTTGGCCACATAGTAAGAAGATGGTACTCATTGGAAAAGACTCTAATGTTGTGCAGGATTGAAGGGAAAAGGAAAAGG
Organism: Pseudocheirus occidentalis; assembly: GCA_028646575.1. Classification (NCBI taxonomy): domain Eukaryota; kingdom Metazoa; phylum Chordata; class Mammalia; order Diprotodontia; family Pseudocheiridae; genus Pseudocheirus; species Pseudocheirus occidentalis. The sequence continues at coordinate 106,417,083 of CM053598.1, read as the reverse complement.
AGATAGTGGAGGATGAGATAGTATCATGGAAACAATGAACATGATCTTGGACAGACTTCAAGAAGTAGTGCAGGATAGAAGGGTCGAGTGTGCTCTGGCCCATAGGTTCATGAAGAATTGGATAGGATTGAAAAACTGAATACTAACAGCAAACATTATTGTCTGTCATATAAAAAATTGTAAAAAATACCTGTGTTTTTCTCTTTTAGGTTTTCATCAGACATATGATGAATACATACATACATACATACATACATACATCAATACATACAGAGGCCATTTATATTTTTTTATACTTTTTATTTTTTTTAACATTATTGTTACTTCTTAACACTTCCTGTACTCCTTCCTGGCTCTTCTCATAACAAACCAGTATAGTTAGGCAAAGACAGACTTATATATTGACCATGCCTGTAAAGTTTGCCCCATCTGGTGTTTATAATCCATTGCCTTTGTGCCAAAGGAGTGGAAAGTGTGATTCATCTGCTTATGGTTGGTTGTGCATTGATCAGAGCCTCAAAGTCTTTTAGTATTGTTTTTTTTTATATTGTATTATTGTATAGGCCATTGTTAAAACTATCTTCTTGGAGCTGCTTAATTATTTCTATCTTAACTCATAGGAACTATCTAGGTTCCTCCCTCAATTTTCACTCAAACTGGTAGATTGAGGTTCTAGGGCAGTGGTTCTCAACCTGTGGGTCGCAACCCCTTTGGGGGTCAAATGACCCTTTCACAGGGGTTACAGGGGTTGCCTAAGACCATTGGAAAACTCATATTTCCAATGGTCTTAGGAACTGAGACATGGCTTCTCTATCTGTCTACAGGTGGGTCCAACCAGATGCAGATATACCTACATATGAGTATTAAAGGGTCATGGCATTATGAAGGTTGAGAACCATTGTTCTAGGGAATCAATTACCTTTGGGTCCTAGGGTAACTTTATAGGTTCATACTACTATTATTAACAACCTCTTTTCCTTCCCTATTCCATACACATAGAAGGATATAAGTATTTATTAAATGCCTATTGCATTCTAGGAATTGTGCTGTTGTTTGTTTGTTTGTTTGTTTTTAACAAATATTACATAAAATATTGACCATGACAACAACCTTATGAGGTAGGTGCTATTATTATTCCCATTTCACAGTTGAAGAAATTGAGGCAGACAGAAGTTAACTAATTTGCTCAGGGGCACACAGCTAGTTAGCATCTGATATGGGTAATCCTAGCTGTCCACTGGGGTCTTTCCACTAATAATAATGCAGTAGACATAATTTGATATTAGCAAAGTATCTACTAAGATGGTATAATAAGAAGAGTAGTTACAAAATATTCCCTCCCTCCCAAATTCTCCCCCAAAACAGCCAGTGGTTTACTGCCCAACAAATAAATATTATCTATAGGAAGAATGGGCACAAACTTAGAGTAAAGTGGAAGTGATGGAGAAGACTTTTGAGAGTCCCTTGGAGAGCAGGGAAATCAAGTCAGTCAATACTTAGGTGAATTAATTCAGGCTATTCACTGGAGGGTCAAGTACTGAAGTTGAAGCTTAAATACTTTGGCCATATAATGAGAAGACAGGATTCATTAGAAAAGACCCTAATGTTGGGAAAGAATGAAGGCAAAAGAACAGAGGATGGCAGAGGATGAGATGAATAGATAATGTCATGAAAGCAATGGGCATAAACTTGGACAGACTTCAGGGGATAGTAGAAGACAAGAGGGCCTAGAGCAGTGGCTCTCAACCTGTGGGTTGCAACCCCTTTGGGGGTCGAATGACCTTTTCACAGGGGTCACAGGGGTTCCCTAAGACCATAGGAAAACACATGTTTCCAATGGTCTTAGGAACTGAGACACGGTTCCTCTATATGTCTTCAGGAGGGTCCACTCACATGCAGATACTCCCACATACAAGTATTAAAGAGTCATGGCATTAGAAAGGTTGAGAACCACTGGCCTAGAGTGTTGTGGTCTATGGGACATGAAGAGTTGGACAGGACTAAAACGACTAAACAACAACCGTGTAAGGTGGCAGGGTGTGGGGTGGGTATAGAAGAGCAGAAGATATGGTTTTATCTCCAAGAGGTTAATCACATTACTGAGAGAAATATTAACCTGAATGAAAATGTGCAATACAATTAAATGCTAGGGACTACTAAGAAGAACAGGAGTTCAGAGGTTAGGAAAATCAATGAGAAATAGAATTGTTTAGGGAAGGATGGATGGAAACCATGGGATGTTAGCTGGGCTCTGTAGTATTGCATAGAATCTAGTCCAACCCAACTATCTTTTGTTAAGTGTCTACTCTGCAAAAAGCATTGTGCAGGGTGCTAGAGATATATAGGTAAAATGAAAAGTAGTCCTTGCTGATGAGGTATTATATTTTATTAGAGGGGGGAGGGAATGTGGAGTACAACATATAAACACATGTGTAGGCACGGGATTATTTGAGAAGGGAGAGAAGAGCAACAATTTGGTGAGTCAATAAAGATATCCCATAAAAGGAGAAACAAGAGATGAGCTCTGGAGAAAAACCAGGATTTCTAAGAGGCAGAGGTGAGGAGGAAATATGCTCTAGGTATGGAGGTGAGAGATGGAAATTCAGGGAATAATAAGACTAGTTTGGCAGAATCATTGAGTATATGAAGATCTCTCAAATACTCAAATAGGAAGAGTCAGGGGTGATTCCCAGATTATGAACTTCAGTAAATAAAAGGATGCTGAAATATTAGAAGAAATGGAAAAGTTTGGAGGAGGAACAGGATTAGGAGAAAGGATGGTTAAATTCTATTTGAAACACTGAATTTAAGGTAACAATGGCACATAAAAAGCAGTATAGGCTACTGACTAAAGAGTTTGTTTCAGAGGCAGGAAGAATTGTGTTCAAGTCTCTCCTCTGAAATATACTGGTTAGTTTAATGTGGTTAAATCACTTAAATTCTCAGTGCCCCAGGCAACTGTATGTTTCAGAACAGTTGCATGTCTGCATTGGTAGAGAGAATTTCTACACTAGGAGTTCTCTATTAAAGAAATAACAGGTCTGAATCCTTCCCACTACTCCTCATCCACCTCAACCACCAATAAAAGAGAAATATTTAGTTGGAGATGTAGGACTTTATGGGTAGAATTTAGAAGGGAGAAGGCATTACTATAAATGCATTTTTAAAAAACAATGGAATGTTTTATTTGGTCTCTGGTTCTCTGTAAATATAAAGGATATACCGAAATCCTCAGAAACACTCATGGTGCTTTTTAATGATTCAAGAATGATGAGGTGAAAATGGAAGAAAATAAGACAAAATTATTCAAACACAGACAACATGAGGATGTCATCACATGAAATTTAAGGAATCAGTGAACCCATATGTATTGACTGCTTATGTACAGTATGGAAGTACAGTACTATATCCCTTCAGGGATACAAAATTATGAGGGTCATGGTTGTCACTCTGAAGGATCTTCAAAACTTGTTGGGAAGACAGAACTAACACATAAGAAAGAAGGAGAGAACAATAGTCTGTGGTAATCTATGGCTTTGAGGCCAACACATGTTTGAGATCTGTGTTGGCTGTAATGATCAGGGAAAGGATATAAAGGAGATGGGACTCAATTTTTAGCCCTCATTGCAGGAGTTTCAGACAGATTCAATCTAGCCTAAATAAATTTAGCATTAAGATTGGGCTAGATTTAGAATACATTTGCTAGGTTGAGATTAGGTACCTAATTAGATCCTGGTTATGTTTGAGTCATACACAAAAATGTTGTGTCCCCATTTCTTTTGTCTCCCCTTTCATTTGAATGACCAGTATCCATTATAAAATGTTAATATATCACTTTGAAGTGAGAAAATGTCCAACTGCAATCTTTTTAACAGGTTAAGGAATCAGTGAACCCATATGTATTGACTGCTTATGTACAGTATGGAAGTACAGTACTATATCCCTTCAGGGATACAAAATTATGAGGGTCATGGTTGTCACTCTGAAGGATCTTCAAAACTTGTTGGGAAGACAGAACTAACACATAAGAAAGAAGGAGAGAATTTTAACAGGTTAATAAATATCTACAAATTCTTTTATGGAAGGCAGTCAACATTAAAAGAAGAGAAAAGATTTGGGAGTGGGGGGTGTTGGAATTCAATAGACCATTCAGAGTTGAAATGTGAATACTAAGGCCAGTCTTTGGACAAATTCAACCCAGATTTGGCCTGCAGCTCTAGCTTGGTCATTCCCAGATGAGAGCAGGCCTTTAGCCTGTGGTGAAGAAGTTCAGAATAATGCCTCTTTGAATTAGTTTCAAAATACTGCTTTAGTGCAGACTGAGGGCTTCTGATGACAAACTACAAAACAGTCACATAACAGCAGGCTGTTAAGGCACATACATTTCCTTTAAAGGATGTGATTATTAATGAAATTAAAGATCACAAACAGAAATCAGGATAAACTGACATCAGTTATCAGACCTTGCAGTGAGAGACTATATTTTAAAAATAAAATATTGATGAAATTAATATCATAGGAAAAATAAATGTGTGTATATCCTATGTCATTCATTGCCTATAGCATGAAGATATAACATAATTGCTATAAGTGATGGCATTACTGATTTGGACAAATATATATCCTAGCCTAAATTCGGTAGGATATTAATGCTCACTGAAATACTTTTAAAGCAAATAAGCTGTCTACCTTGTTACATTATTTTTTTTAGCATTTTATTAGTTTTCTGGTGTGTTTTATGTTGCTGTTGTATATAAATATACATGTGTATATTTAAAAATGCACCATCTTGATCTGTCCTCTGAACTTTAATACATCACCAGCTTCCTATTAGTCATTTAAAACACAGACATTTCAAACTCAAATATGAAAAATGAAACTTATTGCCCCCACCCCAATCCCTATCCCTGAAATCAATTCCTTCTCTCAACTTCTCATCAAAGTCATGAATGTTCTTCTAGTCTCTTGGGTTCATAACCTGAGCATCATCCTGAACTCCACACTCCAAGTACCCAATCATAAAATCTTACCATTTCTACCTCTGTAGGTCTTCTTGAATTTGAATTCTTCCCATCACTACAACTTTAATTCATGCCTTTCTTATTGTCCCACCTAGATTATTGCAAATGCCTCCTAAGTGACATCCTTATCTCAAGTCACTATACATTCCAAAATATCTTAAAGTTATCAGTTTTCCCTAAATGCAGATATCCATGTCATTCCTCTACTCATTAAACTCCTTTGGCTCCCTATTGCCTCTAGGATGAAATATAAATACCTCTGTTTAATTTTTAAAGACTTTCACAACTTGGTCCCAATTCATTTTTTCCAGTCTCATTATATGTTAATCCACTTCCCATGTTCTACTATCCAGCCATTAACAAATAGTATTGGTACTAGTAGTAGTAGTAATAGTAATAATAATAATAATAATAAAATGTATGTATGTTCTAATGCTCACATTTAATTATGCATCATATTAAATTAATATATGATACTAATATTACTATACTGACATACATCAACAATGTATGTTAATATTATATATAAACTAAGTCACATATAAGTCAACTATAAGATACATTTCACATGTTATTATTACTTGTTACTGTGTTCTGCTGATTCTTTTTCTATGATATCCTTGAATTCTTCCCTCCCTTTCCATTGCCTTTACTTTAATTCAGGACTTTATTACTTATCACCTAGAATATTATAATGATCTCTTAATTGTTTTGTCTTTCCCCAAAATTTATTAAATTATTTATTTTTAGTTTTTGAACATTCACTTTCATAAATTTTTAATTTTCTCTCCTTCCTTGTCTCCTCCCTCTCCAAGATGGCTTGCAATCTGAAATGGGCTCTACACATACAATCCTATTAAACACATTTTCATATTAGTCAGGTTGCATAGAAGAATTATAATAAACAGGAAAAACCATGAGAAAGAAAAATAAAATAAAAAAGAATATAGTTTGCTTCACTCTGCATTCTGACTCCATAGTTCTTTCTCTGAATGTGGCTGGCACTTTCTATCATGTATCTTTTGGAATTGTTTTAGGTACTTGTATTACTGAGAAAGGCTAAGTCTATCAAAATCAGACCTCACACACCACGGCTGTTACTGTGTACAATGTTTTCCTGGTTCTACTCCCCTCACTCAGCATCAGCTATTACAGGTTTCTCTGAAGTCCACCTGTTTATCATTTCTTATAGCACAATAGTGTTCTATTATATTCATATGCCACAACTTGTTTAGCCATTCCTCAATTGATGGTCATCCCCTTGATTTCCAGTTTTGGCCACTACAAAAGAACTGATATAAATATTTTTGTACGTGTGGGTCCTTTACCCATTTTTATGATCTCTTTAGGATACAGCCCTAAGAGTGGTATTGCTGGGTCAAATATTTGCACATTTTTATAGCCCTTTGGGTATAGTTCCAAATTGCTCTCTAGAATGGCTGGATCAGTTCACAGCTCCACCAACAATGAATTAGTGTTCCAACATTCCCACATCCTTTCCTACATTTATCATTTTCCTGTTTTACTACGTTAGCCAATCTGATGGGTGAGATGTGGTACCTCAGAGTTGTTTTGATTTGTGTCTCTCTAGTCAATAGTTATTTAGAGCATTTTTTCATATGAATATAGATAGATTTAATTTCTTCCTCTGAAAACTGCTTGTTCATATCCTTTGACCATTTGTCAATCCAGGAATCTAATTGATTTTTCTACCTCCATTCTCTTCCTTCTCTTTTTCATTCTTCTCTCTCCCAACTGCATAATCATCCTAATGTGCAACTATTCAGATAATATCAAAACTCTGCTGAAAAACATGTAGTACATGATTATTAAATAAAAAGACATACTTTGTACTTTCCTTATATCTTTAGCAGTAGGAAGTGAAGGTATTGTTACTTGATTTTTGCAGATGAATAAACCAAGGCTGAGAGGGATTAAGTGATTTGCCCATAGTCTCATAAATAGTAAGAGTATTAATCAGAATGCCAATACTCTTATTCAGGTCTTATGACTCCAGTGTCAGAATACTGAGGATAAGTAAGACCAAAGATACCAAAATACCTCCAAAATTTAAAGTCGAGGTAAAGTAAGATTTATGCCATAAAACAAATGGAAATGTTAGAAGGGGAGGAAATTTGGGATTAAAGGGAATTGAGTTCAGTTTTGTATTATAGTAAATAGCAAGTATTCTTGTTATTTATTATACTCACTGCCCGTGTAAGAAAAATAATAGAATATATATGTACATATATATGAGAAAACATTCAAAAAGATTTCTGTGCAAGTAATGAAAACTGATAAAAATATGCATTTTGAATATAATACAGACTCATTTTAATTGCTTTTGGCTATGTCATTTGTAAAATTCTTCACTTTGATTGATGCTATAGAAGGCCATGTTTTTGTCTTTTTGCTTGTATAATTCAGCAAAATAGCATGCCAGAGATAGCTAAAGTTAAAACTGAGGATTAATAAATACCCTGTGACAAAAAAGTAGGGTTCAGCAAGAAATATGAGTAGTGTTACACGTACTTAATAAAAAAAGAAATCACATTTCTAAAAATATGTCAAGATAAAAATAATTGGACATATTCCTTTTAGGTAACCAATTCATGGAGAAGAAATAGTATTTACTCAGCATGTATTGTCACTTAAGAAGTCGAATGATTTAAAAGATATGGTTTATTTATAATAATGATACTAGACCCATAACACCAGATATTGTAAAACAGTGGTTCTCAACCTTCCTAATGCCATGACCCTTTTATATTTGTATGTGGGCATATCTGCATGTGGGCAGACACACCTGGAGACAGATAGAGGAGCCGTGTCTCGGTTCCTAAGACTATCGGAAATGTGTTTTCCAATGGTCTTAAGCGACCCCTGTTACCCCTTGTGAAAGGGTCATTCAACACTCAAAGGGGTCATGACCCACAGGTTGAGAACTGCTGTTGTAAAAGATCTTAGGAAGCATATAGTTCACTCTTTAATTTTACAGATGAACAAATTGATATCCCGAAGGGCCTAGCCTAACTTGCCTTCACTCACATTACTAGTTAGTGAGAGAGGATTAAAAACCAAACCTTTGACTTACTTTTTAGACTTAGTTTATCATATCATCAACCTAACAAAAAAAAAGATTACTTATATTAAATCTAGAATTATGCTAAGATGGATTTGGTAAAAGAGACATTTAACATATCACCATCTCCACTTACATTTAACTTACTCATGAGGAAGGTAAAACATAAAAACAATGATATATCTGTTTAATACTGGACAGTTTACAAAGTGCTTTTCATATATATTTTCTCACTTAATTTGTTTGTAGCACACCTATTTGAGATGGCCAGAATGGCTATTTCTGATCTCATTTGGCAGATGACAAAACTAGGTTCCAAGCTGCCGGCGCACTTAATATTATATGGCTCATAAGAATCTGAGCCATGGTTAGAACCTAAGTGGTTAAACACCTAGTCAAGTCCCCTTTCCAGCACACTGTACATAAAACATATGGGAAATAATTGTGAATAAAATTGTATGTAAAAGAGCACTAAATTGTCCAGGATGCCTAGACAATCTGAGAATAAAATAGAATACATGTGATAAGGCACTAATTATGAGGCCTAGGCAATTTATGGAGAGTTTGAAAAGGATCAGTATGAGCCAAAGTCAACATGAAGTAAGACAAGCTGAGAAGGATGAATGAGATATAAATATATAGACATAAAGGGCATTCTTGATAGGGGTGGACAGGAGCCTAAACCAGTGGGCCTTATTGGAACACAGGGTAGATTTGGGGGAGTAGAAGATGACAGGACCAGATGATAGAGGACTTTGAAAGTACTAAAGTAGTATTAACATGAGTAGCACTTTTAATAGCCCAGCTTCTCTTTTCCTATTAAAATCAAATGAGGGAAATGTGAATTTACATTTTTCTCTCACTCACACAATGACAAAACTACTATGATCCCATGTACCTGATGACTTGCTTCATTGAGTCTGATTTCATTCTTTAGAAATACTAAAGAGAGGAAAAGATAGTGTATCTGTGTGTGTGTGTATATGTGTGTGTGTGTGTGTGTGTGTGTGTGTGTGTGTGTGTGTGTGTGGCAAAAACAGACAGGACCTGATGAGAAACTACCCAGAGATGCTTTTGGACTGCTAATAAAGGGAAGATGGTAACCCTTTTAGGCCTTTCTCTTCACCACATTTGAGGATTTAAGATAGATAGCAAATGTGGAAATCCCTAAGAATGGCTCTTGAAAATCCTGTCCAAAATTTCTGCTGTCACCAGCCCTACCATCATTTTTATGGGTATCCAGTGCCTAGCTGAAACATACTTTAAATTTAAAATTCTCCTGTGGCTGACATGCTTTCTTTTCGTTCACATTTCTCAATGCAGTCAATGATCACAGAGCTCTACCTGCATAGCCACAATACATTGGTTCAACCATCCATTTGTTGGCTCACGGAATCAGTTTCCTCATCTATAGAATGAAAAGATGGTTAGACTAAACCTCTAAGGTCTGTTCCATCTTCAGGGCTCGTAGAATAATATAGCTATGGATTTTTCATTTTATTTTTTTGATCTTATCACCATGGAGTGAAACTAGTTTAGTCGTTAGCTGTTTGGAGTACATATTTAGTATGGGGATGAAGAGAGAAAAAAGGGAAAATTGCAATTACTAGCCAAATATAAGGTTTTACTTTATCTGAGATTTCATTGACCTATAATAGTCCTTTTCTCTATTGAAACCAATAAAAAAGATGTTCAGTGCTTAAATAGATAATAACTCACATTTATAGAGTATCTTTTCAGTTTACAAAGTGCTTTTCTCATAACAGCTCTCTTAGGTAGGTAGAGCTAGTATTATTTCCATTTTGCAGATGAAGGGCCTGAGGCTCAGAGAAATTAAATGACCTTCCCATAATTAAACAGTTAGTATCAGAAGTAAGCCACTTAGGTAACATAAAAGATAGAGTATAAGACTTGGAGTGAGGAAGACCTGAGTTCAAATCCTGCCTCAGAGACTTACCAGCTCTGTGACCATGTGCAAATCATGTAACCTCCCAACCTTAGTAAGCACTTAGATTGCTCATTTGTAAAATGGGGACAATAGCACCCATCTCTGAGGACTGTTGTTAGATTATTATATTATTCTAACCCAGGTCTATTGCCAGGAAGTCCAGTATACTCTCAACTAAATTCTGATACTCATTTTAAAGCAGAAAAGGATCTTTTTCAGTCATGAATAAAGAGACATTTGCTCTCTTTCCCTTGCTGAATCTGTGCCCTTCCTTCAGAGACTCTTAACAAATGGTACCCTTTGAATCAGGAGGTTTGTCTGATGCTTATCAACTAGAACCTTAATTTGTTTATCCAGCTTTTGGAGATTTTATGGATATGAGGTCATAAAATGATAGCTACAGAGCTGGAAGAGACTTCAGGGGCCATCTAAGAAAATCCCTCCATTTTATATTTAAGGAAACTGAGGATCAGGGAGGTTAAATCACTTGTTCAAGGTCCCATAGAAAGCATCAGAGACAGGATTTAAAGCCAAGTCATTTAACTCCAGACCTAGTGTTCTTTTTCACCAATGCATACTGCCTCCCTTATTGAGACCCTCAATTCATTTTCAAATATCCAATTCAAGAACCATCAAATGATAACCTTTGGTCCTCACTGATTAGAAAAACTGCATTTAACACAAACTTCTAAAACCAAAGAGTCATTTATTATATTATGCTTGGGGTTTAGAGGTAGGAAGATTAGTTTTAAAGAAAAACTTAATTACTAAATTTAAAAATATTTGAAAAAAGAGGTAGTAATAAAATGGAGTAAAATTAGCACAACATACAAGATTTCTTAAAATCACACCTAGTTATTTAATGCCGTTATGTCTGAATTGTGAAATAAATGACTCATAATAGCCACTACTCCATCCTCCAAAGCCCCACTCCCCTTTCCCAAACCCTTCTGAAAGCAATATGCGTCTTTTATTTTGCTATCCCTAATGAAAAAAAAATAAAAATAAAATCAAACCCCTAATCAGTTTATGATCCAGAGGATTTTCCAGCAAAACTTATTGGAAGAAGTAATGTAAGCAGGAAGATGCAAACAAAGTCAGTTAAGTGGAATTTTAGCTGTCAAGCTACACTGTAGAACTCCATTACCATATCTTCCTGTGTTTTTTTAATAGTATTCTCTGAAAAGCACTAGATGTAATAAAGTCAATTTAAAATTTGTTCTACCAATCTTTTGCATCTGTAATTTTCCCATTAAACGTAAATGCCCATGAGGCAAGCTATTTGCATTACATTGCATTTGCAGTCTTTAAAACAAACTATAAATCCTCTCCTTGTTTCATGTGATTGATGCTGTGTGTATAAATACCACCATAAACCTCAAAGGGGGCTAACAGTGACAGTAAATTAAAGTTTTCAAGTCTGGCAGCATCTCAGCACTCCAGCCCTTGATCTTAAGCAGCGTTGTTAACCCCCGCCTCATTGCCCTCCTGAACTCACCTTTTTTTTTTTTTCTTCCCTCCTTCCCTGTTCTGCCCCCATTCTGATTTCCTTGGGAAACACCTTCTCGGCCATGCAAGCCATACCAGGGCAGGGATATGCAGTTAATTAAAATGAGGCTGCAGCTGCTTGCCAGATAGAAGCAGCTCTTAACTTGTAGCCTTCCAGGATTTGAGCTCAAGAATCTTTGGGCCCCTTCACTCAGTAAACAATAGTCAGCCACAGAGATACTGATTAGCCATCAAAGACCCCACAATCAGATGCTTTCTGGGGGATCCTCTTCTGTTGATGGACTTTCAGGTTATATATCCAAGGGAAAGAGAAATAACTTAGTTGAAGAGGGTATGGATGAAGGTAGAAGGAGAAAGAATGTGTTCTAGCTTAATTATTTAATTTCAGGTTATTAAACAGGCTCTCTACCCTATTTATTAACTCTCAGTTTTAACGCTACATAATTGATGTAATTACTTTTTATTAAAACTTAGAGGGGGACAAAGGAAATTCCTTAAGCATAAGCCATAGCCTACCTTAAGCATAAAGTTAACATCTCTTTGGTGTTTTAGATAATCCTGCGGTCCTCACGGTTCGTGGTATGTTGATGAATTCTTTCTCTTCTCTTTTAAAGCAGCAAAATTATATTTGGAAGAAAATCATAATTGTGGTTATGTAGGAAACACCAGACATATACTTGCTTTGCTCCCATCTCAGTATGAGGTGATGCTTCTATGAACATGTAACCTAGGCCATTTTAAGGCCCAAGTAACTCTTCATCCTCCACGAACATAGCTAAACTAATTGATTCAAGGCACATTAGGCTTCTACTTGTTATCTTGAGTTCTCCCTATAATTTTTTTTCTATTTCACCCAAGAATCAAATTGAAATAACTGTAAAATCCTATAATGTGCTCATTCTAGCTGTATGTTTTACATATGATATCAAAACAGTAATGTAAATTAAAAGAATTTCACAGCTCATATATGCCAAAATCTTAAGGGAATGACAAATTCTTTGAGTATGTGTAAATTATCCTTCCAGAAGGGAAAGGAAAGAAGCAGGGGGAAAAAAACTGGAAGTGGGGGGGGGAGAGAAGGAAGAGAAGTAAAGGCAAAGAAGAAAATGAAGCTAATTAATTAATTTAGGCTATTAATCTAGACCACTCTCAGGATCAGTGGTACATCCCAAGTGAATATTGACTGGGACATAGAAATGCATTTGAATAAAAAAATAACTCATCTAGCTCTTCACTTCTTTCAAGTCTCATTTTTTTTCTCCCAACCATTAAGTGGGATAACCCAAGAATCATCCATATTAGAAATGCTGCTTAAAAAACATATCAGAAGCTCACCTAGCCTATTACATGCCAAAGACCAAGCCATGAGTATTATTTTATTTCTTCTGAACTACTGATTTTTTTGTGTATAGTATAACCCAAGAGCTTACGACAATCACTGTGTTTTTCTGATGTTGAGGTTTTCATATTCATGTTACAGTAAACAACAAGATCTATGATATCGTGTTTGAAATAATCATATTGCTTCCCTATCACAAGTCTTAATTTTTTCTACCTGAGTCACCTTGGACAAGTCAATTCTCCTCTGTGAGTCTTTGTTAAATACAGAAATTGCACTAGATAATTGCTAAAGGGCCCTTTAAGAACTAACCAATATATTTGAATGATCCCATGGGGCATTTTGATAAAATTTGAGGGAATAGTTTACAAAAATATAAGATAAATGTTTTGATAATTTTTTTTTTTGGTTAAAGCTTCAATCAGGCCCTGGTCAAGAATATGAAAGTGAAGCCCTCAAAGAAATGAATATTTACAATCTGTTGAATAGGTATGAATATTGTGTTGTTGTTTACATAGATATAATATACGTATATTTCCTAACCTATAAACATATTCTTCCTATACATATATGTATGTGTACATATCTTTGTGTATATAATTTTTGCACATATATTTACTAAACCATAATATTTCCTTCTTCTCCCCTGACCCATAACATACAAATGTGTATTTAAACACACAGGCACAGACATCCATATGTATATGTATATGTGTGTGTGTATCAGACCACAAATAAATAAATATATAAATTAAATAAATACAAATGTATACATGTATATTTATGTATGTATATATATATATTCCTTAAGGACTTCATATTTATATTAATGACCAAATATCCTTATTTTGTGCATGCACATATACACACATACATCCACATATGTATACTCATATATACAGCGGTTATATGAAACAAATGCATATATCCATTTGTACAATGGACTATGCATATATACATATGTACAATGGACTATGCATACATATACACATTCACACATATCTACATTATACACACACACACAGGCCAGGACCTGACTGAACTTTGACAAATAAATGAAGTTATTAAAAGGTTTATCTTATACTTGTGCAAAATGTTCCCTTAAATATGATCAAAATACCCTATGGGATCATGTTGTTATATATGTGGATGTATATATGTATACACATATAAACACATACCTATATATGTTATACACATTTGTGTATAACACATATAGGTGTATATAAATGCATACACACAAACACACACTTATCTAATGGTGAGAATTTCTTTGGCAACCTTAATCTAAGAATATTTCCTGCCCAGTTTTATAAACACAATCTGGATAATTTGGAAAAAGATTTGAATGTTTAATAATCTCCTATCACTGTTGTAGGAATTAAACAGACCATTTCTGTGCTTAACGAATATTTGGGTCATAGGGAGGCAAAATAGACAAGGAAGGCAGGAGGAAGGGCTAGGAGAAGAGGAAAAGAGATAGAATTTAGGATTTCAGGATGTACCCCAAATTGTGAGATATGAAAAGTTTTTGTCACAATTATTTCACTTGTTTTTCTGCCTCCTTCCTCTGATTTGTTTTCATCTCAATTCCCATGTCTCCTTTCCCAAAATCCACAGACTTTTATGTTTCTTCCTGGTGGGTCAGATCCCTGGTCTGTTATAACCCAATCCAGGTTTGTCTTCCCCCTAGTTTTTAATGATGATAACAATAATATTAATAATAGTTATCATTTATATAATTATTTAAAGTTTACAAAGAGTTTCACAAACATCATTTTATTTTATCCTCACTACCACACTGGAAAATAGATGCTGTTATTATCCCCATTTTATAGATTAGGAACCTGAGGCAGGCAGAGGTTAAGTGACTGGTCCAGGATCACACAGTAAGTTTCTGTCTTAGGTCTTCCTGACTCCAGCTGTAGTGCTGTAGTCACTGTAACACAAAGCTACCTTTTAGGATTTATGATAATAGTTAATAGTGTTTGGGAGATGAAAGAAAATGTAAAATATAATTATTTGTATGCCAGTCTTATGTTCCCTACTAATACTTTTCACCTTTTTTAAGGAATTGATATTAAATTAACATTGCCATGCCTACTGTGAAGAGCCTGGTAACCTATTATACCCTATGACTTCTCTCAGTATCACTGTACTTCTCAATGAGCCACTTGAAGGCAAGGACTATTTCATCTTACCTTTGCATCCCTAGTACCTAAAACAGTTTCTGGAAAATGTTAGGTACTTAAATGCTTGTTGAATTGAATTCTAGATTATGTGAATATAGAGGGCAGGGACCATACCTTATATTTCTTGATACCTTTAAGAGTGGCTATTAGTGTGCCTTGTGCTCAATAAATGATCGCTGAATAAATGATTGAAGTGTAGAGATGTAGAAGGTAGGTGGATGGAATAAGGAAGTAAAGTGACCTTATTGAAGTTAAGGTTAATTGAAGAAGGTACCATGGGGAGATGACTGTTTATTAAGGTTTTGTTGGAAGAGAAGGATACCAATGAATGAACAGAAAGGTCATTTCAGATTATGGGGAATAGCAAGAGAGCAGATGGGCAACTTGGTGGCAAAGTAGACAGAACCTTGGGTCTGGAGTCAGGAAGACTCATTTTCCTGAGTTCAAATCTGACCTCAGACACTTACTAGTAACTCTGGACAAGAAACTTAAGCCTGTTTGCCTCAGGTTCCTCATCTGTAAAATTACCTGGAGCAAAGCACTCCATTATCTTTGCTAAGAAAACCCCAAATGGAGTCATGAATTTTGCCATGAAAAAGTTACATAAGGTTTATCCTTAAGTAGCTTAAATTTGTTCATCTCCCAGACTCAAAATCCAGCCATTGGCAAAGAAAGAGTAAGCATAATGGTTTCACAAGAAAATGGAGAACCTATCCTTGGGATGAATTTGACTGTATGAGTCTCTATGTACATATCAGCTGAGGAGAGGACATTGTAGGTTGGAGAGGATAAAGGGGAAAAAGGAATATTTGGGAAAGGGCAGGGAAGCCGAGAATGGTCAGGAATGTGTTTGACTTGTATATAGTTTCATAATTTTAAGTGTTTGAAGATCAAAGACAAACTGGAATATATTTTTGAAAATGTTAACTCTGCTAGTTTTGTTCCTATATATTCATCCATAAAGCGATAGTCATAATCTTAGTGGGTGTTTATGACATAGAGGTCTTTGGTTTGATTAATTTTATTCAGTCTGAATATTTCATTCACTCATGCTTACAAGATGAAGTGGATGGGAAAATTAGAAATGGGAAGAAATTATATCTTCCACTCTGAAAAAATACAGCTAGGAATTCTAACTTACTGAGTTCAGAGCCCAGGATAGGGTGATTGGGACTTTGTGTAATGGTGGTAAATTTAGAGGGCACTGCCAGCAATTTCCTGAAGCTAGGATTCTTCCTTCCCTGCCTTTCTTGCCTCAATTTGACAGCAGACTCATCCCTGGGGAACTTCTTCAACAACTTAAAAATCTTGAGGTGTCCCAGGACACCTCCCTTACTTCAGGTGCACTATCTGTATCTCCTCCCAATAAGTAAATCTTGTCCTTGGTACAGAAACTGCTATTTATTTCTATGCAAAGGTTTGTATTTTTATAGATAACCAAGAATAATGGCGAGATATTCTGTATTTGATATGGGAACTATTAAAATACCACACTTAAGGGACAATTCTTTCTTTATATTCTTTTTATGTATTTATATATACATATATACAAACACACACACATACACACACATATATATACACACATACGCACAGGCATACTTGAATCCTAACATTGTGTTAGATTTACTATTATGCATACTACATACTACGTCTTCTCTTGAAGAATTATATATATATTTTTTTCTGTTATGCAAAACCAGAAAAATGTGTATCACTTTACTGGGAAAATTAAGTGCCAGAGATCTTCACATGAGCCACTTAATCAAACCCTACTACTGACATGTACTCTTCAAACTGAAGAAGTCCAATGATCAATGATTACCCAGTAACACCTGAGGAATCTGTTGAAAGAATATTCTAAGAAATGATTCTTTTTTACTTCAGAGCATCTAAATATTTAACTCTTTGTAGTGCTTATCTAAATTTATTTCCTTTCTATTGGACAGTCTCAAAGGCTTGCTACTTTGATATCTTAAAAGCATTATCTTATCACTTGGCTATTAACGTTCTTTGGAAATAAATGGATTCCAGGAGATTAACTACAACAGTAAAAAGAAATAACAGGTGCTTTCTAGCTATCTGTCTCTGAGACAACAAGAAACGTAATAATAATGGCTGTCTACATTGCATACATATAGTACCAAGGATTTTTTTCAATACCCATTCCTGGTCAGATGGATTATAAATATGTCCTCTTTCTTTATCACACTATTAATTTGAAGGCACTTGGATCTGAAATTCAATATAGGAATCTACAGCTCCTGACAATTAGAATAAGCCACCTTGTCCCGTTGAAACTGGCACCAGTATTGTTTGGTTTTAAAAAGATAATGATAATTTAACTCTGGAAAACCTTGTCATTGTAAAAGGAATTAAAATTATAACTCTTCTCTGGCCTTGGTATGCTGCTTTGTATAGACTGTGCTCTACTGATTATCAAATAATGTTCCTCCTTTTCCCCATATCCCCAGCTCCTGGATAAAAATGAAATGTGTGTTTCATAAGGAAATCCCAGTGAGTAGTAATAAGAAAAAAATACTCAATCACAGTCAATTGGTTAAAGCTTTGGGGATGGGGGCACAAGCCACTATCTTTTTTATTTTATAAGGACATAAGTATAAAAAAATTAAACTGAATCATATCTCATCCTTTCCCCAGATCCATACTAGCCAGGGAAATAGATGGGATTTTGTCTGTGGCATTATAAAAAGGTAATTTCCAACCAATTACTTACTAACTTAATGGAAACAGCATCCACTGTCTTCACTTCCTCAGCCATAATGGATAATGCAGTCCAATCAAAGCGAGGGTTCTTTTTAGCTCTAGATGTCGAGCTTCTGTTGACTTTAACTGCAGTGGAGCTAACAAAAATACTTTTGCCATATTTCAAGAAGAAGCTGAAAGTTGAGGTTGCTCTCCATGTATGTATTGCAAAGAAACAGTAGAAGTAAATTTTCTGTTTCAAAAATGAAACCATCATGGCTCTCTTAAGAGTAATGGCCCTCTTTCTGAAAGTTTTTGATTTGCTCAAGTCCTAAAATGTAATTTGCCCACCCTATTTATTTTTGTACTTTTAAAAGTTTGGACAAAATTACTTTACATGTTTCTTATTCTATTAGAAAATGCAATTGTATTTCCACTCTTTTAGAATGATTTTAAAAAAACAAAACTTCCTTGTATTTTGCAAAGGTAAACTAATAAAAATCCTTGAAATTTCAATGTTAAAAAATCTCAGAATGGCTGAATATGGCAAAATATTTTCTCATTGCTGTCATCAACGTATGTTTCTGTGTGTGTCCAAATATAAAATATTTTTTTAAGAATTTTAAAATCCAAGGAACTAAACATAGTGTTTTGGCAGGCATCTTTTGATGGAGTCTATAGTAAAAAAATTTGCTACAGAACAATTTTGCTGTAGCTGAAATTACAGCTAGCACATTATGCTGCAACTGAGACAGTTGGGGACTTTCATTCATTCTGTTTCACTATAAAAAGAATTTCACTCTGTCCAAATTCATTACAAGCAGGTGCCATGGAATACAGTGGGGGGGGGAGAGGATGAATTTCAATGATACCAAAAACACTAATATTAAAAAAATGTGCTTTAAACAATGGTTGTTTAGAGAGACATCAGTAGATCCCAGTGCTCAAGAATCTTCTCCTGGGTTGTGAACAATCAAAGATTTATTTGAGCTTTCTGCACACTGGGAAATGAAAACCCAGAAGCTCATTATCATGTCTATTAAAAAGCAGAAACTGGGGTACATCTAAGGAAAGATGTATTACTTTTTAAACCACACTGCAAACTGCAGTCCAACAGGGACTTGAACTATATAAAAATACTCTCAGCAGAGGGGGTGGAGGCAAGAATCGCTTTCCCAAACAGCATGAAAATATGGTGCCATTAACTTCTATTGTTGTTATGGCTTTGAAAATGTGACTGTGCCCACTTTTTAAAAACAGTTTTGGAAGTCATATTTTGGTCTTGATCTGGGGACTTATGGGCTACTAGAATAACTGGGGACCATGCTCTAGGGGGGTAGAAGAGGGTGTGTGGAGAGCAATGACCAGTTAAATTCTAGTTAACCTCAATTATAAACCTTCACCTTTGATAATTGAATTAATTTGTCAGCAGGCAATATACTTATAATGTGTACTAGAGCCAATTTTTCACCATTTTATTACAAGATAAAATCTGTGTTACGTGGCATGGTTCATTTCTGAAGAGTGGATATATGACCCGTTTCTGCAAAGGTAAAATAAAGTTAAATTTACCTATAAAGTTGGAAGAGCCATTTATTACAGATATTCTTCTCAGAGCTGAAAAATATGCCTTGCAAGCAAATTCTTTCACTATTAAAGCTCTCTAAATTCAAGAGTCCAATAAGAGCTTAATTAAAGCCAATGGAAAAGTCATGTCCAGAAAAAAAGTCCCAAATGTGGTATTTCTCTTTTAAACCCTCCAGTGTCCTTTTCTTATTGACTTTTCTTGGCTCTTTATAATATATTGGTGGGTTTCCTGCGTTCTTACTTCAAGGACTGATACCAGAAACTGGGGTGAGTGGGAATGAGTGAAAATGTGCAGTTCAGCATATCTGTGAATCACACTTCAGATAAAGAGGGACCAGGGTTCTAGATGCATAACAACAGCAACAACAACAATGGGAATATTTCCTGCTCTTCAAGAGCTTACATTTTAGGAAGTGGATGGGGTTATATGATATGGAAACAACTATTTGTATTGATATGAAAAGTTGAGGTGGGAGAGTGTGCTAACAATTAAACGGAATTGGAAAAGCCTTACAATAAGAAGTGACATATAAACAGACAACTTCCAAGGAAGTTGAAGTATTCTGAGGAAGGTAGGGATTCTAAGGAGAGATGAGGAGTGACCTATGCAAAAGCATGGGAATGTTATGAGATGCTTAGTTTGGGGAAAAGCAAGTAAGTCAGTTTGATCAGAATAGCAGGATGTATGATGGAGAGTAAGTTGAATTAAGTCTAGAAAGGTCAATTGGAGTCATAGTTGAAAAGGTCTTAAATATGAAGGTGAGAAATTGTGTGTGTGTGTGTGTGTGTGTGTGTGTGTGTTTGTCCTAGAACAGAACTTGCTGTTCCTGAACTTTCAAAATGTAATTTAGTAGATGTATTTCAATATAATTGGTTTCTATACCTTTTTATGAATTTAAAAACATTATCCTGAGAAGGGGTCCATACTAAATTGCCAGATGTGTCCATGAAATAAAAAAAAGTTAAGAATCCCAAGCCTGGAGGCAACAGGGAACCACTGACACTTTTTGAACAGTGGTATGACATTCATATTTAGACTTTAGCAATATCAAGTTGGCAGTTGTGTGGAAGATGGATTAGAGAGAGAAGAGTCCAGAAGTTGAGACCTCAATTAGGAGACTGTTACTATGATCTAGGGAAGGAGTAGTAGGGGAATGAATTAATGTGGTAGCTATGCGATGAATAAATGAGTATGGTGACAAGATATTTCTTTGAGGTAGGATTAGCAGATAATTGGAGATCAGGGGTAGAGAGGAATAAGAGAGAGAAAAAAGTCAAAGATGCTTGGGGTTTGTGAATTTGAATGACTTGAAGGAAGAATGTGCCTTTAAATATTGCTTTATTTAAATTTTTGAGTCTCCACAAATAAATAATGACTACAAATGGATATAATTACAGTCAATAAGCTTGAATTCTCCTAAATGAACTTTGAGTGGCTTATTTTATTAAAAATCTAAACTATTTTTTTTTCCATCTCCTAATAACGGTCCTGAGAATAGTACATTTACTGACTAACTGGCTCTCAGGAAGGAGACAGTAAAGGTGACTAGATTATGGAAATTAATTACAATATACATTCCTTCTTTGTTTTTCCTTGTCTTTTTTTAAGTACTAAAAAGCTTTAGGATTATATTACCTAGGACTTGGGCATTTAGTATTCTTTCTGTATAACCCAAATCTAAAGCTCATTGCTCTCATCACCTGTTGACAATGAATAGTAACAAAACCAAGTGTATGGATCAGGGCACAATAATGCATGTTGACAATAAATTATCAAAACAATAATCATGTTTAGCCAATCCCTTTGTGTAAAACTGTTATTATGATTCCAGTGCCAGCTGTCTGAAACTTTAATTTAAGTGCTTGCTTGAGGCGAGACATTTGGAATGCTAGTTGAGAATGTTTTATAGCTCAAGCAATATGTTTTACTAACCTCAAATACTGTGATGATGGTTTTAATGGTAACTATAATTTGTACGTGGGGGTTCCAGGGTTGAGTTCTGTTTTTATCCAGGAAATGTCTGCTGGTTTCAAACTTAGCAATTTCTGACCTACCTGGAGCATTGTGCCCCAGATTGCCCTTATGCCATTATTTAGGTACCTGCAGGTAAAATACCCCAGGTAGTTTTCAGGAATTATACCAAGTCTCTGCAAAGTGGGAGACTTTTCAGGCTGATTTGTCCAATTGATTAGGATGGGGTTCTAATGAGGCTAAAGCCAGGGGTGTGATCCTCATGTGGGCCAATTAGGTTGGCTGTCTTCCATGGTCCTACAATCTATCACTAACCCCAGCTAACCACCTTGCCCTTGGTCACAAAGGAGATGGGGCAAGAGTATGAATAAATGAGTACACACAATATGCAAAGTCAGAAAAAAACAACTCAAAGCAATGCCCTGTTGATGTTGTATAAATAGCATCATTTTGGGGGTATGTTTTAGTAGAGCATTAATTATATATTTTTAAAAAAAACATAGCAGGCCACTAAATAAAATCACCTGACTGGAATTAATTATAACACATTAAAAATCCATCAAGAATTAGGAGTCTTGAGGAGAAAATTGCTATTATAGATAATTTGAAACTATTTTTTTGACAGATTATTGCAGTGGTATGTATAGGAAGGGGATCTGCAGTATTACCCAATGACACCCATCGCGAGACCAGTAGCAAGGTAATTCAACTTTAGCTTTTTGTGTCTTCTTTTTACTGACTGAGCCTTCATATAACCTTTTAAATAATCCATAACAGATTTTGACTTCCTTTGAAGGAAAGTGGAATGATTTAGAAAAAGAACTTATTTGGTTTTAGATTCTTTAAGAATTAAAATCCCATTGAAATATCATTTTCATGGTCTAGAGAAGATTTCTTTAATCTGAACCTTCAACATTCCTGCAGGGTTGCTAGGCACACTGTAAGTGCCTAATAAATATTTGTTGGTCAATTGAATCATTGAATCTTGGAGTTTTGAGGTATTGTTGAGTTCATTGAGTCCAACTTCTCATGCTATATAGAAATGACTTTGATAACATTTGTGACATATTTATCTGGTTTTGAAAACTTCCTATTGTAGTAACTTATTCCGTTGCAAGAAAGTTCATTTCATTTCAGAAGGTATTAGTTGTTATGTAATTCCTTCTTATATTGAATTGAATGCATATTTTCTGAAACTGCTCATTGATCCTAGCTCTGTCCTTTGTAATAATATAAACTAAATCTAATCCCTCTTCCACAACATTGCCCTTCTCATATTTTAAGGCAGAAAGTATGTCTCCCTTTAGTTTTCTCTAGCATAAACATTCCTTTCCTTTGGATGTTCCTTATAAGGCATAGTTTTAAGACCCTTACCCATATTCCTGTTCTGCTCAGGTCATCCTACATTTTGTCAATATTTCTCTTAAAACCTGGTACCCAGTTCTGGACATTGTACTCCTGATCATGGTTTAACCAGTGAAGAATACATTGGGACTATTAACTCCTTTGTTCTGGAAAATATTGGTTGAAATATAAACCGCAAAAATGACCCATATATTTTCCAACATATAATTATCATGGAATTACATCAGACTGAGTTGGGACATTTGGGTTCTTATCTCAGCTCTACCGTCAAGTAATTGCGTGATATTGAGCAAATCATTTGACCTGTGGGCCTCATTTTTCTAGTCCGTAAAATGAAGGATTTGGATAAAATGATATCCAAGGGTTTTTCCCCCCATTTCTGATATTTTATGATTCTGTGCAATTTAAATGATACTAGTTCACTTAAATTCTATGAGAAAAAAATGGTAGAATAGATAAAGTGATATACTGATTTCATGACAAATATTTACATCATAAACATCTCTTCTATATTAAAAAGGATTTTTTAGTCCTTATACTGAAAAATATTCTGCTTTTTTGTCAGGTCCAAAAGTCTGTTCATCTGAGGGCATTGGAGGAATTGATGGTGAGCATAAAGATGATACAGCATACGAGTAAAGCCATATTTTATGATGGAGAAGAACAAAACAGAACAAAAATGTTGAAATGATGAACCAAAAAGGAAGTAGGCCAGTCATATTGGAGACAATAGTACAAGAGACCATGAGATAGTCCATTTTTGCCCTAGTACCCAAGAGTTAAGAGATCTAGAAAAAGGCTGTAGCACATTTGATCCAATGCTTAGCACAGTGCCTAGTATGTGGTAGGTGCTAAATAAATATTTATTGACAAGACTGACTGACATCCCTCTGGAGAATTTTTGGAAGAACAAGAGTTGTTCTGGATGAGAAAATGTGAATGAGTTGCAGTATGTACTACGTTGATAAGTTTACTGATGTACTAAAATACTCAGATCACCACTGAAATAAGAATGGGGATTATTACAATCCCCATTATAATAATGGATTTGCTAAATTGTAATGACTATACAAATGTTTTCCTTGAGTAACTGGGCAAAAAAGAAACATAGAAACAAACATTGGGTATTATGGACATAGGCAAAAAGAAGCAGAGAGTAAAGTAATTAAGTGGAAACTAGATTAAAATAAAAAAAAAAACCTAACAAAGCATCCACTTTGTTTTGAGAATCCTGGTTGACTCTATAGAGCATTTTCTGTCCAGAAGTTCACTTTGGGCTCTGTAAAAATAGTGTGACTAAAAAGACAGGCTAGAAGAAAATTAATTCTAACTATTTTATTATATCAGTTTCAACAAGTTTCAAATACATCAATACTCAATCATCCAAATTGGTTTTTAATATGGTAAAAAAAATCCAAGTGATTATACCTCATGCTTGTGTATTTTGGTTGTATTAAAACGTTCTTTATCTTTTTTTTTTAAATCAGCTCTAAGATACAGGCTGTTTGTGTCAATCACCCATTTCTTTTCACTTTAGAAGCACAACATTCTGCAGTTCATTTGACAGGTATTTATTGAATAAATATAGATCTGTGATTTCATTAGAATGGTGAACTCCCCTGTTTCTCATTAGTAAAGAGGAGTGACACCAAAGTAGGCTGGCAACTTCTCTACAGATGATGGTCTTAGAAAGTTGATTAGAACAACATATAACTTTCTTAATATCACCTAGGCAGTATATATGAGAATCAAGACTTGAACCCAGGCCTTCTAGGCTTTAAGGCTGACTTTCCACTGACACGATGCCTTTCTTATTCAAGTCCTGCTATATATTAGACCATGTAGTTTATCACACTAAGGAGAAAACAAAGATCCATAAGACAGATTATTTGTCCTTGTAAGACCTTATATTCCAGGTAGAGAAATAACATATGTACAAATAATTAAAATAATTAATATTTATATAACATTTTAGGATTTGCCAAGTAGTTTACATATATTGTCTCATTTTATCTTTTCTAATCATTAGCTTATATTTTCAATGATCAAGAATTCACTTTTCCCCTCCCACCTTCTTCCATCCACTGAAACTCAATCCAAACAATTATTGAATTATGCATCACATAAGCAAAATCAAACAAAATATATTTTCACATTGACCATGTCGAAAAAGGCATTTCTTATTCTGCTAACTAGTCCACCGTGTCAAGAGGTGGGCAGTATCCTTTGACCTTTACAACATCCCTACTGGTAACAGATTTTACTGTCCCCATTTGAGAGACGAGGAAAATGAGTATCAGAGAAATGAAGTGACTTGCCTATGGTCATGTGTTGGGGAGAGATTAGAACTAACATTTCACTAACTTCAAGTCCAATACTGTCTAATCTGACACATTGCCTCTAATGCTTATGGTGGAGAATAATGTTTGTACTTACATTATATAATGCCTTGGGCAGTGAAGGTACTTAGTAAGTGAAAGACGTATAAAAATTGTTTCTTGGGCTCATAAGAAGTAAAGAGAACTTCTAGCTGGAGGGATCAGGAAAGACCATGAAAGGTATGAAAAGGTATTTTATCTGTGCTTTGAAAGATAATTAAGGTGTTCAGCAAAGATGTTGATGTTTGGACATTCCAGATGGTCCATAGTGGCTTAAATGAGGGTATAGAAAATGGAAAGCATAGGGTATATCTGGAGAATAGAAAATAATCCAGTTTGACTAATATATAGCAGTAATTGTGTTGGAATCACCATATAATCACTATATAAATTTATTCCATATACATGTCAGAGTACACTGATTGTATAATATTTTAAAGGATTAAACAATTCTATTTCCCCTCCTAATAACTCTCAGTATTTCCCATGAAGTTATCCACTGATTTGGAAGTCAGAATGGTTGAATGAATTCCATTCTTTAGACATGAGATATAGTAGACAGAACATTGGACATGAAGTCAGGAACAATGAAGTTTAAATCCAATCTCAGATGCTTATTATTTGTGTGGCCCTGAGAAAGTCATTTAACCTCAGTCTGCCACCAACTGAAATACAGAAGTTACAAAGAGGAGTAGGTTTTGAGGGAAAGATGAGTTCCATTTTGGACAGACTGTTTGAGATACTTATGGACATTAGATCAAAATGTCCAATTTGAAATGTCCAATAGGTAGTTGGTGATGGAGGACCAGTGCTCAGGAGAGAGAACAGACTTAGAAATAAAGATACAAGACTTATCAGTATAGAGATGAAAATTAAAACCATGAGAACTAATAAGGTTACCAAGAGAAAGTGTAAAGGAAGGAGAAAGAAGAACCCAGGAAAGAATCTTTGTATACATCCACAGAGGAGCTGACATGAATGAATGAAAGGAGACAGAGAAAGTATGATTTGATAGAGGGACAACAAAAAGAAGGAAATATCCTCAAATCCAGAAAGTGAGGCTTGACAGTAGTATCAAACGCTGTAGAGAAGTTATTGAAGAAGAGAATTTTTAAAAAGGCCATCAGATTTGACAATTAAAGCAACTTTGGTGATGGGAAAAAACACTTTTAGTTGAGCGATAAGGTTGAATGCGAGATTGCAAAGTGTTAAGAAGAGAATGAGCAGAAAGGAGGTAGAGGAAATGAACATTAAACAGGTTTTTCTAGATGTTTGGTTGAGAAAAGGAGGAGAGATATAGGCCAAAAGTTGGGGAGTTAGTTGGGTCTAGTGAGACTTTTTCGAGTAGGGAAGTCCAGGTATGTTTATTGGTAGCTGTGGAAGAATCAATAGAGGAAAATTGAAAGTGATGAAGGGAGGAATGGATGCAATTGGCTGGAGAAGATAGGAGGAAATGGGATCAAAGGAACATGTGAGAGGATTGACCTTGGTCAAGAAAAGAACCCATCTTTATTAGAAACTGGAGTAAAAGAGAAAATGGGAAATGGTATCTAAAGATTACAAAATGAAGACATGACAAGAGAAAAATGGTAAATGGCCTTTATTTTCTCATACTTTAGTATGAACAGAGGTCTTTGGCTATGAAATTGAGGAGATGGTTGGCAGGGGAAGTTTAAGGAGAGACGGAAGGTTAGGAAATACCGTTGTAAACAGTAGTACAGAGAATCAATTAAGGAGGGCCTAGGGGAAATTATATAACATGAGTTAGAAGTGAACTCAGTCACTACCATTGCATGATTTTGTGAAGGAGGTAGACGGTGCGGGTAAACTAGGGTTAAGGCTTTTATCAAAGTGTGAATGGTGATAAGACAAGGAAGCAAAGGAGTATAATTCTGTGATTCTGGGACAAGTAAAAAGAGAAACAAATATAAGGTAACTGGAGGATCTGGAAAGACCTCATAGAGAAACTAGTGCCTGAATTGAGCCCTAATGGATTAAGGATTGCTAAGTCCTGTTGATTTAGAAATTACTATCTTTCTTTGTCTCCTTTTGCTTTTATATAGAACCTAGTTCAGGCTCTTGCTGTCTTTCAAATGGAATATTGAAATAATCTGCCTTTCTGGCTTTAGTCTATCCACCTTCAAATATGTCCTACATATTACTGCAGAGTAATTTTTCTAAGCATATATTTGAGTATGTCCCTCTAGAGCTGGCAATGACTTCCTATTGCCTATCAAACAAGTGTAAATTCTTTATCTTGGCAATCAAGGTCTCTTTCCACACCCTTGTACCAACCTGTATTGTCAATTTTATCTCACACCACTCTCTTTTATTTAATTTGTACTTTAACTGAGGTCACCATTCCCTGCATATATCCTTCACTTCTCCACCTCCATTCTTTGCAATGTCATTACCTAGGACTGGAGTGACCTCTCCTCTATCCAAACCTAGATAGTCAAAATACTGGTTTGATGTCTGTTGAAATCTTGTCATTCAAAGTGAAGTGCAGCTGGAGTACATAAAGAATTCTCTCGACCTTGTTTTTACCTGGTGGTAAATTACTTCTGAACCCATATAGTACATAGTATCTCTTTCATGGACTTATTATTTCCTATTCTGTATCATAATTTTTGGACTTAGCTACAATAATAGGTGGTAATTTCTGGGAGGTAATGGACCATATCCTGAACATTTCTCTCGGTGCCTAGCAGAGTGCTTTGCATGTAGTAGATACTTAATAAATGAGTTGAATTGCTGAATTCCTTGTTTCTGGTCCTTGAAGTAGTCAGATTTTACAGGACCCATGCAGATCCCACATAATCTCCAAACAAGCTTTATCCTTGGAAAAAAGTGAAATTTCAGGTTGTTGGTTTTTTGGGTTTTTGGGGGGCATTACCTCATGCTTTTTACCTTTTCTTACCCCATTTCTTCCTTTTATCATCCTGTTGCACTCATCCAATGGATTATTCCCATGTACACCAAATTGGTGTTCTAAAATAAGTGTTATTGAATGAATAATTGAAAAAAATATGTATTAGTTGTTTCTAGGTGCTAAGCACTGTATTAAACATGGGAGATTTTGGCTGCTGGGTGGCACAGTGGATAGATCTAGATCTGGAGTCAGGAAGACCTGATATCAAATCCAGTCTGGCTCTGTGAACCTGGGCAAGTATAAGTTTCCACATGTGTAAAATGTGGATAATAATAGCATCAAATGTCGCAAGAAGGAAATAATATTGTAAAATGAATTGCAAAGATAAAATGAGTAAAAATCTTTGAAAAACCTAACATGCTATATAAATTCTAGTTATCATCATTATCATTGTCTACAAAGAATCAAGACAGTTTATAGTCTCCGTGGATTTATATTCTAATATTCACATACAGGGGAGTAATAGTGTGGGAAAATTATACAAATTATGAATACAACTATAGGACTGGGGATTGTTATGCCCTTTCAGCACCAATAGAAATATTGATCTGCTTACCATTCTCAGAGTCAGAGTTGGAAAGGGAAGAAAGTACAAAGTAACATGGCAAGAAGATGGTGTGGTCAGGTTACTGGGGTCAGCTAAGTGCAGTAACTGTTTGCCAGGTTACCTGAGAACTAAATTCCAAAGAGACAAAAACTTAGAACATGACCTCTTCTTTGGGGTATTTTAATAAAGACTTTTAATGAAAACCTTTCATGATTGAAAAGAGTGAAGCTGTAGTAGTATCATAAGAGATGAGAATATTTTAGGGATTCCTTCCAATCAGACTACACAAGTTACAATCTATTCTAATTACTTATACGACAAGCTTTTTCTAAAGTCACTATGCCTGAAGAAGTTCCTTAGATTCTCAAAAATATCTCATTGTTCTTGATTGCTTTATTAAATGCAGCATTAAGTAATGGTGTCTTCTACTGATTCTATTATTTTAATTAACTTCAACTTTGTACCAAATGCTAGATTTAATTTTTAGTAAAACTATCTAATAGCCTGCAGTTTTTTGGTCAATTTATTTTCTTCATTTTTCCCATGATAAATGTAAAAAAAGGAAAAAACCCACATTTTTTTTTCTCACAACCATTCTCTCTTTACTTAGCTATTTGAATAGGAAAAAATATGCATGACAAGGGCAAAGTAAAAAAAAATGTATCGAATACACAATATTTCAGGCTCCATTATTTCTTAGAAATGATGGATCTCAAGTAGTTTCTTCTACTTGAAATAAGTCACTAATGCCTCTCAGAGAGAAAGAGAAATTATATTTTTGCCACTGAGGTCAAAACTACATTGAAGAATTTTGATTCTAGGACTGATTTATGTCATTTTAAAATTCAGTTCCATTGGTGTATTTCTTTCTTTTTTTCCTTGACCTAGAGAAGATAACCACAACTAACAAAAGAATTGATCGTATTGAAACTCTGAAGGAGTAATGCTGACCTACTTTAGCATGGTGAGAAGCCTGTCTCTTTCTCTACTTCATGATAAAAATTTATACGTTAAAAATCGAGGTTATCAGTCATACAATTTGTCTTCTCCTGTGATGCAGATTAAATTGTTATAACTTGTTCTGAACTCCAATCTACTTGACATCTGTCAGAAAACTCAGGTCATCTTTATTCCATTAGCAAGAGTCTCTGGTACAATAGCCCCTTCCACACTCATATTCATGTCAGGTATAATGGTCTACTTCTTGTCAGTCTTCCTTGTTAATGGGATCAACAAGTGCTGATACTAGCCATCCTTTCCCTGCAAGCAGATCAAAGAGATCATGCCTGATATTTCAAGGGCCACCAGGGGAAAAAAGAAAAAGGGAAAAAATCACTTAGACCCCATGTAATCATAGGTACATTCATTCCATTTCCAAATAGATAGTTATGTTCCTGTTTATTCCAAGCTATTGGTCTCAAAACTGATTTACAGCAAAGTCTACTAGAATTATTGGATAGCATGGACATTCATTTGAGGAAAATATTTAGTTCCTCAGAATTAGCTACCATAAGTGAAAAAAAACCTAATGAATCTGTAAAATAAACCCAGAAAATCACAAGAATTAGTTGCTCTTTCAAATATTTCCTATAGTTTTTGTATCTGGTTGAACAGAGTCAAATAATATTTACTGACTATTCACAAGTCCATTTTGTTCTGTAGACTTCAAAACATTCAGTGGTTACAACTTTGTGCTGTCTAGAATTGAGAGGTTCAATTCATCTTTACTTGTAGTTGGTTTTAGAATCTTTTGCTTGAGATGAAAGTTGATTCTTCTTTGGGTACAATCAATTATCTCAACACTAGATGCAGTGATATTGAAGTTTAAGGTTTATTTCATTCCATTTACTCTTCCTCAAAATGCGTTTTTAAGGCTTAGCATTTGGTTGGAGAGTTACAAAATCAATAACATATGATAAAGGGTGTGGTTATACTAGGGAAACCACATACCCTGGCCACATTGTAAGACAAAAGTTCAACCTTCAACCGCTAAAGAACACTGGGTACTCCATTTCTCCAGAATGTTTTACTAAAACAAGTTCCTATTTTCCTCAATGTTTCTTGACTGTTTTAAAAAATTATTATTATTACTGTAGCAAAGATAAAGTAAATAAAGACTCTTATCCAGGAAATTAAACTATCTGCTCAAACGGGAGTTTCAGAGGCTTAAAATAATGTTAATTTGGATGTTCCCTCTGCGCCTTCCTTATTCTTTCCCTTCGCCTTGCCTTTCCTTGCCTTCTGTTTCCTTCCTTTCTCATCCCTTCTCTTTTTCTTTCAGATTTTTTTTTCTAAATAAAGAAAACAGTGACGTATTAGTTACTAAAGAACATAGATCTCAAGACTTAAACTCCTTATTGTCACTAATAGGTTATTGTTAAAACACACACACATCATAATAATAAAGGAAACATTTATATAGTAATTCAGAGTTTGCCAAGTGTTTTACAAATATTAATCTTGTTTAACCTTCACAACCCTGAAGCTAGAAGCCATTATTATCCCCATTTTACAGATTAAAAAAAAACTGAGGTAAGCAGGGGTTAAGTAATTTGCCCGGGGTGACATAGTGAATAAATATCTGAGGCAGGATTTCATTGCATCCCTGACTCCAGTTTTAGCACTGTATTAACTATACTATACCATACCATCTAGCTGCCAACCCCCACCCCACATAGTATTGTAGCAAAGTTATCTAAATTTAAAAAATTTCCACATTTTGATTAGTTGTTTCATTCTTTGCCAGATTATTTTAAAATCTTAGTGTCACCATTCCATTTTTTTAAGTGTCAACTTCTCAACTCTGGCAGGATGCATTTCTCAGGTAAAGCAGAAATAAATAAATACCTTTCACTAGTACTTTGCTCTCTTGGTAAATTATGGCTGCATATTCTTTCATTATTTGATGCCCAGACTTTAAAGCATCCCTTTTTGAATTTTCTGGTTTTCTCATTCTCTTTCCTCACAGAATTTGTTTGCAAAACATTTTATGGAACTGGCAAGTTATTTGTGCTGCTTTCGTATTGCAGACTGCCTAATTCAATTGCAATTATTTGTAAACTGCTGCTGTAACTCTTCCTTGGCTAATGTCTGCAAACTGTTTGCTAAACAATAAACTTAATCATGCATTCATTGTTGCAAATGTCTTCAAACAGCTTCAGAAGAGAGCTGACTTGACATTTTTGCCTATTTGCAAAGCCATGAATGATGTTTTCTGAATAGTCCCTAAGTTCTATACCATTTAACTTGCGCCATATCTTTTGATTTGTTTTGTTTGTTTTATTAACTGTAATTGACTGGATGATGGACAAGACTGTGGCACTGTAGCTGTTGGCGCAATTAATGGACTTTTTCAATACAGGTAGATATACAAAATGGACACAATTAAAAAACAACGTAGAGGGAAAATACAAAGGGATTGTAAATGAAGGGGGTTATATGAAAATTATTTATTCAGTTCAACAAATATGCATATTAAGTGAGATTGCTACAAGGAGATAAATTACGACTAATTGTAACAATCTAGGGAAGAGGTGATGTAGTCCCAGAAGTAGAAGGGGAGGCTCTTGGACTTGAGAGATTTTCTGGAGGTAGATTGGAAGGTCTTCACTAAGGTCCTACTTGTCAAATGTAACTGACTTTGCATTCCCAAATGCAAGCCCTGAAGAATGTACATTCTGATAGGTTCTACTCAACTGGAAATGCTTCAAGTTTGAGATCAGTAGTATGTTTCCCAGGGACCAGACTAGGGCATTTTAAGAGGCATAACACTATATTGCCTGGAGGGTGATCAAGTTTTTGTAGGAACTCTTGAAAACTGTCTGCCAATTTGTAGACAGGTTGAGCTCTGCATACATAGGGGGAGTTTCCATGTCAGCAAAAATCATGAATTCTTGAAATATTCAAGACATCAAATTTGGGAATTGATTGGACATGTTGGGGTAAGTAAGCATCAAAGTTGATCAAAGGGGTTAAGAGCCTAGTTGATAAGGCAGAAGGTAGCATGATGCTGGGCAGCTAGGTAGAACAGTGAATAGAGTACCAGGCCTGGAGTCAGGAAGACTCCTCCTCTTGAGTTGGAATCCTGCCTCCTTAGCTATGTGACCCTGGACACATGACTTAACTCTGTTTGTCTCAGTTCCTTATTTGCAAAATGAACCAGAGAAGGAAATGGCTAAACCACTCTGGTATCTTTGCTAATAAAACCCCAAATGAGGTCATGAAGAGTCAGATGCAACTGAAAAATGGTTAACTGCAACAACAACAACAACAACAACCTGCTATTTATCCTTTGTCAGTCAACAAACATTTCTATACCTGTTCTCTAGAGAGCACAGTGCTAAGCAATTAAGGAGACATCAAGACTAAATAAGTCTCTGCCCACTAGGAGTTTATAATCAAAGAAGAAAACATATACTTCTTCAGTTAAATTATTTACTGATTCTTGTGGTACTGTGACAGATATTGTAGGGTAAAGCAAAGATCTAAAAGACATAGTCTTCTAAGAATGTAGTTAAGGAAACAAAACATACACAAATGGATACAATACAAAGAAATGTGTGAGATACACACAAATAAGTGTATTTTTTAATTCAGAAGATAAGGCCATTTATACTTAATGTTATAGAACCTTTATAAAGAAGTGGATCTTGAAATATATTTGGATAGATGGGTAAAATTTTGATGGAAAGGATGATAAAAGAGAGTAGGAAAAAATGATATGAACAATGATTTAATGGTTGAAGAGTATACATCACATGATTTAGTGAATTGTGAATAGTTCAGTTTGAATAGAGGAAAGTATTTAAAGGAGATGGGCCTGGAAAAGAAAATGGGGATGGGTTGTCAAGAGTATTAAATGTCAGAATAGAGTTTGGACTTTATATAATAAGCAGTAGTTAATTACTAAAAAAATTTTGAGCAGAGGAATGATGGGTTCAAAATTATTGGATTTTGAGTGTGTGTGTGTGTGTGTGTGTGTGTGTGTGTGTGTGTGTGTGTGTGTGGATGTATGTATGTATAGGATGACTCAGAAGAGCAATAGTATCCAGGGAATCAAAAGATTATTATAATTATCCAGGTAAGAGGCAATGAGAGCCTGATCTAGTTTGTTTATAAGAAGAGTGAAAAGGGGGGAATAGATAGGAAAAGTATGAAAGAGGTAGGATGAATAGGACTGCAGTTCTTTGGATAATATTAAGATAGAGAGAGAGAAAAAAATCAGAAATTTCCTCTGATCTCTCAAGTATGAGTGACTGGAAGAGTGATAGTTTCATTAAAGAGAGAATCCAGGAGGAAGATCTGGTTTGGGTTATAGTTGAGTAATGTAGATTCAAACTTATAGATTTTTAATGTGGTCTGTGGGACATTCAGATAGACAAATTAAGCAGGCAATTAGAAATGTGGAATTAGAGACTAAGAGAGAAATCAAGGCTAGAGATATAGTTTGCAGAACCATCTTTACAAAGGTGAAAGTTGAAAGATGAGAGTTGAAAACAGAATGCTAAATATTACCTCGGGGATGGAAAGATACAATAAAACAAACAGGGAAAGGTAGTGAAAAAGAACAAATAGAAGCAGTATAATTTAATGTCATAGGGAATATCAAAAGGAAGTAGATGGCCCACAGTGTCACATTGAAGAAAGGTTAAGAAAATGAGAACTAACAAAAAGATTCTGGGCATCAATGAGTAGAAGGTTAGTGGTCAATGAGAAAGAGTAGTTATAGTAGACATATCCCAAGACTCTCTCAACTCCAATCCATCTTATACAGTTGCCAAAGGGATTCTCCTAAAGCACGTTGTCTGATCATATAACCCAATAAACTTTAGGGGTTCCTTGTTACCTTCTGGTTTAAATACGAAGTCATCTGTTTGAAGGCTCTTCACAACTTGACCCCTTCCTATCTTTTCAGTTTCCTCAAAGTTTACTTTCCTTCCCAATTCTACAGTCCAAGAGGATCAAGTATACTCCTCACATGGAACTCTTTATTTTTTTTTGTCTTTTTACTGACTGCATTGCAATACTCTCCCTCTTTATCTGTACTTCTTCATCATCCCAGCCTTCCTTCATGATGCAACTCAAACATCACCTTTTGCAGGAAACCATTCTGGTTCCCCCAAATGCTAATGTCTTCTCCTCTGAAATTACCTTCTTTCTACTCTGTATTATCTTGCTTATATCTATACATTTACATATTCTCTTCCTTATTAGTATGGTAGCTACTTGAGGGAAGGGGCTACTTTTTTTTTGTTGTTGTTAGTTTGCTTTTGGTCTTCCTTTGTATCACCAGAGCTTAACATATAGTAAGCAAAAGCATATATTGCAAAACATTAAAGAGAGAGAATATGATGAGTTGCTTTATGTGACATTAAAAATTATTGGCGCTAAAAGGGAAAAAAGGAAGTAGGTGATAACGTAAAGATAGCAAAATTAAATAGAGTTGTTGTTTTTCAAAATAGGGAAAATGTATATTTCTAGACCAAAGGGAAGCAAACATTGGAGAGTAGTATGTATTGTAAATTAGTGATGAAAATCAGGTACCATCTACATAATCACAAGGTGAATATTTGAATTGTGATCCCCTTGTAATCTGGCTATCACTATGGTTAGAAAATTGGTAGAAGATCACCTTCAAAGAAGAATATCACCTTTTCTAATATCTATTGAATGGAAGAGCTCACATATTAAAGGGCTTATTTTAGGAATGGAAGTAAAATTGTGATTTTAGATTAGATAGGGGAACAGCTAGATGGACAAAGGCTCACACATGATATGCCCTTTCTGATGTCTGACTGCAGGAAGTAATACTGAAACAAGTGAAGCTAGATATAAAGAGCCATTCAGGCTTGGAAGGTACAATAACAAAGGCCTCACCATTTCCTTTGTGAGGTCCCCCCAAACATTCCATTGGAATCAGATCAGATATTTTCATCCTGTAAAAGTGACCACAAAACATACCTACCAAAAGTGCTCCAAACCACTATTACAGTCAACCCACAAACCCCAACTTCTCTCCAGCTTTCCAAGAATGTTTACTTTCTAATGAAAACCATAAGACACAACTCTAAGGCAATCCCACAAGTAAAATTGTGTACTCCACAGTTAGATAAGACACATTGCATCTGTCATTCTTGAGTATCAATATAATGGTGACAGTGACCAGCACAAATCTGGATCTTTCAAATGTTGCTGAAATCCATTTGTTGCTTATACAGCCAGTGTGTAAGCTTCTCCCTTAAAACTACTAAACTGAATAATCAAAGGTCATTAAAAAAATGTACACTTACTTGACAGTGTCTTCTTGATCATTTTTGAAAGGTGCAGCAGGCATAAAATGTAATATTGATTGCTGGGACATATTCCATCCCCTCTCTCAGAATCATTTAAGAACATCAAATCATTTGTTTTGATCCATAGCAGAGCATGTCTCTACTAAAACCTTGAATTTGGGGCCTCTTTATTTCAGCTGCAATTTCTTTATTTCTTTTCAGCACTTCTTCTCTCAGTTGCTTCTCCCCTCGTTGAGTTTCTTAGTTCTTGTCGCCTCTTCTGCTCTCCTCATAGCTCCTGTTCTAATTTCTATCTGTCATTTCCCCTGCTCTCCTGAGTGCTCTTAGCTTCTGTTCTAATTTTTCATGTCTTCTCCCAGTGCTGCCCTCCTTTCTTTCTCCCTGACCCTCTCCTGCTCTCCTTTCCGTCTCTCTGACTCTTACTTTTCCACATCCCTTCAGAGTTACTGCAGCAGGCTTTCCTTTGGTTTCCCTTTTTGCATACTGCCCAGGAACAAGGGCTAAGACGGACTATCTGGCTCCACTTTGCATCAATTCCAAGTTCAGTGGGGAAAAACAACTACAACTTCATAAACCCTTAGACTCAAACTTAAAATCTATCTTGTATAAATTTTCCCACCCCCACAGCTGAAATGTGGATTCTAATTATGGTTGGGATAATTGTTGAGTCTCTCCTGTTGCTACACAGGTATCCTAAGTGGGGGAAAAACCCTTCTCTCAAGAAACCTGTCCAAACGAGTCTAGGGGACTTGAGCTGAGGTTTCTCAATATCTTGACATTTAGCCAAGAGTTTACTGTTGCTTTAATAAATCAATAAGTACTTACCATGTACCAGGCATGGTGCTAAGTATTGGAAATACAAAAAGAGTCAAAAGACAGTCCCTGCTCTCAAGGAACTTACAATGTAATGGGGGAGACAACATACAAACAAGTACAAAGCAAGCCACATACAGGATGCAAAAAAAATCATTAACAGGTGAAAGGCATTGGAATTAAAAGGGATTGGGGAAGATTTCATGTATAATGTGGGATTTTAGATGTTACTTAAAGGAAACCAGGGAAGTCAGTAGTCAGTGTTCCAGGACTGGCAGATAGAGAGAATACAGAAAGTAGTTTATACTTTTCAAGAGAGAGTTCCTGGGGTTCTGACTTCAAATCTCTCCTCATTGGTGCAGGTGGATAACAGTGAAATAACGTTTTTGTGGCATGTTTCTTTCACAGAATGTCATGTCAAATAGAAAATGGCAGGGCCCCCATATATATTTTATAATATGCTATTTTACAATGAGAGAAAGAAATTTCTCTTGGGCTTGGAAATCAAGTTTGGACAGAAATTTAACATTCCCACTCAACAACTTTTTGATGCAAGAAGTAAAAGATATTCTGTCCCTACTGGGGTTGCTCTTCAGAACAACAGAGCTTGCTTTCCTCATAAGCCTTCCAAGTTTGGAAATGTTTTGTGTGTGTGTGTGTGTGTGTGTGTGTGTGTGTGTACAAAACCATTGTTATAATAATTTATCCCTTCTCACTTTCATTTTAACAAACACCTTGGGAGAAGAACCATTCTACAATAACATTATCACTATTTAATTTCTGAAATGGAAATGTGAAGGCTCTTCATACTAAAGACTATAAAAATGAAAATCCCTCTATCATCAATTGGTCCTTTCTAGAATACCAAATACCAAATTTGGCCCACTTAACTTGGGCAGAAAGATCATATTTAAAATTCAAATCTTAAAGTAATGGACATTATCACTTATTCTACTAAAAGTGATGTATCCATCCTCTAGGGAAAATAATGTAAAATCTCTTAAGAAATGGTTAATGAAATTTCATAATACTTCTGCACGGTGACCTGAGTGATGTTGTACCCATTTTACACATGGGTGAATTAAGGCTCCAAATTAATTGACTTGACAGGGCTCAACCAATGAGTTATAGATAGATCTAGGAATTAAATAGAAGAGAACTTAAACTCAGTCTCTCTGATTTAATAATTCCAAAGCTCAGATGGTCATGGAATAGTGCTATGAATTTTTTCTTAAGCCTCAAAAACCTTGGGTTAATAGAATTGTACACATATAACATTTTATTCTAACTACTGGTAAGATTGCTAATCCAACTGTAAATTTTATAAAATGTTTAAGGATAAGGTACAAATTTAGCTCTAAATATAAGTTTCTGATTATCCCCTCTTCCTAATTGGATTATTTTCCTTGTCTAATAAACTCCAGGTTTTTCTAAGAATGAACAGAAAAACAAAAACAAGGTGGATGGAAGGAGACTCCAAACTTTGTTGAGAAACAGGAAATGGTGTGAAACCTTACTTGCCCTCTCTGCTGTGAAGAAGTTTGTAGTACAGTAACCTTGCATGCTGCTGTATAAACTACCAACAGATATGCCAGAGGTCAGGATTGAATGGGAGGTAAGGTAGGCAGCTGCTTATACCCCAGCCCCTGGGGCAATATAACAAAGGATCCTTTTCGATATTAAAAAAAATGCGCACATTTTAAAAGTCACGAAATCTTCCTCTCCTTGGCAATAGGAATTTATCTTATGATGTTAAATTGCATATATTGCTGTGAAGGTTTAAAGCCTCTGGTGGACAGGAATACACAAGGAATATTATTTTCAAACCTTCCCTAAAGTACCCAAATCCCTTGTCCCAGTTCTGATACAAGGTGTGGGAGACCCTACAGTAGGTGGTATAAAAATTTATTTCATCCCAATCAGAAACATCCAATACCTAGGAGACCCTAGGAATTTCATAACAGATCGATTCTAGAATTCTCTCAAGTAGGGAAATCTGCAAGGAAAGAGAAAGATTGGGAATATGGAAGAGATTATGAGGAACAAAAGGAAAAGAATCTCATAAGAAAGTAGGCATCTACCTTACTTTCCCTCCATAAAAATAATGGTACATATAAGTTTTCATTTTCCTCCTCTTCTTTTTCCTTCTTCTTCTCCCTCTGCTTCTTGTCCTCCTGGAGGGGAAAAAAAGATGGTTCTGAATAGGAAGGTACTATGTTGAATCTGAGGAAGTCATATTAGCTTGAATTGGGAAGACTGGATGAAAGTCAACAGACCAAAGGGTACACACAGCCTTCTAAACTATATCTCATATTTCAACTAACACACTGGAACACATATCACTGGCAGATATTTTTCATAGTTATATTACTAGCTATAAACAGAGCTCTAAGGGAAAAAATACAAGGTAGGATAAATTCTTTCCTGTTGTTGCTCTCCCCTCCCTCCATTTCCTTTCTCTTCTCTCTCTCCTCATAGTCTCTACTTACCTCTTTGTCTTGTCCAGGACCCACCCTAAGTTTGGGAACCAAAAAGGACAAATTCCTGCAATGGGAAGGCCCAGAAGCATTAGCTTAATGTGAGGGGTGGGGAAAATGTGGCC
Organism: Pseudocheirus occidentalis; assembly: GCA_028646575.1. Taxonomy (NCBI): domain Eukaryota; kingdom Metazoa; phylum Chordata; class Mammalia; order Diprotodontia; family Pseudocheiridae; genus Pseudocheirus; species Pseudocheirus occidentalis. The sequence goes on along the minus strand of CM053598.1, from coordinate 106,377,798 downwards.
TTGAGGATGTATGTAGCCTTCTAAGTCCTTAAATATGATCTTTGAACTGAGTCCAAGTTTTACAGAACAAATTCTTTAATTAAGGGGATTTGTTCTGTGAAGTTTGGAATCAGTCACAGGGTAGCACTTAAGGACCTAGAGGGATACATGTGGCCTCGAGGCCACAAATTCTCCAAACCTGGTTAGTCCCTGCAGAATCAGCATGCATTTAGCTCAATCAACACAAGCCATTTACAAATGATAATGATATTAATAACAATGTAATTTATATATCACTTTAATATCTACAAAGAACTTTAGAAATATCTCTATTTATTCTTACAACCTTAGGCACTATTAGATATTTCTATTTTACAGGTAAGGAAACTGAGGCAGACAAAAGCCAAGTGACTTACTCAGTGTCCTACAGTTAGTAAGTATCTACTAGCAGATTTTAATCCAGGTTTACAGGAAGGATACAGAACTGCTGTTTAATCATGAATAGAGATGGACTCCATATTGTTTTAAAACATGCATATATATATATA
>CM053598.1:106352900-106376771 GCA_028646575.1 Pseudocheirus occidentalis | reverse complement strand
ATAACCATGTTCAGAACAAGAATAGAAAGTAATGAAGGGATGGGAGGGAGTCTGGAGTCATTGAAATACTGTGGCAGTAGGCAGATGGCAAGATGACCTGCATGGCTGAGTCGATGGGAGTGACATATAGTTTGGTCTAAGATCTCAGGCCAGCTTGACATAGCAGCCTTGTTAAGATTGCTTGTTAAGGTCATTAATTAATATTGGACCCAAAGGCACAAGTTGTAAAAATTAGTCAATTAGTTAAATTTCATAAGGGCTGGCCCCATGTATTCTGGAAGTCCAGGGTAAAGAGTACTGGTCTAGGTGGGGAGAAATGTGGCAGCATTTGTGGGCAGATAGTAAAATGCTATGGGAAGACTGTTGGCACTCAAAAAAGCATAGTCTGATCTGAGGATTGGGGCCAACTAGAAGATCTACCCTTATGAAACATCACAGTTTTTTTCCTGGTCTGTTCACAGGCTCTCTTTCCCCTCTATTTCCCTTTCTCACCTCCATATGCCTAGAATGCCTCATCTCTATTAGATTTTTAAGCTCTTTGAGGGCAAGTACTGTCTTTTGCCTCTTTTTGTATCTATAGAGCTTAGTGTAATGCCTTACATATAGTAGACACTTACTAAGTGTTTATTAATTGATTTATTGATTGCTCTTGCTCTCGCTCTCTCTCTTTTAGAATGCCTAGTTTCCATCAAGACTCAGTTCATATATCATATTTCTTTTTTTCTCTTTCAAGGCATTAGTGTTTCTTTCTTCTCAAATTATGTTGTGGAGACATATCTAAAAGTTTTGCATTTATTTTTGTATATTCAATACTTTGGTATATTGCCTCATACATATTAATCTACTTAATGCTTATTGGATTGGGTTATATTGACTTCATACTTCCTATCCTAATCAGATTACCTCCTTCCCAACCCAGGATACCAACCCAGGATAACACAGCTTGTAAGAAGAGAAACCAAAGCTAGAACCCAGGTCTTCTTACTTTTAGTCTAGTGTCCCTTCCAATATAACACCAGGATTTAGACCCAGAAGATCTGAATCCTAATTTCATTTATGCTACTTGCTACCTTTTTAATTAACCTTGGATAGGTTATTTAATCTCTTTGGTCCTTAATTTCCTCATCTGTCAAATGATATTAGAGAGGAGAAAAAGACAAAACATCTCTGGTCCTTAAGAAGCTTAGTTCATTTATTCCTAGTTGATTTCGATGACAAATATTTGTCGATGCCTAAGGCAAGCCTAACACTGTATAATAGGCTGATAGAACTGTAGTTGAAGCATCTCTCTTGAAGTGTCACACACACACACACAAAATTAACTTGACAACATGTCATATAGAAGCACAATCTTTATTTGTGATTTTATGGTGCCCATCAGTTTAGCATCCAGATGTTCTGACAGGCTAACATAAAGAAATACTCAGAAAGAGGAAGAATATTCTCTTCTGTTCTAAATTTGAGGTTAGTTTGGGACCAAATTCTCACCTTAATTCAACTCCCTTTTCTCCAGGATGAAATTTTGGTGAACAACCTACAGATGTCTAGAAGGTAATTTGTAATACAGCTAATATATTTTCCTCTGCCATTCATAATTCCTTCATTTAATATAAAGAGGAATTTGATGTGTGACGGAGGATATTGGAGGATATTTTATTATGTGTAATCATTCTTCCCCCTCTGATGTTGATGGAGGTATTTTCATTCTTTCCACTTCAGTTAAGATGAATCTCATATATCTATCATAGGAGCTAGTATAAAGACCCATGGACAATTTGTGTGACAGCTTCAGAAGTAGATATTTACTCGTCTTATTGGCCCAGAGAAGCAATACTCTATTGGTTAGTGATGCTCTAGAGTAGAGATAGCTGCCTGTCTTATTGACTTGGGAAATTCGCTAACTTGGCAACTCCTGACCATTTCATCTTCACATTTCTTTCCATTAGTTTAGCTATGTCTAAAATGACGTAGAGTTTACACTCCTGATTTAACTAATCATTAAGGTGGCTCAGCTCTCCTCAGGAGTGTCCCACACTATCCCTAGTGAGGCCACTAGGGGAAAGAACCATTCTTTCAGTACATTTTAATACAGACCTACCACATAGTGGTATTGTATATGGGCAGAGGGTGTGGAGTCATTCTTGGCTCCATGTAAACCCACTGAACAATGTGCTCGGGTGAGTTTACACAGGTCTGCCCTTTGACCAAGAGGTCAGAGTATCATGATCATTATGCACTTTGCTACTCTCAGATAAAAGTGCCTGAGAAATATTTCTTTCTAGTTCTTACTTCTGGCTGTAGTGCTATATGAGGTAAGCCAATTGCCAAAAAGCCAGGAAATAAACTGAGGTTGATAAAAACACTGTTCAATTTTGGGGTGGAGGGATGGGAGATGTTTTCCATTTATTTTTAAATTAAAGTTTCATGCAAGTCCCTGAAAAAAATAACCCATAGGTTCTTTAGCCCTATTGTTTCAACTTTTAATAGTGAAGTCAATGTGTGCCTCCAACTAACTGCTGGGTATTGTTACATGATTGCCAGGTTGTTTTATGTATGTGGAGCAACAAAACAATATAAGGTGACAAACAAAAAGATGGAAAAATATATAAAAGGAGGAAAAAGTTGACTATGTGCTACCTCAGGCTTAAAACTATTCTTACACACTTTGCCACGAAGTCTATTAAAGCAAAATATAGTGGAAATACAATATACGGCAATGAATGTCTTCAAACTAGCAATTTAGCGCTAAAGCTGAGGGCAGTTCTTATGCACCGACTTTTAATACCTAGACGATTTGTGGTCTCACAAAGTTCCTGCCTTAGGCAAGAGTTGTGCTGTGTTCTAATAGGTCTAGTTTGTTGACTGTCAGAATAATGGAGAATTCAGGAGCAGAGGGGCTAGATGCTGTAAACAGCTGAGACAATTAGGAGGCCTGTTGGGAGGAGAAAAAGACTGGTTTGCATTCAGTCACAGGGTTGAAAAAAATGTTTGCTCAGGAAACTCCTGGGTGACACAGTTTGAATCCTAGCAAGCCAGTTTGGGGAGTATTTTTTGAGTCATCTGCCAGTCTTACTTTTGCTTTTTGATTGGGAAAGTGAACAGATTGTGAAAATATATTGGCTGAAAATATCAATTGCTAAGTTTGTTACCTTAGATCCTATGTACCCATTTCTTGTGAAAATCATCGATAATAGTATGGTCCCTGATGGTAGAGGGGCACAGGTAACAACAGATAATACAAAAATAATTTCTCTTTAGCTTTAGTTGTTGAGGATCTGTTGATGGATATTGAGGGTCTGAGCTTGGTGGAGGCTCTGTGAATGTGGATTAGAAGACAGATATAAAAGATGGAGGTAGAAACATGATTTGATCACTGATTGGATATGTGGAATGAGTAAAAGTGATTGCTGATATAAATAAAAAATAATGGATAATATAAAAATGATTTCTGTTTAGCTTGGAGGTCTTATGCACAATTAAATTTTTTTTTTAACATTTGCAAGCAGCAGATAAGAAGGCCTACATATCAATAGGTCAGATATGGGTGGAAATTCCTTATATCTATTTTCCAGTACTCCTGTGGTCTGTGATCTCATGCATGTGCCTATTCCTTCAGTGCTGTTGATCCAACTCATTCATGACTGGTCACTCTATATGATGCTCATCCATATCTTCCACAAATTTTCTATGAGAGGTCACTCAACCAGCATGTTGAGGGACTTCCTTATGTTCTCATATTATGTGGTGACAAGTAGAATATGTAAGTATGCTAACCTTTATGGTTTTTCTTGCTCCAGCCCATAATTCCTCATTTGTAATTTGTTACAGCCTGGTGACACCCACCATTTGCTTTTCCATTGTCTTTTGGCTCCCAACTTTAATTCTATAATTTACCAACATGTTAAATCACCAGAAGAATATTATTTAAAAGATGAGTCTTTGTTTCAACTAGACACTTGGGGACATTAAGTCTACTTTGCAGTTTCCCAAAGGTAACCGACCGTGTTCTCTCTCTCCTCCTTTTTAGTTTTGGGCCTATACTTATATCCTTTAGTTAATGAAGTTCTTTCACATTTTGGATTCCATTAAAGTAGAACCCCTACCCACTGTAGGGGCAATGGTAACGGGAAGTAATCTATATAAAATAGACAACAAACATTTACTAAGTTCCTACTATGTGCCAAGCACTTTTCTTAGATGTTAGGGATACAATGAAAACAGTGAAATAGCTCCTATCTTCCAGGAGCATATATTCAATTGGGAAAACAACGCAGACACATATAAGTAATAAAAAAGGTAATGGGGGGTCACTAAAAGCTGGTGATGTTAGAACAAATTTCATGTAAAAAGGTAGTGCCTGAGCTAAATCTCAAAAAAAGACTGGTATTCTATAACACTGAACTGGACTGAGTGAATCTGTCATGGAAGATAGCTAAGTATGGAAGTGGTACGGAGATGGGAAATGGAGCACCAAGTTTGAGAAGCAAGAAGAAGGTCAGTTTAACCAAATCATAAGGGATAAGAAGGAAGCAATATATAATAAAGTGGAGGTAGGTTAGTGGCAGGTTATAAAGGGCTTTAAATGCCAATCAGAAGAGTTTATGTTTGATCCTGGAGGGAATAAGGAACCTCTAGAGATTATTGAGTAGAATGATGTGATCACTTCTCTTTTGGGAAAAGTACTTTTACCATCATGTGGAGGATTAATATAAATGAATAAAAACTTGAGACAGGGAGAATAATTAGGATACTATTACAAGAGTCAGAGGTGTTGAAAGTCTGAATTTGGTGGTGGCTGTGTGAGTGTAGAGTAGAGGATAAATATAAAAGATGTTTGGAGGTAGAAACAATAAGATCTGGCAACTGATTAGATATATGGAGTGAGTGAGAATGAGGTCTTAATGATGATATTGATGTTGCAAGCCTGGCCGACTGGAAGTTACATTGGCAAAAAACCAAAATTAAAAAAGAAGTTTGGGAAGAGGGCTAGGCTTTGTAGAAATGGTAATGGATCTATTCTGGGCATGTAGTGTTTGAGATGCCCTTGGAGTAACCATTTTGAAATATCTGATACACAGTTGGTGATGAGGGACTAGAGCCTGGGAGAAATATAGAAATCTGGGACTCACATACAAAGAGAAGATAGTTAAATTCATGAGAACTGATTCCAAAGAACTGCCATTTTACAGGACCTATTGCCCTATCCCCAAGAAATGGGTAGGACAATGAGTAGGTATATAAAGGGAACAAATATTTATTAAATTTTTATTATGTGCCTGGCGTTGTGCTAAGTGCTTTACAAATGCTATCTCATTTGATTTGAGGACCCTGACTATTTAAAAGGGAATGAAACCATCCTGTTTGCTGAAATATTATCACTTGAGAATTATTAAGGATCTCCTTAAGTGGGAGAGACACTGACTTCCTTATGTGTCTTGGTTCCTTTAAAGTCAAGACAGGTCATTTCCTTTAAAGGGAGGGCTAACTATAAAGCCCAGAAGTGCTTCTGTAAAAAGCAGCACTCCCTAGGTAACTTGTTCAGTGCAACCTTACATTCTGCCAGAGTTCACTGTTGTCTCTACCCTTATTTAGGCCACTACCTGGCCACTCTGATAGCTGTTCAATTTTTGTTGTGGCTTATTGAACATCCCTTTATCTATGTTATCTGGCACTGAACCTGTTTGTACTTGTAAACTCCCCTCTGTCCCTGTGAATTAGCTGCACTACTGAGGAGTTCTAACTTTGTCTTTTCTTATCCTGTTCTCTGATTTGTCCTCTCATCTGTTCTTGCCCTGACTCCAGTTCAGATTGCCCTAGGCATTAGCTTTCATCTCCCTTGACCAAAGATCTGCTTAAATTCCATGTTAACTGTCTAAGCACATATCCAGGCCTTTAGTGTTCCATTCTACTTCTCTAGAATCACCATCAATTGCCAAGTCTCAATAACTAAAGCCAGTGAAATTGAAATAACCTGATTTATCTAGAATGGTCTGCCATATATAGAGAGAGAGGGAGAGGGAGAGAAAGAGGCAGAGGAGAAAGGAAAGGGGCAGGGAGAGGGAAAGGGAGATGGAAAAGGAGACAGACGGAGAGGGAGAGGGAGAGAATGAGAATAGTATTACTTCATTTGGAATGGCAAAAGCTGAGAGACGATATAGGCTCATAGAATCATCAATCTAGAGCTGGAAGGGGTTGTCAGCGTTTACCCAGGCCAATCTTTTCATTTTAGATGAGAAAATTGAGTCTCTTGGAGATTAAGTGACTTTTCTAGTTCCATCGATATCTGCAAAAATCTTATAGAATATGACTAAGGTAAAATAGATGTATTAACTAAATTCCAGCAAACTAGAAAGAAGTTGTAACCTTTAAAAAGCTTGAAATAGTTAAATTTAAGAAAAAAAATAAAGACGGTTTTACGTATCAGAAAGAATTCTTGTGGAACTTCTTATTTCAAGATGTGGTACAGGTTGAAAATATATAAGTCAATCCTTAGATTTGAAGGATGTCTCTGGAGGATGTTTGGAGTGGGGAAGGTACATTCAATTTGATAGGTATTTATTGCATGAATATTATGTGGAGGACACGGTGCTAGTTGTTAATGATACAAAAACAAAAACGCAAAAACAAAGGAGTTCCTGCCCTCAAGAATCTTACATTTTCAGTGGAAGGGAAGGAGTATGGAAAGGGAGAGGATAGAACATGTACATGGATAAGTAAATACAGAATATATACAAAATTTTTTAAAAAGTCATTTCAAGAAGTAGTAAGGTTAATAACTGGATAGATCAGAAAAGACCTTTTAGGAAGTGGCACATAAGTTGTGCTTAGAAAGAAACTAGGGATTGTACGTGGAAGAGGTGATGATGGAATTCATTCCATACATGGATTGAGGTTTCCATGACTTCATGGAAAGGCACGAAATTGAATTTAAATAAAACTAGAAAAAGGTCAAAGAAAATTAACATGTGAGGCCAATGTTACTTTTTTGCTATTGCTGAAGACCAAGCTGAAAATACTCAATGATCTTAATGTGTCATCATGATTTGATTTTGGGGAGATGCTATATTACTTGCTTTGATCTGAAATTGATAGTATTCTTTGGAATCACATTCAATTTTTCTTAGCTGGCTATGACAAAATTATGCCAGTAAATCTGGAGGGAACATTTAATATAAGAAAAAACCCAAAGTGACATTAATTCTATATATGACATTATCTATGCAGACCTAACCTAGATTGTTTATGATGTCCAAGCTAGATTATGAAAATATTAACTGATATGGCTTCAGGCAATAACATAATTCCATTTGTATTTTGTCGACAAGATTTTCTCTTTCCCTTAGTCTCTATACTTGAAACTTTACTTGAGCCTAAAGATCTGTTAGGTAGAGGTGCTATTTTTATTTGATTTTTTTCCTGTTTCTGTGATGACTTCTAAGTACAGTGTACTTTACGTTTATCAACATAACTTTAAACCCCTCCAATTTTTAGGCTGAAATAAGCTATTGGAGACTTTAATTTATCTTTTCAATGAGCAGAATCTATTTATTAAGAAATTAACAAATCTGTTTTCTATCCATTCCACTTCTTGTCCCCAGCTGGAAACTAGAGAGAAAAGTAGAAATTGAAAGCATCCACCCTTCCCTTACCAAAAGAGACTGAAAAATGAAAACTCTCAGAATTATAGCCAAATTCTAGAGCTCCTAAGTCAAGAAGAAAACATTGCAAGCAGCTAGAAATAATTCAAATACAGTAGACCCACAGTCAAGATCACACAAGATTTGGAAGCTACTACTTTAAAGGAGCAGAGAGTTTAGACCACGATATTCTGAAAGACAAAGGAGTGGTGATTACAACTAAGAATAATTTAGCCAGAAAAAACACAAATTTAATCTGAGACGGGGAAAATGTATATTTGATGCAATAGAGCATTTTCAAATGTACCTGATTAAAAAAAAAAAGTCTAGAGCTGAAAAGAAAATTCGACATTCAAACAAAAAAATCAAGGGAACCATAAAAAGATAAAATGTAAGTTTTAATAAGCAATCTAATAAGATTACACTGTTTACATTCCTATATGGGAAGATGACATATGTTACCTCTAAGAATTTTATCATCATGAGGGCAGTTAGAAGGAGTTTACTTACAGGGTATGGGTGAAAGTTGATTATTTTGGGACTATCTCAAAAGAATGGAAAGGTGAAAAAGAGAGCTGCACTAGGGTAGTGGGAGAAGAGGATGGGATCTAATCTGTCATGTACCTATCTATCTATAAATATGTACATGTGTAGGTAGATATTAACATCTATATCTAAATAATTACACAGAAAGATTTGGGTATAGAAATTTATATTACTCCACAGGAAACATGAGGGGAAGCATCTAAAAGAAAAGGAGTGTGTGTGTTTTTGTGGGGGGGGAAGGGGTGATAAGAGGAAATGCAGATTAATGGTGGGAGTGGTTAGAAGCAAACAGACTTTTGAGGAGGATACAGGATCAAAAAATGACAAAGATAAACATAAGAGAATAGTCAAGGGAAGTACACAGTGATCATAAATGAATATGAATGGGAGGAACTAAATATAAAATAGAAGAAGATAGAATTATGGATTAGAAATCAGAATGTAACACTGTTGTTTACAAGAATAAACAGAAAAACAAAGAGTTAAAATAAGAGGCTAGGTCAGAATCTATTATGCTTCAGCTGAAGCAAAAAGTCAGGAGGTAACCATCATGAACTCAGATAAAACAAAAGCAAAAACATACATAATTAAAAGAGATAATCAGGGAAACTACATTTTACTAAAAAGTAGTAAAGACAATGAATAATATCAATATTGAACATATTTGCACCAACTAGCATAGTGTCCAGATTTTTGAAGGAAAAAATAAATGAGTCATAGGAATTGTAAATGAGTTACAGTAAAACTGTATTAGTGGGGAACTTCAGCTTACTGCTTTCAGACCTAAGTCTAATAATAATAATCAAGAAAGATTATAAGGAGATGAATAAAATATTAGAAAAGTTAGATATGATTGACCCCTGAAGAATACTGAATAGGAATATAAAGGAATATATCTTTTTTTAGCTGTACATGGTACATGTGCATGACACTCTAAAAAAGTATTTTTGGGGGCCTAAAAACCTCACAAACAATTGTGGATAAGCATAAATATCAAATGTATCCTTTCCAGACCATAATAAGATAAAATTATTTTCAGTAAAGACATTTTGAATCACAGATTAAAAATTAATTGGAAAGTAAGTAGTCATGAAGACACACAGTATGACCAGGGTGAATTTACACCTGAAATTCAGGGCAGGTTCGATAATAAGAAAACTATAAGAATAGTTCATGATGGTGTCGTGCGCGTGAGCCCTGTAGGGCCGGGGAGGCACCAGCTGCCGCGCGGGGAGGAGGCCGAGGCCGCAGCTTGAGGGAGGCCCCGGCCCCTCTGTACGCGTGGGTGTGAATGACTTGGGGAAGGGGAGGCTAGCCGAATTGGGCTGGCCTGGCGCCTGTGCCTGTGTCGGGTGGAGCCGGTGTGAGAAGAGAGATCCCCTCCCCCCAACCCCTCCCCGCCACCCGGGATAATCAGAGTTTTTGGCCGGACTCTTCTGCCCACCGAGAGAGTGCGGAGTCAGGCGGAAAGAAGCACACACCATGGCGCTGAAACGGATTAATAAGGAGCTTAGTGATTTGGCCCGTGATCCTCCAGCACAGTGTTCTGCAGGTCCAGTTGGGGATGATATGTTTCATTGGCAAGCCACAATTATGGGACCTAATGACAGCCCATATCAAGGCGGTGTATTCTTTTTGACAATTCATTTCCCTACAGACTACCCCATCAAACCACCTAAGGTTGGATTTACAACAAGAATTTATCATCCAAACAAACAGTAATGGCAGCATTTGTCTTGATATTCTAAGATCACAGTGGTCTCCTGCTTTAACTATTTCTAAAGTTCTTTTATCCATTTGTTCACTGCTATGTGATCCAAACCCAGATGACTCCTTAGTGCCAGAGATTGCACGGATCTATAAAACAGACAGAGACAAGTACAACAGAAGATCTCGAGAATGGACTCAGAAGTATGCCATGTGATGCTACCTTAAAGTCAGAATAACCTGCATTATAGCTGGAATAAACTTTAAATTACTGTTAAAAAAAAAGAATAGTTCATGATATCAATAACAAAAAATACGATTATATCAACAGATACATAAAAATACTTTTGTCAAAACAAAACGCATTTTCATATTAAAAAAACCTTAAAAAGCATGGGAATAAATGAAAATTTTCTTAACATGATAAATAGTATCTTTGTAACACCAAGAGCAACATTATCTATAATATGAATAAACTAGATGCCTTTCCAATAAGATCAGGGGCAAAGCAGGAATGTCCATTATCTCTAAAGTTAAAGAAATTGTAGATATAAAAATAGGCAATAAGGAAATAGCACTATCACTTTTGCAGATGATTGGATGGTACATTTAGAGAACTCTAGAGAGTAAACTAAAATTTTAGTTCAAATAGTCAATAACTCTTGCAGGATATAAAATTAGCCTAGATAAATCATCAGAAATTCTATATATTGCACAAATAAAAATAAAAAACCAGGAAGAAGAAATTCAAAGTGAAATACCATTTAAAATAACTGCATTCAGTATAAAATACTTGGGAATCTAATTGCCAAGACACGTACATGAGTTATATGAACAAAATTACAAAACATGATTTCACATAATGATAGATGGAAAACTGAAGAAATATTAATTGTTCATAGGCTAAATCAATACAATAAAAATGACACTACCTCAATTAATTCAATAATACAATAACATACTAATCAAACTACCAAAGAATTACTTTTAGAGCTAGACTTTGAAAAAAATAGCAAAATTCATCTGGAGGAAACTAAAAAGTCAAGAATATCAAGGGAATAAAAAAAAAAGTAAAGTAAGGGAGCTTGACAGAATCAGACCTCAAAACTATATTACAAAATAATAATCATCCAAACAATTTGGTATTGGATAAGAAACACTGTTTAATCAGTGAAATAGATTAGGTACACAATTGATAAAGCAAATGAGCACAATAACTTAATGTTTGATCAAATGAAGTCTCATTTCTCAAATATATCAAGAGCTTAGCTAAATTCATAAAAGATAGGAACAATTACACAATTGATAAACAATTAAAGGATATGAATAGGCAGTTTTCAGAAGGAAGAAATCAAAGCTATTAATAGTCATGATGGGGTTGAAAAGCCCCATTGGGGTGGCTAAGATAACGGAAAATGAAAATGACAAATAATGGATGAAATATGGGAAAATTGGAGAATTAATGCACTGCTGGTAGAGGTTTGAATTAGTCCAATCAATTTGGAAAATAATTTGTAATTATACCCAAAGGGCTCTACAATTCTGCATACACTTTGACCTACCCAACAATACTGCCATTATTCAAAGATAAAGGGAAAACACCTATACATACAAAAATATTTATAGCAACTCTTTTTGTGTTGGTAAAGAATTGAAAACAGAGGTATACTGATCAGTTGGGGAATAGTTGAACAATTACAGTATATGAATATGATAGAACACCACTGTGATACAAGAAATGATAAAGGAGTTTGTTTCAGGGAAAAAAAAACTTATGAAGACACATGAACTGATGGAAAGTGAATTGAGCAGAAACAAGAAAGCAATCTACAGAGTAACAGCAATATCATAAGTATGATCAAATTGTCATTATCTCTGACCAGTACAGTGATCTATCTACCACAACTCCAAAGGAATCATGATATAAAATACTGTCGACTTCCCTATAAAGAACTGATGGTTTTAGAATGCAGAATGGAGCATACATTTTTCCTTTATTTTTCTTCCTTTTTTGTATGTGGGATATAACTAGTGTAGAAATAGGTTTTTCATTACTGTATATCGATAATAGGTATCCTATTTCTTGCATTCTCAATTCGGGGGATAAGGATAAAGGGAGGGAGATATTTTTTTTTTTGTTGGAGGGCAGTTGGGGTTAAGTGACTTGCCCAAGGTCACACGGCTAGGTTTTTTTTTGTGTGTGTGTTAAGTGTCTGAGGCTGGTTTTGAACTCAGGTCCTCCTAACTCCAGGGCCTATGCTCTATTCACTGGGCCACCTAGCCGCCCCGAGGGAGATAATTTTGAACTGAAAATAAAAATAAAATTAAAAAAATAACATTCTGTTCATTTCATTTGTAGCAATTTGTTCAGCTATTCCCGAAATGATGGATACCCCTTAGTTCCTATTTATTTACCACTCAGAAATAGTTGCTATATTTTTGTACATATATATATATTTTGTACATATATATATATTTTGTACATATATAGATTTCCCTTCATATTCAAGTTTTTTTCAATATTTTTTTCATTCTTTTGGTTCTGTTTTATAATTTTTTGATTTCTCATAGAATCACCTTGTGCCATCTATCTATCTATCTATCATCTATCTATCTATCTATCTATTTATCTATCTATCTATGTATCTACCTATCATCTATCTATCTATCTATCTATCTATCTATCTATCTATCTATCTATCAATCATCTATTCCTTCCAATTACCTTAATACTGAGAAGGTCTTCTTAGTTACAAATATCTTTCCATGTAAAATGTAAACAGTTCAACTTTAACAAGTCCCTTATTTCTCTTTCCTGTTTGTTTTCATATTTCTATTGAGTCTTATATTTGAAAGTGAAATTTTCTATTCAGCTGTGATCTTTTCATCAAGAATGCTTGAAAGTCCTCTGTCATTGAATGTCTATTTTTTCCCCTGAAGAATTAAGGTGATTCTTGGCTTTAATCCTAGCTCCTTTGACCTCAATAATATCATATTCCAAGCTCTGTGATCCCTTGATGGAGAAGCTGCTAAACCTTATGTTATACTATGTTTCCACCATACTTGAATTGTTTCTTTCTCACTTCTTGCAGTATTTTCTCCTTGACCTGGGAACTCTGGAATTTGGCTGCAATATTTCTAAGAGTTTTCCTTTTGAAATCTCTATAGGAGGTGATTGATGGATTCTTCCAATTTCCACTTCACCCTCCAGTTCTAGAACATCAGGGCAATTTCCTTGATTATTTCTTGAAAGATTACATCTAGGGTCCTTTTTTATCATGACTTTTAGGTAGTCAAATTATTTTTAAATTCTCTCTCCTGGATCTATGTTCCAGGTCAGTTGTTTTTTGAATGAGGTACACTGTCTTATATTTTTTTCATTCTTTTGGTTCTGTTTAATAATTTTTTGATTTCTCATAGAGTCATTAGATTCCATTTGCTCCATTCTAAGTTTTAAGGAATTATTTTCTTCAGTGAGCTTTTGTATTTCCTTTTCCATTTGGCCAATTCTGCTTTATAATGCATGCTTCTCCTTACTGACTTTTTGGACCTCTTTTGCCACTTGGGTTAGTTTATTTTTAAGGTCTTATTTACTTCAGCATTTGGGGGAATTTCTTTTATCAAGCTGTTGACTTGTTTTTTGTGATTCTTTTGCATCACTCTCATTTCTCTTTCCAGTTTTTCTTCTACTTCTCTTACTTGATTTTCAAAATTCATTTTGAGCTCTTCATTAGTCTGTGGCCAATTTATATTTTTCTTGGAGCTTTGATTTTGTTGTCTTCTTCTGGTTATGTTCTTTCTCACCAAAGTAAGATTGTATTGTCTGAGAGTTTTTTACACTATTTGTTCATTTTCCCAGTTAATTACTTGTCTTTTAAACTGTTTTTTTAGGGTAGGACTCTACTTCCAGTGTGGAGAGTGTACTCTTACAACCTTTAGGGGTTTTGTGCAGCTGTTTCCAGAGATAATTCTAGAGGCCTGTAAAGTTTCAGTTCTTCCAAATTTGTATGGTCAAAGGAGAGGTGTTTACTCCTTTCCTGGCCTGTGTTCTGGTCAGTGAGTGACCACAAGCACTCTTTTCTGCCTTGGAACTGTGAGGAGGATTCCTTTGCCACTGCAGCCACAAGCTCTGCCTTGCCAGCACTCCTCCTCACCCCAGAACTGTTTTGCAGGACTATGACTCAGATCTAAGCAGGGCAAAGCAAGAGAATCATGCCTTAGTGCCAGTAGAGATCCCCACAATCCCCCTTTTATCAGTTGCTAGATCCCCCTACCGCCTGTGGGTGGAGACCTCCAGAAGCAGCCACAGTTGTTGCTGCCTTCACCTCCCTGGGGCTGGATGGCATTCCTCTCTCACCCAAGTGTGACAGATCTCTCCTACTGAACTTCTAAATTGTATTTGGCATTTGTGGTTTGAAAAGTCTGGAAATTGCCACATCTACCAGTGATTCAGTCTGCTGAAGCCTGTTGCAGGTTCAAGAAGGACCCAGTCTATGCTGTGTGGCCCATGTTGGACTGTACTCCTCTGTCAGCACAGCACAACAGACTTTTCCTGTTGACTTTCCAGGTTGTCTTAGGCTGGAAATTCGTTTCACCTGGTCATTTTTTGGGTTCTGCTACTCTAGAGTTTGTTTAGAGTCATTTTTTCAGGTATTTGGAGTAGTTTTGGGAGAAAACTCAAGCAAGTCCCTGCTTTTACTCTGCCATCTTGGCTCCATCCCACATATAGTTCTTTTTCTTTAGTCTTGTAGTAGTGTAAGTCTAGTAGTCAGAGTAGGCATTTAAAAAGCCCACACAAAGCTCATAATTTCCCCTCCCTCAGTACCCTAAGGTAAAAGGTTTTAGGTCTCTCCCTTGAAGGGAGGAAGGAAACATAGCTGCCAAGTCATGAGGACCGCCTCATTCCCCTTCTTGGTGAATGCTAATGCTCCTTTAAGCATGGATATCCCTGATATTCTCATTTTCTCTGTCTCTCTCTGTCTCTTTCTTTCTCTGTCTCTCTCTTTCTTCCTCTCCCTCCTTCTCTTACTCTGTTTTAACTTACTGGAATTTAAGTAATATGTGGGTTAGATGATCCCAAGGAATCCTGTTTCCTCTAATCCTTTCCCTCCCTTTGGCTCTTATTGTTGTGGCAAGTATACTCTGATTTTACCCTCCCAGAGCCAGGACAGAATCATTTGCCTGGGGAGGTTTCTGCTGGTATTGGCTTTGGCCCCCAACTAGCTTTCTTTATTCATGCCTTAATACCCCTACTATTAGTTGCCAGTGAGCAGTGTCCTTGTTAAATTTAACTGCTTTGTCAATGAAATTTTACAAAAAGATATTTACTTCAAAGATATAATACAAACAAAACTAAATATTTCCATCAACACCTAGGGGGCATACTACCCTTTATGCCATCATATTCTCAAACTCGTCTCAATTTCTACATAGAATTAGTCCCAACAAGTTCAAATTCAAATGTGGTTTTACTGCCTAATGAATCCTACTCTCAACTACCACAGAGCTGGGTCGTGAAGGTCATTCCTTGCTCATCAAAGTATCAATACTGAGCTTTTGCAAAACCCAGACTTGAGGACCCTTGGATATTGCTCATCCTTTACCTTGGGAGAATGGCAGTCTTCCTTCCTTCCCTCCTCTTAGGCAGAACTCATTAAAAAGAAATAATCCAGGTGTGAGGGAGAAGCACACCATCTTGAGGTAGTGTTCTAATTGTAATTAATTATTTCTTAAATTTATTTACCCAATACTCTTTCCCTTTAAAATATGTGTGCAGTCTAGAAATCCTTAATAGTTGCTTCATTCCATGTTAAATCAGCATGTATATATTTTAAATTCCATACAACTTTCTGAAGCAAAGCCCCTGTAAAATCTACCAAACTAATTACAGCAGAAAATTATTTGAGTGGCCAGCCTACTACCAATCTCCTTAAATAGTGTACCATTTGAATACTGTTTCTTTATTGTTTTTTTTAATCCTGTTTGATTGACACATCACAATGGGGTAATATAAGGTTCAATTCTGTTTAGCAGCATCCTATTGTAGTCTTTTAGTAAGCTAGATAATGGAGTTATTCCTCTATAATTATTAGTATTAATTTTTATATCCTTTCTGGATACCAGAATTATTGTTCTTTCTTTTAGGGAGGCAGTTATTGTCAAGCTAATTCTATATTCCACACAGGCTCATCTCAATCTTGAACTTGACTGTTTGGATTCTAACAATATGCAATTGTGGAAATTCTTTTTCTTAGCTAATTGAATTCCTGGTTTAGTTTAGCAATTACAAAATTAATTGGAAGATACTTATGAAAGGTAGATACTAAGTTATTTTGCTTTGCATCACTTCATTAAAATAATGTTCTATTTTCTTGAGCTTGTTCTGACAGCACTTTCTATTCTTCTTCACTTCATGCCAACAATTCCCCAACCTTTTTCAATCTTTGATTGCCCCATAAGCCACACCAGATTTCTACACACAAAGAGACAATACAGTAGTTGGGGTCCTTATCTAACTTATTATATGAGTCCTGGGATTTCCCTGGCATAGGGAACTCTAATTGTGGAAACTCTCCCTAACAAATCAGATCAACAGTTGTTCTGCAAGGTGGCACCTCAGTTAGTTGCCTGGAGTCCTGGGAAATGTTCTTTGCCCAGAATCACTCAGCGAGTATATATCATTTCAGAGTTAAAAACACAGATCTTCCTGAATCCAAGGTTTTCCATTATTATACCATAAGGCCGAAGGTTGCTTAGGCAAGTAAAACTTATAATAAAACAAAGATAATCCTGCATAAACTGACCACTCATAAAAGTAATCCCACTCAAGTATCACTCCCATCTTACTACTTTCCCATTCATCCCCACCCATTCATCAAGGTTTTAGGTCTTTGTCTCTTGACTGACCAAGCAGCTTGAAAAGATAATAGTTGAATATCAAAGTTTTAAGAGATACCCTGTGAAAACTGATGAAGACCCTGGAACATTTTTGCAACAATTGATCCTCTTTATGATTGTACTGTAAAAGTAAAATTGTAGTAAAGAATGTGGTATTGTGTAGTCATGCAATTTTGACATATGTGCCAAATAAATTAACAGCTGATCCCTTCTTTTTCATATTAAGAATTAATGTGCAGTCCTAATCATAGCCTGTTCTTTATTAAACATTAGATAAAATAAACTTATTTTTTTTTATAAACTTTCCTTTTGTTTTTCAAGATAGTCAAACTTTGGTCAAACTTTCTTTAATATGAAATATTGGCCCCCATTTTAAGTAGAGTTATTTTTTTAAAGTACAAAGTATCCTCAGTTGGTGAGGATCTTTTACGCTTATGCTTAGAGAAGACACGGGCTTGAGAAATTCCTTAGGACACCTGGACAGTAGTTGTAGAAACCATCTAGAAATACCATGGAAACATTTTTAGAAGAAGAGCTATACAGAGGAAAATTGCATTATAAAAAAGAGAACAAATCAGGAAAATGATTTCAAGGGAAGGGATATGGTTCTCTGGCTCCTGAAGGGAAGGAGAACATAGGAAGATTGGATTCTGTGAGACTCTCCCTCTTACTGTCCCACGCCAAAACACATATACCTCGTCACTGGATTCTTCATTTGCATTGTGAACCATTGGCCTAAAATATAGGCATTCTTACCATTCTTTATATTAAACTCTTACAAAAGTCATCAAGTACTTGGCATAAATCAATCATCACTTTTTTTCCCTTTTTTTGCACTTTCCTTTAAAAGCTGTCATAAACTTTCCTTTTTTAACTTGTCAGACTTTATTTTACTTTTGTCTGAGGGAAAGTTCCTCTAAGTTAATTTTGTCTTATTTCTTTGTTTAATTAGAAAATCTCTATTTGGTGTAGCCCATGCCTGACTTAAATTTCTTTTTTTCCTCATCTATTGTCTCTCTGATGGCATTTTTCCGGAATTGTACTAATTTAGTGAATATATATATATACATATATATATATATACATATATATATATATTTATATATTTATTTTTTCTATCTCTGTTAGGCTCATCAAGCAAAGAAGGTAATTCTCTCTCCTAAACATTTTTGAAAATTCTTTTGTCTAAGAACTTCCACGTGTAGGTTAATCTTTTGTACTTACTTGCTGCTATCATTGTCAGTATAGTGAGGATGAAGTGAAAACCAGGACTGAACCCAGTTCATTAGTTATAACAACTGTTGATGGAATTAATTCATTCATCCCAATTACTTTCTTTCACAAGATTGAATTTCACCAGTGCCAGACATGTATTACTCTCTTCCTTTCTCTTCTCTCTTCTGAGGCACCTCGGTAGTATAGTACCTGGAGCCAGGAAAACCTGAGTTCAACTCCAGCCTTATATAATTTCTAGTTCTTTGACCTTGAGCAAGTAACTTATTCTTTGTCTGCTTCAGTTTCTTCAACTGTAAAATGGGAATAACAACACCTACCTCATATGACTGTTGTGAGAATCAAGTAAAATAATATTTGTAAAATAGTATAGTAATTCGCACATAGTAGGCACTTAATAAATTCTTACTCTCTACCCCTTTTATGTAACAATTAGGAATTTATGGTCTTTGGTTTGTGAAGGGTACAAACTTCAGGGATGACAGATTTACTTTTCTTGGCAATAGTGTTTTATTTACCTTTGACTTTCCTCCATTGCCTAGTATAGTAGGCACACATAGCAGGAACTTAAATAAATGTTTGTTGAACTGAATTGATGACCAGCTAAATTTACAAAATAGGTTCTGTCACATTAGGGTTTGACTTTTATCTCCATGATTCTTTAATTCTACTTCTCTTCTCTAGATAAGATAATAATTATGAGGGGTTTTGTGTGGTTTTTAACATTGGACTTTTCATTTTATCAGCTCAGGGAATCCCTGACGAGTAACTTTTCCTATCAATAAGTAATCATTTTGTATCTCAGCGTCTTAGAGTTACCTGGGACACTGAAAAGTTATTTGTACTGGTATTGTCCGAGTCTGCTGGACTGTTAACTTCCCCAGTCACCTACCTCAGTCCATGTGGACAGTCTCAGTCGCCTCTACCACCCGGTCGCCTCCACGATCCTTCAGGATACTCCCGGATTAGACAGACAGACTAGTCAGACACCTCTCGGTGGAGTAGTATAGGTCTCTTTATTGTATCCTATTGTGTGCCCTATCCCCATGTACCGTGCCTCCTTGTGTGCTGTGTCCGTGCTTTCCTGCGCTCCTCTGCCTTATATAGACTGTCTGTCTTCCCCTCATAGTGTGCCTCAGTAACAGTATTCTGATAGGGGGGAGCGCTCCTCCGCTTATTTGTGCATACTCTATGCCATCCGTGACCTTTGATCTCCCAAGACGCCCATTCCTGTGGGACACTAGACAGGGAGTGTTTGGTAAACAGGAAGTATGGTCATGGGGGTGGGGCAAACACATGGATGCCTCTTAGACCCACCTCCAGTCTTCTTGTTTGCGATGACACACTGACCAAGTTCAGACCTCTAGTCATTCAAGGCTTAAAGTGGCCCTTACAGGTATCACTTAGTTGGGATGTCAGAGGCAGGATTTGAACCTGTCAATCTGAATAAGGCCAGTTCTCTTTTAACTGCTCTAAATTACCTCTCTGCAGCAGGATTATTTATTATTGTGAAATTGAAGCCAATGAATTAACATTTTTTTTTTGCTTTTTCAAACTTTGATTAATTTAGTTGGCATACTACATTGAAATAGGAATTGGTTCTTTGTTGAGTTTGGGCTGGTGTGGAAAAGTATTTCCTGAACACTCCTTTTTTTGGATATAGTTGAATTTTGGAGCTATGAAATAAAGTATGGTCAAAAGATACTCAAGAGAGCAAGCCATATGACATTCTCTAATATATGCTCATTGGCTCTCCTGTGAACCCTGACAAAGTTTTGATTCTACATTGTTCATTGCAACACTTTTTTGCACCTTCTCTTGAAGACTGGCCACAGGTGGGGAGTAAGGGTCAAAGAGGAGAAGAAAGGATTTGTCTTTCCTTTCCGTGTCAGGAAGAGATATTGCTTGCGATTTTGCTAGTATTAGGATTTCATAAAGAAAATCAAGATCTTGTTTGTTGTTTTTATTACAAAAAAGTTCTCCACACAACTCTTAAAGGTTTGCCCTTCACTCAATACCCTTCAGTTCTGAGCAAATGACTTAATTGTCTATTTTACCTAAAAGATTGAGATTGTCTAATGTCAACTCCTTTTTAAAAATGTATTTATTTATTTTTAGTTTTTAACATTCATCTCTACAAGATTTAGAGTTACAAATTTTTCTCCCCATCTTTCCCCTACCCACCACCCCAAAATAGCTTGCCTACTGAATACTCCATTTCCCCAATCTGTTCTCTCTTATATCCTCCCCTCACCCCAAACTTTTAGTAAGGTAAGATGGATTTCTATAACCTGGTGCCTGTATATCTTATTTCCCAGTTGCATGTTTAAAAAACCCTAAAAAAACCCAAACCCCAAAAAACCCTCAACTTCTTTATGCACATTTGTTTTTAAAACTTTAATTTCTAGATTTTTTCCCCTTCTTTCCTCCCCACCCACCCCCACTGGGAAGATAAGCAATGCAATAGACGTTGTAATGTGTAGTTGAGCAAAACATTTTCATAGTAAGTATATTGTGAAAAACTAACTATATTTCACTCCATCCTATCCTAGCCCTCACTTATTCTATTTTCTCCTTTGACCCTGTCCCTTTTCAAGAGTATTTGTTTCTAACTACCCTCTCCCCCAATCTTCCCTCCCTTCTATCATCCCCCCTCTTATCCCCTACCCCCTATTTTCTTGTAGAGTAAGATACCCAATTGAGTGAGTATGTTATTCCCTCCTTAAGGCAAATTCAATGAGAGTAAGGTTGTCTCTTTCCCTTTTACCTTCCAGCACTACCTCTCTATTGTAACAGTTTTCTCTTGACTCTTTTACATGAGATAATTTACCCTAATCTTTCTCTCCCTTTCTCCTTCTCCCAATACATTCCTCTCTCAGTTCTTGATTTTATTTTTTGGATATTATTGCTTTATATTCAACTTGTCTGGCGCCCTCTGTTTATGTATGCATGTACATACATATGCATACCTTCACATATATATTTATACATACCTATACCCTCCTATACATACATATATATTCCCTTCAACTGTCCTCATACTGAAAAAAGTCTTATGAGTTACAATGATCATTTTTTGATGTAGGGATGTAAATAGTTCAACTTTAATAAAAGATCCTTATGATTTCTTTTTCCTGTTTACTTCTCTTTTGTAAGTCAAATTTTCTATTCAGCTCTAGGTTTTTCATCAAGAATGCTTGAAAATCCTCTATTTCATTAAATAACCATATTTTATACTCAGGTTTGCTGGGAAGGTGGTTCTTGGTTTTAATCCTACCTCCTTTGACCTCTGGAATATTGTATTCCAAAACCTTCAATCCCTTAATGTAGAAGCTGCTAGGTCTTGTGTGATCATGACTGTATTTCCACGAGACTAAAAGTGTTTCTTCCTGACTGCTTGCAGTATTTTCTCTTTGACCTGGGAACTCTGGAATTAGGTAATAATATTCCTAGGGGTTTTATCTTTGGGATCTTTTTCAAGAGGTGAGTGGTGAATCTTTCAATTTCTATTGTTCCCTCTGGTTCTAGAATATCAGGGCAATTTTGCTTGATAATTTCTTGAAAGATGGTGTCTAGGTTCTTTTTTTTTTTTGATCATGGCTTTCAGGTAGTCCAATAATTTTTACATCATCTCTCCTGGATCTCTTTCCCATGTCAGTGGTTTTTCCAGTGAGATATTTCACATTGCCTTCTATTCTTTAATTTATTTGGATCTGTTTTATAGTATCTTGATTTCTCATAAAGTCATTAGTTTCCATTTGCTCCAATCCAATTTTGAAGGAATTATTCTCTTCAGTGAATTTTTGAAATTCCTTTTCCATCTAGCAAATTCTACTTTTTAAGGCATTCTTCTCCTCATTGGATTTTTGGGACTCTTTTGACATTTGAATTAGTCTATTTTTTTAAGGTGTTGTTTTCTTCAGTTAGGCTATTTAGCAGATTTAAAAAATTTTTCTTTTATCATTCTCATTTCTCTTCCCAATTTCCCTCCACTTTTATTACTTAGTTTAATTTTTCAGATTCTTTTAAAAAATAAATTATTTATTTTCTTGTTTACACCATTCATTTCCATGAGATTTTGAGTTACAATTTTCTCCCCATCTTTCCCCTACCCAATACCTCAAAACAGCCATCCCATTGTATAACCCCTCCCCTAATCTGCTCTCTCCTATGTCTTCTCCCTCACCCCTCTGACTTTGTGGTAGATCAGGATAGATCTCCCTACCACAGTGTCTGTATATCTTAATTTCCAGTTGGATGTAGTTAATAGTAATTTATATATGTATATATATATATATATATGTATACACATACACATACACTCATACATATATTTGTATATCAATGTATATCAATATACATATATATATTAACATTTTATTATAGAACTTTAAATTCTATATTCTTTCTCTTCCTCCCTTGTCACCCACCCCCACTGGAAGGACAAGCCATTAAATACAGGTTGTACATGTGTAATTATGCAGAACATCTCCACAGCAGGCATATTGTGAGAGACTGATTATATGTCTGTCCTTCCTATCCTGTCCCCCCAACCCCTTTGTTCTATTATCTACCCTGTCCCTGTCCCTTTACAGAAGTGTGCACTTCCAGCAACCCACTCCCATACCCTGCCCTCCCCTTCTTCATCCCACCTCTCATCCCCATCCCCCCTATTCTCCTGTGCGGCAAGATACCCAGTTTAGAATTTATGTAATTTCTTCCCTAAACCCAAATCAATGAGAGTAAGGTTGACCCTTTCCCTTTTGTCTTCCTGTTCCACCCCTCCATTTCATCAATGATCCCTTGCCTCTTCTATAGGAGATTATTAACCCCATTCTATCTCTTCATCTCTTCTCTCATTCTAATCCTCTCCCACCTCAGAATCTCACCTTTTAGAGTATCATCCCTTCCTGTTCAATTGATCTTGTGCCCTCTCTGTACTCATATATAAACAAACTCAGATATGTGTTCATACTCATATATAAACCCTCCTATATAGACATATGTGTACGTATACATACATATACATTTGTATTCCCTTTACCTATACTCATTCTGAGAAAAGTTTAATGTTATAGTTATCATTTTTCCATGTTGGCATGTAAATAGTTCAACTTTGGTAAATTTCTTATGGTTTCTTTTCCATGTTTAGTTTCTCATGATTCTTGTTTGTGAGTGTCAAATTTTCTTTTCAGTTCTGTTTTTTTCAGCAAGAATGTTTGAAACTCCTCCACCTCACTGAATGACCATATTTTCCCCTGGAACAGTATACTCAGTTTTGCTGGGTAGGTGATGCTTGGTTTTAATCCTAGCTCTCTTGATCTCCAGAATATCATATTTCAGGCCTGTCAATCCCTTAATGTAGAAGTTGCTAGAACCTGGGTTATCGTAATTGCGTTTCCACAGTATTCAAATTGTTTCTCCTTGGCAGCCTGTAATATTTTCTCCTTGATCTGGGAACTCTAGAACCTGGCTATAATATTCCTAGGAGTGTTCTTTTGGGGATCTTTTTGAAGAGATGATTGGTGAATTCTTTCAAGTTCTATTTTGCTCTCTGGTTCTAAAATCTCAGGGCAATTTTGCTTGAGAATTTCTTGAAGGATGCTTTCTAAGTTCTTTTTTTGATTGTGGATTTTAGGTAGTCCAATAATTTTTAAATTGTCTCTCCTGGATCTATTTTCCAGGTCAGTGTTTTTTTCAAGGAGATATTTCACATTGCCTTCTATTTTTTCATTTGTTTGTATCTGTTTAATAATATCTTGATTTCTCATAAACTCATTTGCTCCTGTTTGCTCAACTCTAATTCTGAAGGAATTATTCTCTTCAGAAAGCTTTTGAGATTCTTTTTCCA
>CM053598.1:106342266-106352800 GCA_028646575.1 Pseudocheirus occidentalis | reverse complement strand
TTATTTTCTTCAGTCAGATTGTTGACCCTCTTTTTATGATTTTCTTGCATCAATCTCATTTCTCTTCCTAATTTTTCCTCCACTTCTCTTATTTGATTTTCAAAATCCTTTTTAATCTGATCTTTGGCTTATAGGCAGTGTTCATGTTTCTTGGAAACATTTGGTGTGGGAATTCTGAATGTGTTTTCTTACTCCCGTCCCATGCTTTGATCCTTTTTGAGCCCAAAAAAGGAATCTAAAGTTTGGTTGCTGTTCTTACTTTGCTTCCCTTGCCTGCTCATGTTGCCAGTCAGTTACTTGATTTTTTAGCTCTATGGAACTCTGCTTCCATAAGGGGAAATTGCTGGGATTTTTGCAGCTCTCAGAGCTATTGGGAGGGTGCCATTTTTTTGCAGCCCCCAACAGCTTTGGCTCATTGAAAACACACCCCAAAGCCACCACCCAAGACCATGATCTGGATCCAGGCCACTCAACACAAGAGAACTTAATCTCTGAACGATTGCTTGGCCCCACTGCAGTCTGCAGGCTGGGAGCTCTGAAGCAGCCACATGGAGGTGGCTTCAGGGCCACTGCTTCTGCAGCTTCCTTGCCCTGGAGGCAGTTCAGCTGGACCTGCTTTTCTCCCCCAGATTTAGCTGAGTTCCAGTGACCTTTCACTTTGTCCTTGTTTGTTATGGCTTGATAATTCTGGAAACTGCCATAGCTGCCACTGATCCACTCTCCTGAAGTCTCCAGCTGTGGCTCATCTTAGCTGCCCCAGGGCCAAGCCATGATTTCAGGCTGGGCTGGTTTCAGCTCCCAGCATGCTGAGATGAGCCCTTCCTGCTGAGCTGCCTTCAGTGGGAGATGTCTTTTTCTGAATTTTTGTGAGTTTTGAAGCCCTAAAATTTGTTTAGAGTCATATTTCATGGGTATTTGTGGTGGCAATGTGGGAGCTGTGGAACCTTGTTGCTTCTATGCCCCCATCTTAGCTCCCCTTACTTGGTTTTCAAAATCGTTTTTGAGTTCCTCCATGGTCTGTAACCAGTTCATATTTTTCTTGGGAGCTTTTGATGCAGGACTTCTGACTTTATTGTCTTCCTCCCCTTCCATGCTTTGATCCTTTTTGTCCCTGAAAAAGGAATCTATGGTAGGACTGCATTTCTTCTGGTTGCTCATGTTTCCAGTCAGTTTCTTGACTTTTGAACTCTTTGCCAAAGTAGAACTCTGCTTTCAGAACGGAGAGAGCATTGTCTCAAATTGCTGGAGTTTTCAGAGCTCCCAGAGCAATTAGGAGGGCACCCTCTCTACAGCTCCCACAGGCTCTGGCACCTGGCCATACACCTCAGGACCTCTACCCAAAACCATGATCAGTATCTAAGCAGGTTAAACAAGCGTGATTATCCTCTGAATGTTCGCTTGGTCTCCCTACAATCTGTAAGCCAGATGTGCTTGAGGTAGTCACACAGTGCAGCTGCCATGCCTCTTCTGATTCTTACCCCAGGGACAGGGGGTAGACCATGCTTTTCTTTCCCCCTCCCCCCATTCCAACAGAGTTCCACACTGACCTTTTACTTTGTCTTTGGTATTTATGGGTGTGAAGTCTGGAAACTGCCACAGATGCTGTTGCTTCATTCTCCTGAAGTCTGCTCTGGGTGTTGCTGGTCAGAGCTGCCCTGGGGCTGGAAATGCATGGGTCATGTGGAGCTGGGCTTGACTCCCAGCTAGGTGTGATAACCCTTTCTTGCCAGCCTGCCTGGCTGCCTTCAGCAGGAGATTTGTTTCTCTCTGTCACTTTGTGGGTTCTTTAAAAGCTTCTTTTCTCTAAAGCTTCTTTAGAGTCATTTTTTTACATATATTAGAGGAGGTGGAAGCCAGAGCCACAGGGAAGTGCTGTTTCTACTCTGCCATCTTGGCTCCTAATGTCAACTCCTGAATCTTTGCATCTTCCCTTTCCATACTTCAAAGTCTCTTACTCTTCACACATTCTCTCCTCTTCTTTAGTTTTAGAGAGAGATGATTCTTCTCCTTGCTATGGCTAATACTTTTACCTACATCTGTATCCAATATCTTTCATCTTTTCCTCTCCACAGGTTACTTATTCTCTACTACAAGCATGCACATGGTATCTTTGGTTATAACAACAGCAACAATAACAATGAAAGAATAATTGCTTAGTATTTCTCATTGTTCAAGACACTATGGCACTGCTGTCTCCTTCACTGACAAACTTTTAGAGATGGTAGCTCACATTCATTACTTTAATTCCTTTACCATCAATTCAAAACCTTCCGATTTCTGTTCCAACCTTTCCACTAATAATATTCCTTCAAGGCAATCAATTAATCTGCATTGTCAACTAATGACCCCTTTGTAGTCTTCATTCTTCTTATCTTATCTAAAATGTTTGAAAGTACCAGCCCTCTTCTAATCCCATTTTTTTCCTTTTTGACTCTTGAATTAATTTCCTGTGGATATAAAATCATTATTTATCTTTATGAAATCGAAGCTATTAGCTTCTCTCTTGGCTTCCACAAATTTCCATACATGCAATTTGCCTCCTACCTTTACAATTATTCTTTTTTTTCTTTTTACCTGGCTCCTCTTCTCTATTCCTAAAGGATTTTCCTCATACACTGATCTTCATGTATATTTTATCCCCCATTGTTTCCTCTGACAATTTCATCTGTTCATAGAACTATAGACTCCCACAATAGAAGGGACCTTTGAGACCATCTAATTAGTTTTAAACTTCAAGTAGAATCCCCTCCTTTGCTTGAAGACATCCATTGAGGATGATCCATTACCTTGAAATTCATCCCACTCTACTTTTAGATTGTTTCAATTATTGAGAAGCTTTTTCTTACCACATACTTCATATAGCATTAACTGTTCATTTAATGTGAATGACTACCATGGCCATGTAGCTGTACCACCATGTCATTATCATCTCCTCTCCCAGCTATGTAATATTTTTCATATGTGTCTCCTTTCCCTTCTTGTCAGAATTCAGATCTGTATTACATTTTTCTTAAACTATTGAAATATCTGTCTAAACAGAAATTTGTTTTTATATTTCAATTACAACATCTCTCACTCTGCTTTTGAGGGTAGTCTTCCTCACTATACAGTGACTACCATGCTCAAGAATTTTAATAGCTGGGGCAGGTAGATGGCACAGTGAATAGGGCAGTGGCCTTGGAGTCAGGAGGACCTGAGTTCAAATCCAGCATCAGACACTTAACACTTACTAACTGTGTGACCTTGGGCAAGTTACTTAAATCCAGTTGCCCTGCCTTCCCCCCTCCAAATAAAAAACCAAAAAAAAATCTTTAAAAAAAGAATTTTAATAGTTTCTGAGTTTTTCACTCAAAGAAAGTTCCCAAAATCTCTCTTTAACATATGAGGCTTTTCATTATTTGGCGTCAACCACATTTCCAGGGTTCTTTTACATGACTTCTCTCACCTACTTGTATCAAAACTGAATTATTACCATTTATTGAAATTATTCCACCCTTTGTTGTCTGATTATTTGCTTTTGTTCTCTGTTTCTGAAATGTGATCTCTACTGATCAATCAATGAACAAGTATTTGTTAAACATGTACTATGTTCCTTTTGAAGTCCTACCTAGCCTTGAGGCTACAATATTATGTCTTCCATGAAATTCTTTCTGATTTGCCCAAGTGGAAAAAAAAATTCTCTCATCCCTCAAGTATCTGGGAGTACTTTATTTTAAAAATTACCTTTGTGTACATGACATTTTTTCCTAATAAAATGTAAACCTCTAAAGGACAGAAACCATGTCGTGTTTAGCTTTGTATTCCCCAGAAGACATTAGATTATAAGCTCCTTGAGGGCAGGGACTGTTTTTTGCCTTTTTTTTCTTGTATCCCCAGCATTTAGTACAATACCTGGCACATAGAAAGTGCTTAATTTATGTTTATTGCTTCATTGATTATTGAATAAAGTGCTTTCCATGTATTAAAGACTTTACAAATGTATGCTAAGATAAATTCCTTAAAGGAAAGGGGGAATATATATATATATGTATGTATGTATGTATAGTGTCACAAAAGTCTTAAAACTGAGCTAAGATTCTTATAACACCCTGTATAAGGAATTATAGTAAGTACTGTCACATAGAAATGTTTGCCTTTTTGTGAAAAGAGACTAAGAACTCTCCAGTCAATGTGTCTCAATAACATTTTTTTATACCTTTTACCTAAAGTCTAGAGAGTTCTAGGTTGAACTTAACTCAGACCAGCTAGCCACCTCATAGTTTATGTCCAATATTGAAACAAATGAGATACTCATTGAATAGTTAACAAAAAGAGATTCTTAGCTAGGGTAAGAAAAAGATATATAATAAAGATATATATATATATACACACACACACACACATACATATATATACACACACATACATACATATATACATATATACACACATACATACATATATACATATATAAACACCAAAATTGAATCTGATGAGCAGAATTCCACTGCCTCTGAGTTACCTATGTTGGTCTGATAAGCAAGCACTGGAATGAGGCTAGAGCCTCATGACTGGTTGTATATTGGAGGCCACAATGTGATTTTTAACAGCTAGACTAAACTCCTTTTAGCATCGTGGGCCAGTTAATCCTCAAGGATAATGTCAATCTTTTAAGAAAGAAGTAACCTAACTTTCTTGGGGATGGGGGAATAGGATATTACTTCCACCATACCAATAATTATGTAAGCCTCCATTATAGTGTTCGTACATTTATAATTCATATGGGATAAATTCCCACCATAATGTTGTTTCACCTAAAGTCATGTTTTCATTTCACTAACTGATGACAATAGATGGGGGATTTAAGGAAAGAGGTAGGTATGTTAAGAGGTTCTAATGTTCTATAGTCTATGGTATGTGTGGTTTCCCAGATGGGGCTCCCGAGGGAAAAAAGTCTCAGGATGAAATTAGCTTTTGAATCCTAGGTATAATGGTTTGGATTTTTTATCTCCTATGTGGATTTTTCCAAAAGTTACATGTAAATAAAACTTTTATATTTTTAATAATATAATTGCACTAAGAGAGTTTACTATCTCAAAGAATTCTATGGTAAATTCTTTAGTAAAGAATTCATTTGTGAAGCAAACATCTTTTGTGTGATAACCTATTTTCATCTATTCAATTTGATTAAAGCATAGTACTTCTGAGCTGAACATCTTCTATGCAGTTGGACTTTGTTATGAGGTAATGTTTCCTACTGGTTTTTTTGATTTATGTAGCATCCTTTGTAAAACAAACCTAAGCTTTGAATTAAAACATTCTTTGGCATTTTCCTTATCTTTTTGAGCTTTCCTCTATAACATATACCACTGACTCTAGACAAACTGTTCTAGTTTCTCCCCTCTAATCATGTCTGCTGCTTCCTTAAAAAAATTGTGGCCAACTAGAAAGCCTGTAGGATTTGGGGTCAAGAGACATGGGTTTGAACTTTACCTAAGACGTGTACTATTGGTATGACAGTGATTGTGAACATTCTTAGATCTCTTCCCAACAAAGTTGATAATACTTGTAGTAGTTATCTCATTAAAATGTTCTAAGAAAAGTGCTATATAAGTATAAAGTTATTATTATTATTCTACTCTTACACCTTTGCCACTCCATTTTCCTGAAATGCCTTTCCCTCTTTTTTCTACCTATTAAAATCTTATCACTATTTCAAAACCCAGTTCAAAACACCCATCTTCTGTGAAGTTTTCTTTGACTACTCTTGTCTAAAGTCATTATTTTCTTCTTTGAGCACAGAAAGCATTTACTGCCATTGGCTCTTATTTACTGCCTTATATCATTAGTGGTTTTTGTTTTTCCTTTCACGTGGCTTTGTTTTAGCTTTCCAACAACATTGTAATGATCTGAAAGACAAGAACTGTGCTTTGGATGTCTCTGAATTCTATACCAAATGACAACATGGTGAATTGTACACAGTAGGCGCTCAATAAATTTTTGTAAATTAATTGATTGATTGACCATCCCAATTTCCTAAATTATCACCCTTTCCCCTGAGTTGTTTGTGTGGTTAAGATCAGTTTTTCCAATGGAAAATTTATCTATTTAATGGTACTGTGTCAGCCAATTCTCCTTAGCACTTGAATGGCTGTAGTTATCATGAGTCAATTGTCATTCTGGCAACACTAGAGGATTTTAGAAAGCACTTTGAGGATGTGGGAGTAGTGAGAAACAGGCAGTGTATGATTGCATTGGGACTTGAGAGCAAACTTCATCTCCCAATCAGTGACTGAGCCAGGCCCCACGTTGAGAAGATAGCACAGTCTTTTGAAGTACTGTGGATTTAAAATCCTGAATCAGTTAACATTTCCCTAAGCAGCTAGTAGTGGGAACAAGGAACACATTTGAAAATGGAGAGATGGTGAAAGAGTGGCAGAGAGTATGTTTCCCCTCTAATAAAGCAGAAATTAAAACGGAGGATTAGAGAGTGGTGAAGTTGTTTATGCTGTATGGTTTTGAATTGAAAACTATGATTGTGTTCAGTGAAATCAGGAGCGAATTTTGAGAACTTCACAGTTTAGAGACAAAAGTTATTGATTGGTACCCAGTACCCTATATTAAAGATCTAGACAGATAGGTGGTTCAGTAAATAAGAGTGCTGGATCTGATCATCAGGAAGATCTGAATTCAAATTATGTCTCAATCAACTATCTATGTGAGTGTAGGCAAGTCATCTGACTTCTCCAAGTATCAGTTTCTTCATATATAAAATGGGGATAGTAATAACACCTCTATTGTATGGTTGTTGTTGGATCTACTGAAATCTACTCAGGAAGTCTGTAGATACCAGCTTAAGAAACCATTTCTTAGAGAGCTCTCTAGGGACACTGAGAGGTTAAGCAATTGTGCATAGTTTCACAGCTAGTTGATATCAGAGTTTGGACTTGCATACAGATCTTTCTAGTTTTCTATTCACTAGGAAACAATGACCTATTTCTGACCAATGTTTCCGTTAGATTTGAAGATGACTCTGCCAAAGCAATCTTTCACCAGCAGAGTTAACGCTAAATATTTGATTTTTTAAAGGTTCTTTTGCTTGACTATACATTTGTTTTTGTTGTTATGAGGTGGGGATGAGGGCAAGCAATAGTAATCACAAGGATGCCAAAAAAAGAAGAGAAGTGTCACTAAAGCATTAAAAGAGAGTAAATGGAAGAAGAAAATTCAGAGGAACACACACATAAGCAGGACAGTTCTTAAACTAATAAATGGAATTTGTTATATAGTTTTTATGTAAACTATACAAAATAGAGATTTTCAATTTTATATACAATCCTCTTTTCTATTCTTTTATTGGAGAAATGTTAATTTTGGTTGGTGTTTATCAAGTTTAGAATGATAAAAATTAATTTTAAAAAACCTTAAAAAATGTCATCATTTCTCTGTCAGTAGTTTGGTAACATGTTTTATCATTGATCTGCTGATATTGTTGTTGGTCATTGTATTAGTCATAGCTCTTAAGTCTTTCAAAGTTATTTTCATTTATAGTGTTGTAAAATTATCCCTTCCATATTACCACTTTCCACATCATGGTTTTGAAATATCATCAGTTGGTCTAAAAAATTACATGGGAATTTTGGGGGAGTTTTGAGGAATCCACAGAGGACATGCAAAAGCCAGCATATGACATAGAGCCTATTACCAAATACTTTACCCAAAATTTCCAACATCCCATAGAAGAAAAAGAAAAAGAAAATTTCAGACTTCTTTGGTAAGAAAGGAGGGCCAAAAAATTTTACATGAATTTTCCAGATCATAAGGGTGCAGCACCCCTAACCTCTGTGATGTGGAAGGGATAACTGTAGTTACTTATAAATTATATATATGTATATCTATCTATCTATCTATCTATCTATCTATCTATCTATCTATCTATCTATCTATCTATCTATCTATATAATGTTATCTATAAATTAGTGTCCTGATTTTCCTTACCACACTCTTATCTCAGTCCATCTAAATTTTCCCAGGTCTATCTGAAACCAACTCTTTCTTCATTTCATATATCAAAACATATTCCACTTCATTCATATGCCATAATTTGTTCACCTGATTGATATTTCCTTAGTTTATAATTCTTTGTTACAATAGAAAAAGAGTTGTTATGAAGATTTTGTACCTCTGGGTCTTATAATCTCCTGGGGATTTGTAATTGATTATAGTATTGTAGGATCAAAAGTTATGGACAAACTGTAGAGATGTTCTGTGTAATTACACATGTACAGCCTATATTAAGTTGCTTGTCCTTCCAGTGGGGGGTGGGCAACAAGAGAGGAAGGGAAAGAATCTAGAATTTTAAGTTCTATAATCAAATATTAAAATATATGTATACACATATAATTATTATTATTAACTACATGCAACTGGGAATTAAGATATATAGGCAATGGGGTAGGGAGACCCATCCTGCTCTACTGGAAAGTCAGAGGGGCAATGAGGAAGGACATAGAAGAGAGCAGATTGGGGAAGGGGCTATACAGTGGGATCAGTGTTTTGGGGTGGTGGGTAGGGGAAAGATGGGGAGAAAATTTGTAACTCAACATCTCATGGAAATGAGTGATGTGAACAAGAAAATAAATTAATTAAAGTTAAAAAAAATGAACTGACGAACAACAATGCTTTGAATCCATCCACATCTTAAGTTGAAGATTTTGCTTCTGAGAGAGGCAAAATATTTCCCATTTCTCTGGTCATCTCAGAATAACATATGTCTTGTCTTAAGCACTTTTATTTGACAGGCTGTGTGTCTTATCAAGTTGATTTTCTCAATTATTTAAACTCACAAATGTTCTTTTTCTGCCCATCTTAAGAAACACAAAATGTCCTCATTTAACAGTGGGGCAGTGCCTTTTAGTCTCATAGAGCAACAAGAAAGAGAAGAGGCGAAAACCACTCCAAAGTAAGTTTGGCCATATGTCTCACCAGGCAAAATCAGCCCATAGGGGTTTGAAGAATGAAAATGGAAAAAAGGTATATAAAGAGAAAAAAATAGAAAAGGTTTGCACAATAACAACAAAAAACTGTTCCAACATATTTCTTTCTTTAAAAATGCATGTGGAATTATCAAATTTGGAACTTGACATCACCTTCCTTGAGGGATGTATGGAGAAATTAGAAATGGCATTAGAGAAAATAAAGGTAAGAAAAACTTTCAGATTTGATGAGTATACAAATTTAGAACCAACTTTATCTTTATAATCTTAATTTCCTGATTTTTTCCTAGAATTTTACATTGGACTTGGTTCTATTATGTCTGCTAACTTTACTTCTGGATCAAACAAATCTGATTTCTGTGGAAATAAGGCCAAGTTTTCAGGAAATATCAAAGTGTGATATCACTAGCTTTATGTTTGGTACTTATTCGATTAATCCCAGGAGAGATTTAGGATTTGTTTATGAACAAAGGATTGAATTTGAAGAATAAAAGCAAAGTTCAGTTTCTAAAAAAAAAAGTTATGGACAATTTAGTATATTTGGGGGGATACTTCCAAATTACTTTCTAAAAAGGCTATAATAAATCTCAGTTCCACCAACAATGCATTAGTTTACTTGACTTCCCATATTCCTCTCTGACAATTATCATTAAAAATTTTTTTGTCATTTTTGCCAATTTGATTAGTATGAGATGAAATATAAGAGTCACTTTGTAGTGCCAATGTAATATTTACAACACTGAGGGTCACTATAAATATACCTGTATAGTGCTCTACTGCAAAATATAACAGACCCTCCACATATAAGCCAAAGCAAAACATTTATTCAAACAACAGAAAACCAAATCCCAAAGCCAGTATGCCAATTCCATCATAGTAGCAAAGAAGTTAATGAACCACAACAGTAGAGAGAAGAGCCACAGCATGCTTTAGCCTTCCCACAAACTTACATTTACTCACAAGCCTAACTGTTTCCCTTGGATGTGTCCTCTCTTCCCAACCGTGTCTAACTGCTGACTCCCAGCTTCCTGTGGGCTCTGCTTCACTCTTCAGCAAACTCCTCTCACCACAGGCTCCATATGATTATATTCAGTCTATTAGGGGACAAAATATATTTTCAAAGCAGGAAAGGTCTTAAAATTACCATTACCATTACACACTTTAAATTGCATTTTTCTATTAGTAATTAGGAACATTTTATTCATCATATTGTTGATAGCTTGGATTTCTTCCCTCTTGAACTGGTGTTCATATCCTTTGGGGAATGACTCTTGTGCTTACATATCTGAATCAGTTCCTTATATTGCTTGGATATCAGATCTTTATAAATTTCTGCAGAGATTTTTTTTTTCCCATTTAACAACTTCCCTCCTAATTCTAATAGCATTGATTTAATTTGCATAAATGTTTTCAGTTTTGCATATCAGAAATATTAATCTCATCTCCTGAGATTCTCTCTATCCCTTATTTAGTCAGGTAAGATCAGGAAGAACTCTTTTCCTTTTTTCTGTTACAAAATATACATTTTTCTCTGGTCCTCTAATTTATTTGTTTTTTTT
>CM053598.1:106290011-106341766 GCA_028646575.1 Pseudocheirus occidentalis | reverse complement strand
ATATATATATATATATATATATATATATATATATATATATATATACCATTTACTTCATTGCCATCCAGTTTTGCAATAACTCTGAGTTTGTCAGAGAAAAGAATCCTGGGAGTCCCTTGAAGTTAGATCCAACACAGGGGAGACATACAGGATTAGGCATCAATGGACCAGTTTTGCTCTACTGAAAAGTTCTACCTACTAAAGGTGTTTACAATCCTGATTAACCATTGGCAGCCATTCTCAACATGTGAGTAGAAGTGTCTTGTAGTGTATAGAATGCTAGATTTGGAATTAGAAGATATGAACTCAAATTGCACCTCAGACACTAGTGACCCTGAGGCAAGTCATTTAACCTCATCCAATCTTGTTTTTCCTCATTTGTGAAGTAAAGATAATAATAATAGCATTGTTAGAAGTATCAAATGAGAGCTTTGCAAATAGGAAATTATTATTATTACTGTAAAGTATTGTTAATTTGGAGTCAGCAACCTGAGTTTTAGTTACTAGCAGTGTGACCTTGAATAAATCACAAAACCTTTCTAAGCCTCAATTTCCTCATCTATAAAATGAGCATTTTGGCCTAGTAGGTGATCTCCTATGTCCTATCTAGCTATAATAATCTATAATTTTATTACCTCACCAAAACAGCCCTTAGGCTTAAGTGTTGATGCTATGGAAATCCCAAAGTAGAAGGGACTTTTGTAGTTATGTGACTGGGACTAAGAATAGTAATCCTATTGCTCAAGAGTTTGGATTCTATGTGAAACCTTTCCTCTTTGGCATTATTTGAAATCTTTGGCATTCCTTTCCATGTAATATATGTGGCTGCATTCTGTCACATTGAAAGCCAAATGTGCCAAGGATTGCAGAGAGGTCATTTCTGTCCGTTTCATTTGTCACTCATGAAAAAAAAAACATCCTGGTCTGCTTCTCTGCTTCA
The DNA here is from genome assembly GCA_028646575.1 of Pseudocheirus occidentalis. NCBI lineage: Eukaryota > Metazoa > Chordata > Mammalia > Diprotodontia > Pseudocheiridae > Pseudocheirus > Pseudocheirus occidentalis. The sequence continues at coordinate 106,340,826 of CM053598.1, read as the reverse complement.
TAATTGAAAGCAGGCATGGCCTTCTGGACTTGCTCTGGGTCCCTACCAAGAGCTTTCAAGCCAAATTTGAACCCATTCCATATTAATCTGCCCACATTCATCATTTGGAAACAATTAGCACTCTATTTGGGATCTTCTCACAGAAATCTTTCCCCTGTCCCTGTTAATCTGCAGCAGTCTAGCTTGTCATTCCTTCCCCACCTGGAGCAGGATAGCTTTCTCAGTAACATCTCGGCTGGATTCAGAACTGGCAGCTCTTTGTACCCAGTAACCACAGTGTTCTCTGTGGAAAGGAATCACACATAGAATACTTTGGGGCATTTACATTTTCCTTCTCCTCTTCTCTTTCCAACTGGGCAAGTTGAAAGTGATCAAGTCAAGCTCAAATAGGACGCAGTTCCAAATTGTTTGCAAATAGACTGCTTCCTATTGAGACTTTTGTACACTTCACACATGTTTGGCTCTGACACTGCCATTCACATCACTTGGTCTCAAGTGGAATGATGAACTTGATATTAATCTTTTTTTAAGGAGAAGCATCTGGATCCTGGCTAATAAAACCTCAATTTGTAAGAAGAAAGAAAAAACCCTTAATCAGACCTTTGCATGCACAAGCCCTTCAGAGTTCTACTGAAAGTTACATACGGCTGTGAAATTTGTCCTGGGATCTGAAAGCTTCACATCTTCCTCTGTGGGTGGTGATCTAACTTCTCCCTGAGTGCTGAAGCTTTGGAATTCAGGCCTTATATTATCAGTAGCATAACTAAACTCTAAATCTCAGTGGATTTTTTTTCTGCCCCTCTCCCTTTCTCCCTTCCCTCCTTTCTCAGTACCCTCAATCCCAAACCTCTCAGTACCTTCAACACCCCTCCCCCTATTTTCCCCTTTCTCTATTCTTCTCCATCCCCCTCACCTCACACTTCCCTTTCCCTAATGGGTCTCTGGCCAGATGTTATAGCCCCTTGCTGTGATGTTAAACTGGCAACACCCTTGATCCAGGCAGCCAGACGCTCCATAGCCAGCTTCTGGAAAACCTCCCCTTCACTGGACTTCTGACACAAACCAGCTGAAGACATCACAATGCCAGAAAGCATTACAGCTGGCCTTCATGACAGATTGGCGGCACACACACTGATTTGGGGGACCTTATTTAGGGGCTTACAATCCACTCACTGTCTAGGCTTCAAGCCATGGATCAAAGTTTGCCATTAGGAAAATGGATATTTTTCCATTATCAAGCTTTCTTTTCACATTTTTTTTCCATCTTAAAAGACTTCATGGAGCTGTGCTATCATAATCCACACTGCATAGCTCTCTCTACCTTCCCTTCAAAATAGATTCATAGTTAACATAAAATATTAATTATTAAAATGAGAAAAATGAAACAGAAACTTGGAATTGGGATTCTCTACTTTAACTACTTGGAAGTCAAACCTCTACAACCATCCATCTGTCTCACTTATTCCATGCTTCTATAGTCATCTAAAAAAATGGAGTCACTATTAGCACTTCTTTTCTCCCCCTTCTCTCTCCCCCCTTCCATCATAAATAGGAAAAGATTCTGGTTGATGTTTCATGCTATTATAAAGGCACTAGCTATAAAGAGAGCATATTTCAAGTAGAAATACAATGTTTCCATGGGAGTGACCTAAGTTATACCTTCCCTAAACATAGATTATAAATATGACTTTTTCATTGATCTAACACATAGTTAACTAGCAGTTTCTGAAAGTGAGAGACTAAGGGACATAGGGATGTAAATATTTTAATCCAGTTCATCTCTTTTAAAAGTCAATTATTTATTGTTGTGTATGTTGTCTTTGGCAGAGACCCAGACCAAAAAGATGAGTCAAAAAATTTATTAAGTGTTTACTATGCTCTGGTTACTGTGCTAAGTACTAGGGATAAGAAAAAAACCCAACCAAGCAAGATAGACCCTTTCCTCAAGAAGCCTCCATTGTAATAGGATAAGATAGCACATAAAAGGGGAGCTAAACCTGTAAAGGGGGGCAATAGTTTGGAAATAGTTAGAAAGTAATGAGGTGTCCTATTTCTGGGCAAGATAAACTTGCCTATCAGAGCCTAAGATACCAAGAGCAGACGGCTTTTCCATTTGGGGAAAGGAGAAGGGTCAGAATGATGATGAAATGGACTTCTTCAGGTCAATCTGTAGAAGGCAAGACAGATGAAAATACTTGTATGTGGGTAAACAGAGTTTGATCAGAGTGTGCTGGCACCCAACTCTACACATACCTATGAATAATGTTCTCATCTTTGACACATTTGTGAGCAGTCTTGGTAGATGAGTAAGTCAGTGTTTGAAATATGAAATATAACAACTGAATGCCCATTTAGCTTTTGGAGAGGACTCATAGGCCTCCTTCATGAGACTGAGGAGAGGATAGAACTATGAGTAATGGGGTAAGGAAAATAAAAGAGAAAGATGATCTTATAATTAAGTTTCAATAGTCCAGGAGTTCTTATAGGTAAGTGAGTTTTTCTGTCTATTTATTGAAACAAGAATTTCTGTGTAACTGTTGCTTGAGATTAGAATTTGCCATGAAGAAATATGTTGTTATTTCTACTCCCAGATTTCATTGACTCTTGTTCATTGTGGGGCAGTTGTTTTGGTTATATCAGGCTCTTTGTGACCCCGTTGGGGTTTTCTTGGCAAAGACACTGGAGTAGTTTGCCATTTTCTTTTCCAAGTCATTTAACAGATGAGGAACTAAGGTAAAAAGGATTAAGTGACTTGCCCAGGCTCACAAAGCTAGTAGATGTCTAGGACCAGATTTGAACCCAGAAATATGAGTCTTCCTGACTCCAGGCCTCCCGCTTTGTGCACCATGGAGTCACCTAGCTGCCCCAACTCTGCCATCCAACTGCCTATTGACTATTAGAGGCCTCCATTTCTTTCCATGGGTCCTTGTATCCAGAATTAGGAGACAGGGATGGAATACGGATTTATATAAGGCCTACTATATGCCAAACCTTAAAGACTTTAAAAAAAATCTCATTTGATCTTCATAATAGTCCTGCAAGTTAGATGCTATTAATGTCTCCATTTTATAGTTGAGGAAACTGAGGCAAATGATGGTTAAGTAATCTGCCCAGGATCATACAGCCAGGAAGTGTCTGAGACCTCTTACCCACAAGCCTTAATACTTGGTTTGTGAAGTTCCTTGCTGTACATATGAATGGCCCCTTCTGGTCAAAGCTGAGGCAAAAGGCACATGCCAGTGGAAGAAAAAAAATTTGCCCTTAACTCTCTAGGGCAGGGATTTTTAACCTAGGGTCTGTGAACTTTTTATTTTTTGAAAACATTTTGATAACTGTATTTCAATTATACTTTGTTTCTTTTGTAATTCTCTGTGTTTTATTTTATGGATTTAAAAACATTATTCTAAGGCATCCATAGTTTTACCAGAACACCAGAAACTTGATACATATAAAAAAGTTAAGAAGGCCTGCTCAATGTTTGTACCTTGAAGGATGCAATTTTTCTAAACTTTTTCAGTGGTTCATCATTCTCCTCAATTTAAGGTGTTTGGGATGGGGAACATTAGTATAATAAGATAGTGACATCACTAATCAAATCTGCACCAGCATCAATAGCTTTATAAAATTCTTGTTTTTCTCTTTGATCTATTAATGTCAATTAGTATCATTGTTGTATTCTGGTACGGGGACCACCCTGGGTTCCTAAACTCTTAAGCAATGGAATGTGTAAGCTTTGATAAAACTCATCATTCTCCTGGAAAGATTGATTACGGAAACATATTTAATGTCTGTTGTCTTTGGACAAGTCTCACTAAATATGGAGAGACTCACCACTAGAAGGTTGACCAAGAGGTCATAAATGTTTTGGGCCATAGCAACTGATAACACTGTAGGCTAAGGAGGGGAGAAACTGTAATATACCTAGTGGAGTAAATGCCCACAAATGAAATTCCTGATATTTTGAGGTATTGAAGTTTTCAGATCTGCCAAAGCTTGAGAAGATATATTCTCTCTTGTAAGAATTACAGAAACAACAGTAAACTCTTGCTTGATCGTGATCTTTGTAAAACCCCCAGCACATTTATTGAATTTGTGTTATGCTATTATGAAATAGATCACTGCTGCCAGAAAGCATCAGTGTTTTCCCACATACTGTAGATCTGAATGAGAATAGTATCTACTTGAGAAATGTGTTATTCGCTCAGGCAATTGGGATGTACCATGTACCACTAATAAAATTAATCATTGGAACATAAATGTTTTAATCTTAGTGTACATGATCCAAGCCTTGCTAGTGCTTTTGCCCCACCCCAGCCTAATCCATTTAGAGGCAAATTTACATTTTATTTCTCCAAATCTATTAGCATCAATATAAAGGTCAGAAATAAAAAGACAGCTTCAGAAATTAATGTGCCAAGATCATGCAGTCATTTAGCAGACAAGGGCGCCCAGAGCTTTTACCTACTGTGTCTAGCAAGAATTCTTCATTTAAGAACCTTTCTCTCTATGAAAACATTAAAATAATGTTTAGTGAAATGTCCAAAAACTTTCTGCTCTCTTTTTAACCTGCACAAATGAAGAAAGGGGTTTCTCTATTTTGGAAATGTTAGGAAAATTGCCATTTGGTACAAAAACCCTTCAATTAAAAAAAATGAACATGTTTTCTGCTTTCTTTCCCTCATACTTTATTAATCAAGACATTTGGGTGAAAATAATGCCTTTTGTTTCATGTGTGAGTTTTTGTCAGCTCCTGCTGGGATTTCTCGTCCCAAAGCCAACAACTTCAATGTTGAACATCACAGTTGGTTTCTATGGAAGAGATTATGATGTCACAAGAAACCAATTATTTATGATTTCACATGAGGAATGTATCAAGAATCATATGCTCAGCAAACATCTGTCTCATTGTCATTTATGTCTGAAGATGACACTTTAGAAGGCATCACTAGCCATGTGCATGAGGCCAGAGTGAGAATGAGCAGTCCTTTTCATACTGAATGCATATATAATCAGCCTTCTTGCTGGTTGCCTTTTTCAGGTACACTGTTATTTGTAGTTTTGCTTCTTGGTCCCCTCTGAGGTATGAGGCCTTTACTCAAAATTATCCACCCCTTCTCTGATTATCATTTTCATTTCAATTCGAATCAACTGTCTGGTACCCTGTAAGCACTTAATAAATGCTATTTGATTGATGGAGCAGGTAGGATGGGTCAAGCACCTCCCTGACCTTGGTCATTTCTTCTGCTTTGCAGCCCCATGTGTACCTCCCATTATGCCTTGTCTACCTTTTTCTTTGAAAATTGTAATTAAAATTAAAATACCATTGCTTTGGGGGAGTTTGTGTCAATCAACTCTCCTGTGACTTGATTCATCTTCCCTGTGACTTCTAGACCAAAACATCCCTCCCTCCTTATTTCTCTCTTATGGGAGTCATCTCCTTTTAGTAGATGTAAGCTTTTTTGAGAACAAGGGCTATTCTGCTTTTGTACAGGAAACTTGAATGCTCAGCATTGTGCATGGGAGATGGTTAAGTCTTCAGTAACAATTTTTCATTCATTGATGCACATCTAGCCAAGAGAAATTAGGTTGAGGTAATCTTAGTAGATAGGCTGTGCTAGGATGCTACCGTTAAGCTCTTACCTTTTAGTTCAGTCCTGAGGTTGGTACACGTAGATGGTTCTGGTAACTCAAGATATGACAAGCATCTTCTATGTCAGGCCTGAATTTTATAGATTGAGTTAGGATCATCACTAAAGGAGTTTTTAGCTTGGTCTCAGACTTGACTTTACATTTTATCAGTCTATTTCCCAAAGGAAGCATTATTCAATAAACCATTGATTAGTATTGTGTGGGTCCCAGCAACTGATAGAATTGTTCCTTTTAAAAAATGGAAGGATGAATGTCTCTAATCCATGAAAAGCCCTACAAAACAAAAATGTTTCACCAGAACACCAGCTTGAGCGTGGCAAACTATTTACTTATCATCTCCCAGATCTTCACTTACTATGACTTTCTCATCATTACAAACTCTTTGGTTTACCTTGATGCTACATTTTCATTTCAATCAGATTATCTTTCCATGTTGCTGGGCATCTTTTCTGTTGTTGTCCTCCCAATTCACACTTTTCCAATCTTCCTTGACAATGACTTTTCTCTGATTGTGATTTGATTCTAACACTCTTCTTTCTCTGTTTTTCGTTCTGATATCTGACGTCCACCTTCATGTCTTTCTACTCACCCCACAAAACAAATCTACCTCCAGGACCTCAACAGTAAACTTTGGTCTGATGCTTATGCTGGCATATTATATATGACAGATAAAATCCTGAGACATCAGAAAGTAATGGACAATTCATATGTTCAAGGTTTTTCTAATACCTCCGTGAAAGGTTTATTTAAAATTTTTATTTCCATTTAAAGAGAAGAATTAAAATAGTTTGGACAGTGGACTAGAAAAAATATTATTGGACCATGTGCTTGGCCCTTTATTTAAAAAAACATATTTTACTGATACCTTTTGTTTTTACATAATTTTAATTTTTGAAATTAAACCCTCCCTCTCCCCTACCTAGCCAGTCATCCTTTGTGTAAAGGAATAAAAAAAAACCAAAATAAAATCAGTTAAGCAAAAATAAATAATACATCAACCAAATTGTTCAACATATGCAAAGTTGCATACATTTAGTGTTGTTGAGTCATTTCAATTGTGTCTTATTCTCTGTGATCTCAACTGGGATTTTCTTAGCAATTAGAATATGGTTTACCATCTCCTTCTCTATCTCATTTTACAGAGAATGAACTGAGGTAGACAGGGTTAACTGACTTGCCCAGGATCACACAGCTAATAAGTGTCTGAGGTTAGATTTGAATTTAGGAATATGGGTCTTCCTGAACTTAGGCCCAGCATTCTATCAACCTACCACCTAGCTGCCCTGGTTGTGTAATTAGTGCCCCATGATTGTAAAGAAGAGATTGGCCCTTTAATTTTAAAACCTAGGCTCCCCCAGCATGGTGTTCCTATGAGTAATCACAAGTAGAGGCTGAGGCTGCTTTTTCATGTGATCTGGGACGTTTGAGCTTGTTGTTCTTCAGTCACATCCAACTCTTCATGACCCAATGGACCTTAGAACTCCAAGACCTCTTTTCCTATACTATCTCCTGAAACCTGTCCAAGTTTATGTTCATTGCTTCCATCGCACTATCTATTCATCTCATCCCCTGCTATCCCCTTTTCCTTTTGTCTTCAATCTTTCCAAACATCAGGGTCTTTTCTAGTGAATCCTGTCTTCTCATTATGTGACCAAAGTATTTAAGCTTCAACTTCAATATTTGACCTTCCAGTGAATAACCTAAATTAATTTCTTTAAGTAGTAATTGATCTAATCTCCTTCATGTCCAAGGGACTCTCAAAAGCCTTTTCTAGCACTATAATCCAAAAGCATCAATTCTGTGATGCTCAGCTTTCCTATAGTGCAACTCTCACAACCATACATTGCTATTCAAAAAACCATGTCTTTGACTACATGGATCTTTATTGGTAAGGTGATAATTATCTATTATCTCCCCATTTTTTTGGTATGCTGTCCAGATTTGCCATAGCTTTCCTTTCAAGGAAAAAAGTATCTTTTAATTTTATGGCTGCAGCTGTCATCTGCAGTGATCTTTGAGTCCAAGCTTATAAAATTTGACATTACTTCCATTTCCTCTTCCTCTATTTGCCAGGAAGTGATGGCACCCATTGCCAAGATGTTGGGAGTTTTTTGATGTTGAGCTTCAAGCCAGCTTTGGTACTCTCCTCTTTCATCCTCATCAAGAGGCTTCTTAATTCTTATTCACTTTCTGCCATCAGAATGGTATCATCTGCATTTATAGGATTATTGATATTTCTTTTTTTTTCTTTTTTTTGCTTTTTGGAGGGCAATTGGGGTTAAGTGACTTGCCCAAAGTCACACGGCTAGTTTTTGTGTGTGTGTTAAGTGTCTTTGAACTCAGGTCCTCCTGACTCCAGGGCTGGTGTTCTATTCACTGCACCACCTAGCTGCCCCGGATTATTGATGTTTCTCCCAGCAACCTGAAATCTGGCTTTTGATTTATCCGGCCTGCAGTTTTGCATGATGCATTCTGTCTATAAGTTAAATAAATAAAGTGACAACATACAGCTTTGTCATTCTTCTTTTCCAGTCTTAAACCAATCAGTTGTTATATGTTCAGTTCTGTTATTTCTTGGCCCACATATAGGTTCCTCAGGAGAAAAATAAAATGATTTGGTATTCCTATCCCTTTGAGCCCTTGTCACATTTTGTTGTGATGCATACATTCAAAGGCTTTTGTGTAATCAATGAAGCAGAAATAGATGTTTTTTTTCTAACTTCTTTGTTTCTCCATAATCTAGTCAATATTGGCGATTTAGTCTCTAGTTCCTTTGCCTGTTTGATTTTTTTTGAGGCAATCAGGGTTAAGTGACTTGCCCAGGGTCACACAGCTAGTGTCTATGCCTTATTATTATTATTATTTGCTTTTTGGAGGGGGGAAGGCAGGGCAGTTGGGGTTAAGTGACTTGCTCAAGGTGACATGGCTAATAAGTGTTATGTGTCTGAGGCCAGATTTGAACTCAGTCCACCTGACTCCAGGGCCAGTGCTCTATTTACTGCACCACATAATCTCCCAGTGTCTATGCCTTTTTCATATGCCACATATTGCTGAAGCCAAGCTTGCAGAATCTCTTAAGTTTAACCTCACTGGCATGTGAAATGAGCACAATTGTTTGGTAATCTGAACATTCTTTGTTATTGCCCTTCTTTGAGATTGGGACATAAACTGATCTTTTCCAATCCAGAAACCACTGTTCAGTTTTCTAAATTTGCTGACATATTGAGTACATCAATGATTTAACAGCGTCATTTTTTTAGGTTCTTAAGAAGTAGGTCAGTTAGAATTCCATCACCTCCCCTGACCTCATTGTTAGCAATGCTTTCCAAGTCTCACTTGACTTCATTCTTTGAAATGTCCAGCTCTAGAGCAGTAACCGGACATCATGGCGATAGGTGATGTTCTCTTCTGCTTCTAAGCTCTTACCATTTCTGTCTTTTATCATACGTACTTTTGCATGAAAATTCCCTCAACGTCTCTGATTTTCCTGAAAATATCTCTTGTCTTTTCCATTATACTGCTTTCTTTTATTTCTTTGTACTGTTCCTTTAAGAAAACCTTCCTGTCTCTCCCTGCTATTCTCTAGCATTCTGCATTCATTTGGGCATATCTTTCCTTTTTCCCTTTCCCTTTCCTTCTTTCCTCAGCTTATTTGTAAAGCTTTATCAGACAACCATTTCACTTTATTCCTCTTTTTTCCTCTTTGAAATGATTTTTTTGTTTCTGCCTCCTGTACAATATTGGGAACCACTTCACAGTTCTCCAGACACTCTTTTTTTTTTCCACCAGATCTAATCCCTTAAATCTATTAATCATTTTCACTTTATACTCATTAGGGATTTTACTTGGGCCATACTTAAGCAGTCTGACTATTGTAATGCTAAAACCAATAATGTGTCCAAACTAAGTCTGATACCAATATGGTGAGCCCTTGAAAATGGGAATGTAGAGCCATAAGGGTGCCTAAGGAGGAGCAAAGCATACCATGCTAGAAAATGAGCAGGTCAAAGATTCTGTGCTGATCAGCAATTGAATTGGAACCATGAGTGACTGAAGTACTTCCACCCTGGGCAAGAATGGAAGATTCAGTGTCAAAATAAACATACAAAAACACCATAGTTTTAAAAAAAAACACCATATGCCTAAAGAAATTTAATCTCTATATTTTGTGTTTCTTTCCACTTATCAAAACTTATCTGGCAAGCATAATTTTATATTTAAGGTGGCCTCTGAGCTTATCTAAACCAAGTTTACTTAATAGAAATATTCACAAGAGTAACAAATATGAATCTCAAAGTTCATTTAGTTCAAGCTTAGAATGAAAGATTCTTCAATGATCCTAAATTGGTCGTGTGTTCTTTGTACATTCAAGGAAGACAAAACTTATAGCCTTGCCTCTGAGTCCTGTGAATTGAGTAGTGTTTGTGACTCTCTTAAATGACAGATTGTGCTATGATCTCAGTCAATGGTGAAGATGTCTGAAAACAATGAATAGACTGTATTTTGATCCATTATCACTAGATAACTTCTGTTATATCAGACTGAGCTTTTAAAAGAATTTTCAGTTTTTGTTGGGTCTGAAATGAATTTCTGTTCTCCACTTCCTCTCTTTTACTAACTAAAACAATTACTAACGGCCAAGCCAATATTCCTTCCTTCACAATGGTAATAATAATATCTTTTCTTTTTTTAAAAATTATTCATTACAGTTCAGCAGAGAGTGTCAGACTTCTAGTGCTGCTTGTTATACCCCTTTTAGAAAAGGATTAAGTAACAAAACCACCTAATATATTTCAGCAAAGCAATGCTAGTGATTGACTGACATCAGGGTGGGACCATCAGTTGTTCCCTGCACTGATACAGGATGTGTTTGTGTGGCCTTGTTAGCAACAGAATACATAATCTCGACCAGAATGCTAATAGATTTGGAGAAATAAAATATATTTCTCTTTTTGCTCATGGTACAGTATTCTACATTGTAAGAAAGTTTTTCATACTGAATTTATTTTTCAATTAGAAACACTATGAAAGAGTTGTGAGACCAACACATATACCAGTTCCCTTAAATAAGAGGATCTGTTGTTGTTGTTGTTGAGCTTTGATATCTACTTTGATATTAGGACTTAAGCCAAATTTTATCTATTTTACGACTATTACACAAACCCTACCACGTATGGATGATAAACGAATATTTTCTTTTATGTACAATATCATTATATCAAGAATCTCATAGACCTTTGGCAACATTTTATAGGCATCTAAACAGAGTACGCCCTTTGAGAGTCAGTGATTTAGATCAACAGTATTATTTGGCATCCCTCTGTCCCTCTTGATCTCTCTTCTTAATCTGCCATAAGATTTTTTTCATGAACTGTTCAACCTACGTACACCAACTCTCATTTAATGCTTGAAGACCATTTCACTCTCTTCACTCAGTACCAATCTCATTCATCCACCAGCATTCACTATACACAAATAACCTGTCCAATTCCTTGCACCCCAGATACTTCCACAAATCTGTAATCAATTTTTTTTCCCCTATAAAGCTTCTTCTGTGGTAGTGGAAGCAGTGGAGGGAACTTTATCTGGACCATCTCTCAGCTCCAGAACTGCCAACCATTTAGCCCACATTTTTCATAAAAATTTTATATTTTGCTCTCAGATTTTATTTTTTGTCTACTTGATTTTTTTCTAGAGATGAATTAGAATCACGTAGATAGGACTTATTAAGAGCCTACTGTGAGACAGGCACTGGTATGCTAAGCATTGAGGATTCAAATTAATGTAAAAGCACAGTTCCTGTTCTCCAATTGCTCGCGGTCCAATGGGGGAAACAACTTGCAAACAAGATATGTATTAGGTAAATTAGAAGTAGTTCCTGAAGACAGGAACAAGATTAAGGAAGCCTAGGATAGGCTTCTTTCAATAATTAGAACTTTAGTTGAGACTTGAAGAAAGCTAGGGAAGTGAGATGGTTAAGAGGAGGCGGGACAAAGTTCCTTTGTGGGAGACAGCCAGTGAAAGAAGTCAGAAGATAAGATGTGTGAGAAACAGTAAGAAGGCCAATGTGACTAGATCCCAGAGCACGCAGAGGAGAAAAAAGTGTAAGAAGACTGGAAGGGAAGAAAAAAGAAGGTAGCTAAAAAGGCAGGAATAATGTCACATTTTATATAATTTACAATAATTTTCCATTTTAAATGAGGTGTAGATGTAGGTATATATGTGTGTATGTACATGCATACATACTTACATATATTTCCTAATGGGGGATGGAAACATATTATATTTATATCCCATATAATGTGCATATGTGATGCATGCATGCATGTATGTATGTATGTATCTCCCATTTTATAAAGGAGATGCTTCTTAAAGATATTATGTGACTTGGTAAGGTGACACAGCAAAGCCAGGACTATCCCTAAGACTTCTTGACTCCCAAATACAACACCTCTCCTACCCTCATTATTTCTCCAAAGCAAAGTAGACTGATAATCAAGAGAAAGAAAAAGTATCAGAGTCTAGGGGAAATGGAATAGGAAAATGGCAGTCAGTGAGGGGGAGTAACACACGCCTAAGGAGAACAGGCAAGCAGGAGGTAAATTGCACCATTTGAGAGGCTTTTCATTCATGGACATACCACGCCTTATGGATAGAAACCAAACTTACTGGTTTTGTTTTTTTCTATCTCAGGGCAGTAGGAACAATTAAGAGGGAGTAAAGAAGAAAAACTCAGGCTTTGCGTGTACTTTATCTACTGTCTCTATGATGGTTTGGATTCATCAGGCACTGTTCTTCTGCCAATATCACTAGTTCCCTACTCAGCATTCTGAGGACAGAAGAGGACAAATGAACAGGAAATTTACATACTTTTTTACTCTTGTGAAGCAAAAGGGCATTTGAAATAATGGGGTAGGAAACTCCTTCATTTTATTCGTTGGGTTATAAGGGCATCCATCCCACCTGATTTCCAGAATTAAGACAGAGGTATTTTAAGTGTCAGTACTCAATCAGTCAATCATTAAGCATTTATCAAGTGGTTATTATGTAGCAGGTATTATGCTAGGTACTGAAGATAAAAATATAATTAATGAAATATTCTCTGTTTCCAAGAAACTTAGATTCTAATGGAGGAGACAATAAGTACAGATTGAAGCACATAGCAAGTAAGTATAGGGAAAATGAATGTAAATATATACAAAGTAGTTAGAAGTCGTGAGTAGTTGGAGGGAATACATAAGGCACACTTCCTCCCTATACTGCCTCCTCCCCTTCCACCACCTGCAACTAAACCTACTATTCTGTTTAGAGGAATGGCAGATCTAAATGTTGAGAAGAAGAGGCAAACTTTTGAATTCAAGATTTGAATTCCGTTTGCTAGTTGTAAAAGCATAGGCAAATGACTCATTATTTTAAACTTCATTTTCCACCTTTTTTTTTTAAATGGAGATAATGCTTTTTTCCCATGTGATGTCATACTGCATTCAGGGCTGCTCCAGTTGTCCTGATATGTATATTGCCACTGGACCCAGAAGGTACCAGAGGAAAGAGTGAGGCTGGTGACTTTGTACAGCCCTTCCTCACTTATATCCAATTCACTCACACGTCATGGTATGACCTTCCTGATGTCATTTGTCTTCTTTGATAACAAAGGACAAACAACAAGAACAATGCTCACCACACATTTGTAAACTCTCTCCCAGTATTCCAGATCCACTCTTACTGCTCTTCTCAGAGCTTGTTTTATAAGGAGCAAAAGAAATACATGCAAAAATTAGATGAAGCAAATAGAAGAGGTTCTTATTACCAGTCCTTGGGAGAAAACCTGACCAGTAACTCCCAGATTTCAAAACTCAATGTATCTGTCTCTTCCTTCCTTAGAAATGGGGAACTGCTACGAGTCTATGACTTTCTGGTAATTGTAACTGTGCTATCCCTTTGGTGATATTGTGTATAATGTAGTTGATACCTGTTGCATTACTCAAGAGCATTCCATCACTTGGCTGGTTAAAAAGGTGGGAGTGGGAGGGTTGCAGGAGGGAGGAAGCTGTACTTGATCCTTATGGAAGCCAGTTAAAATTAATTGGAAAAAGCTTTTAAAGACCCAAGATGTAGACCAAATGTATCTCCAACCTGCGGCCTCATCCCCATACTGATCGCGAAGGTCACTGCAAAGCTGTAGATTTATGCGGAAGGCTTGGGTGATGGAAAATGAGACAAAAGCATTTGGATTTTATTATTCCATTTACTCTGACCCTGGGCCATAAAGGGTTTGGAGAGCCTGTTTTATGTATTCAGCTGGTTGCCACACTGTCAAGCATTTGGAGCCACTTAAATAAACCACCCCAACCCACAGCTGCAACAACACCATATCAAATATAGGTTAGAGTTGAAATGTGGAACCAGCAACACAGCGTCTCCAGCAGGTGCATGCGGAAGAGTTTTTTTTTACCCTGCCCCCCCTTGTTTTGGGAATAGCTTCTTCATTTATCTAGTGACTTTGATTTAAGGCTGATTTAGATACTGAAACTGATTTAGGTCCTGTATTAAAGTGCTTGCACATTAGGGGCTGGCCTCTGCTTTCCCAAGCCACCCTTTGTTGTTGAATTTGAGTTAGGTTCCAGAAAATATACTTGCTGGGGGAAGGCTGATGAAATGTTTGCCTGACTTCCCCTGACCCACACACATCTTTCTTCCCCACCCCCCTAATTCATTGTACTCTTTGAAATCTGGCTGGTCATTATTGGGCCTGTTGCAATGAAAAACAGGCAAGGGGCAGGGGAGGATGGGGACTGGGGTGGAAAGAGTTCCACATGGGAAAGCATCAAATAAAAACCAAAAGTTTGTCCTAGTGATAGCAAAACCATGTGTCCAAGATGACTTAGAAAGTCAACTATCAAGATATTTGATAGGGCATGGACATGCTCTCATTCATGCAGTACAGGGAAGAAACCCTGAAGAAGGCCATAGGTCCCACCACATGTGCCTTAACCAATGTCTCTACTTTTTATAAAAACAGGTCAGTTACCACTATAATTCATATTCCCTCAATGGAAACTAGCATCATCCCAAACTGTGGTAAAGTATTAAAGAGATTTGGACTAGAAATACCCTTCCACCCTGTTACAAGATTCCTTCCAAACAGTGGAGAGGAATGTAGTGAGCATAATGGAGGAAACTTGCCTTGTCCCTATCCAGGATGTGTCTGTTCTTCATATAAAATATCTCAGCATTTGACTATTAATCACCTTGCATTAAACCTGACTCCTTATTCACCCCCCACCCCCTTCTAAAACCCAAACTCTCAGCTTGGAAACACCAAAATCGTCCTACAGCTGAGTTAAAATTCTTTGATATCCCTCTCATTCATTGAAAGTTGAATAAATCAAGTAAGGTCCAAGGAATATGGGAATCATTTATTTTCATTCCAGACTTTGTTGGGTCTTAGCAGTTAAGTACCTTAAAATTTAAAGGTATACTGTCCAGCTGTCAAATGCTTCCAAGAACAGACTAGGGTGTGAAAAGTGTTAAGATTCAAATGTGGGCATGCAAGTTAGGAAGTCACTTAAGAATGTCTTTTTGTTGTTTATTTCATTATCATCTTTTCAAACTGTTGGAGGAAAAAAATGCTTTACTTCAGCCAGAATTTCTTTGCTTCCTTAGATTTGGAAGGATTATCAGGAAAGTCAATAATAAATCTAAATCCAACAATTATTTACTGTGTGCCCACTATGTATGTACAAAGAAATGTAGTGGGCATTGGAGAGGTGAGGAGCAGTGAAACCATGAATGACAGAGAATTTAACCTTAAAGGGGCTAACAATTTATTGTAGGGAATAAGACATTTGCACAAAATAAACACAATACTAAAAGTGGTACTATCATTTCTTCCTGGCCATTCAGAAGTAGAGGAGGTAAGGGAATGGAATGGGAATATCTGGCCTGCATTCCAGCTAAGGATGAAGCAGAGGAGTTGGAGGAAGAAGAAAGTACATAATTACTTGGTAAATGGGCCTGAGCCTGGAGCAAAGCAAAAGTAAGGCTCGAGGAACAAAGCAAACTTCTCATCAGGGCAAGAAATATTCTACAAATATGGAAACAGGTACAGAACACCAGGAGTTCTTAACTTGTTTTGTGTCATGTGCCTCTTTGGTGGTCTGGTGAAACCCAAAGACACGTTTTCAGAAGAATGGTTTTAAATGCATCTGATAAAGTACACAGAAATACAAAGGTAACCAATTATATTGAAAATTAGTTATCCATTTTTTTTAAAGTTCAGGGACTCCATTAGGTCTTAGCCATAGGTTAAGAACCCCTACAGGCTCAATAGATGATATTTTGAGTTACTTATAACCTTACCCATAGCATTATGTATTATGCTGGAGCAGCACTCCCACACTTTGAAGCTTGAACAGGCACAAGCATTGTTATAAAGTACCAAAAACTAGAGGGATAACTTCTGGATGCATAGGCTCAGACTTACACATATAGAGCTGAAAGGAACCTTAGGAATCACTTGGGTTTAACCTTCACATTTTATATATGAGAAAACTATGTCTCTGAGAAGTTAAGTAAATTGCCTGAGAATAAACCAATAGGAAGTAGAGAGGGTGGTAGTTAAACTGATAAAGCAATATTATCACACGATGCAATTGAAAGCCAAATTTCTTATTTTATCTCAAATCAATAATCCTTCATTTTTATTCTCTTTAATATAATTAGAACTGAATTAATTATAGACATTCTTGATCCTTAAGAATAAGTGCTGTAGTTGAGGACTTTCATTTAAGGTCAACCTGTTGTTTTTCTGTTATTCTAGAGATCAAGGATTTGTAGTACATGTTATGTGTGTCCCAGAGGGCATGGGGCTGATTTTTAGAGGTATGTGGGTACCACATCCTTCTCCCTGGGAACTAGAGATCACTGTAGTAATACTCTATCCTTCTTTACCTAAACATTCCAGAAAACAAGGGTGGACAACTTGGCATGCCACTTTAAAAAAATGCCATTGCTGATGTGGCAATGATTGCAAAACACTGTCATACTCCCCTAAACACTTTTCACTTTGATACATCAAATGATTAATATTTTCTTTTTGTCAGCACAGATCCTTTCTTTATCAATGCAGATCCCAAACACACTATCCCTTTAATAGCTAATTTATGATACTGTGTCAAAAATGAATAATTTACAACTTTTTGGTGATTAGCCCCTCTTAACTTAGTCTGGTCCTTGGATAATGTGGGGTCTCTTGGCCCATATTATTAGCCTTTCTAGCTGATTAGGACTCATTAGCGATTTCATTTTGCTTTCATTTGGCCAGGGTCATCTTTTCCACCATTTTGAGGAATCAGAGGTATAACCGTACAAAAAGTTGATAATTTCTAATTTTGGTGAACTATTTTTTAATATATCAATCAAGAGCAGTTTATAGAGTCTTCCTCTTAGTTAAGAAGACTGCTTCTCTCTCTTCTAGCTCCTGATATAAATTTGCAAAGCAGGTTAAGTACCAATTCGACTTCCTTTTCTCTTGTAACTCCCAAATCTTAGCAGTCCTTTCTCCCTTTCTCAGGCAGACAACTGTGTATTTGCTGTATTTTCTTTTTAATAGACCTTTGTCAATCCCTCTTGTTTTTATATTGCCTAGATTTTTCTCCTCTTTTCCCCTTCTAAGAAATCCATCCATTATATTTTTAAAATATATATTTACGTCAAATATTTTTAAAATTTTAAAAGAGGAAGAAAAATAAGCAAAACTGATAAACACATTGAAAAAAATCTGACAATATTAGAATGTTTCTGTCATTGACCCCAACCTCTGTAAAAATGGGAAGAGTTATTTCCACATATCTCTTCTTTGGGGGTCAATGTTGTTTTTAATACTTTGACAAAATTTAGTTTAAATTATTTTGTGGTTGTTCTTTCCATTTACATTATTGTAGTTTGTATGTTACCTTCTTGTTTCTTAACTTCATTTTGCAACAGTTCATGTATTTCCATAGTACTCTGTTTTCAAAATACTTGAACTTCTTAGAACAGAGTAATATTCCATTAAATTAATTTACCAAAATTTGTTTAGCTATTCCCCGATAAATTGACATTTGCTTTGTTTCTAGTTTCTTAACACCATGAAAAATGATGCTATAAATATTTTTGTCTATTATGGAGCCTTTCTTTTTTTGTTCATGAAGTTTGTCAAGTATGTGCCTAGCAGTGGGTTTCTGCGTCTAAGAATATGGACATTTTAGTCACTTTCTTCAAGCAATTTCGAATTGTTTTTCAGAATGGTCATACCAATTCACAATTACACCAGCAAACTGCATTGTATTTTAAAACAGCCTGTTAACTCATTAGCCAAAGTAAAACTGCTTGATGGAGGAGGTGCCAGGGAAATATTTTTGAACATTTGCTCCTGACCTAGTCTGGAAGTCACCAACATCTCCAATGAATCTCATGACAATTAATCTATGTTCCAGGCACTGTGCTAAACCAGAAGAAATTAAGTCAGCAATTTAGCACTCTGCTCCTGAAAGTATGTTAATACATGGTTTACCTGATAAAAGGTTGGGATTGTATTTCATCTTTACAATTAAAAAATATTTTATTGATAACTTTTATTTTTTATAGTAGAGACATTTCCTGATACCACTCCTCTGATATCTTAACATTGAAACCACACATGCACCAAGCTAAAACAGTTAAGATAATGAAAGTCCATGTTTGATAAAATATACATCGTTCTACTCCTATAGTACCCCTTCTCATTATGATGAGAAGTGTGCTTCATCATATATTCTCTAAGATCAAGATCTCACCCACATATTTTACTAAATGGCTTACTCTTTTTTAATTGAATTTCCTTTGATCAATTATTTTGGTGTTTTAATGGCTATTTTGCCCCAAATCTTCCCATACTTCTTCCTAATGAACACAAAGCTGAGATAATAAGACAACATTGTTAGTATGACATTGCAGATAGCCTGATCTTAGCTCCTGGCACGATAGGATTTGGAATTGGAAGCTATCTTAGAGGTCTAGTCCAATCCCTTCATTTGACAGATTTGGAAAAAAAAAACTGAGACCCAAAAAGCTGATGTGTTTTGCTGAAGGTCATAAAGATAGTAAGTAGTAAATGTAGAGTGAAGGGGACCTGGAATATGAGGTTAGATATTGAGTAATTGTTATGGATACACTGAAAGTTTGTTGTTGTTTTTAATTATTAAACAATGCTATTGTCAGCCATGGTGGCACATTCCTATAAGCCCTGCTACTTCAGAGATTCACAGTAATGGGTCACATGCACTAAGAAGTTCAGAACTGCTGTGGGATACAGTGATTCAGTATCTACACTAAATATATCATGAAGATGGTTATACCCTAGAAGCAGGGGGTACCACAAAAATTTTTAAGGAGCAGCTAATGGGCCCAGGTAGGAAATACTGATCAGTAGTGGGATCTGCCAATGAGTGGCTGAAACACTTCAGCCTAGGGAAGATAGAGAGACAGTCTCAAAATTAAAAACAAAAAAATTCTCACAAAACCAAATCTATTAGCTAGACTCTTAGACTGGTTTATTTTTCATATTTATGTAAAAAATACATATATATGCATATATATACACATATATGCATACATATAATATAATAAAGGGAAATAGTGTTCCTTGAAGACTTTTGTTGAAGTCAAAGCATCAGAATTTTAATTAAGTTACCCCCACCCCCACCCCCAACATAGCTTACAGCAACATAGCAGGAGGGTGGAAAATAGAATTCTTGTCTAACTTCTCCAGTCATCAGATGGAATTCATTTGTAGTAGCACTCTGATGGCTCAACTGCAGACTTGTTTTCTGAAGTTTCCAGGGGAAATCTTCTGAACTATATAGGGATTTTATACTGTCTAAATTTAGAAATGTATAGAACTTGATACAAAGCTTCCTTTACCCTCCCTCCATTGTGAGATTTCTAGGAAATATTACATCAAGGGGAGACCAGAAGGAAAAAAAATAAGTAGATTTCATAATATAAACTAGGAAAATCTATCTATCATAGAAATAAAACTACAGAAAGCATTCTCCCTGCTAATCTGTGCCAATAGAACTGAATCCTAGGGTCTCTTGGCCCCAGGCCTTCCAAACAAAGAGTCAGGGAAGATATGTAAATTTAAAATAAAAGGAATTCACAATTTTCTGAAAGTAAAAAGCTTTAATGTAATTTGGAGCCACCAGTCTGCTAGAGTAATGTTCTTACATATAAGTGGAAATCCTTTTGGATATTTACACTACTGATTTCTTTAATCTCCACTTTCGAATTAATAGACAATAACACAGGATTCCTTCTTTGGCTCACTCAGCACTAGTGCATATTTACCCAAGTGTCTAGAGTAGAGATTGTACACATATCTCTAATCCACCTGCCTGTGTTAGTTAAAAGCCCAGATAAAATCAGCAGTGCTTAGATCTTAACCTTTTAAGTCTGAAATGTTTTTAACGTCTGGCTCATGGCAACTGAAGGCAGGGTGTGCAAAGGGAAGGAGGTAGAGGGGGGAAGGGAACAGTGGGAGAAAGTGGTTTCTACATATGTATACATACATACCTATATACATACATACATACCCACACTCACACACATATTACAGCTTGAACATTTCTTTCCAATACTCAGTCTCACAATAAATGTAAAAATACTCATTCAAAAAACCTCAATAGATCAGTATTAAATAGAATATGATACAGTATCAGGTGTGAGACCTGATTATCCAACTGTTTTCACAGTTTGATTTCTTTTTCAGCTCCTCTCCCCACATCTAATCCCCCTTATTCCCCCCAAGTGAGTTTAGCACTGTGAAAATGAGTTTACAGTAAAACTGGCCAAGATTGTGTGCCCTCATAGTGAGTATTGCATCTTCTAAAAAAGTGTTGAAAAAATCCGTCTATCTTGTTCAGTAGTTCTTGTGTCCTACAAGTATTACCAGTTTCAAGTATTACCTGAGATGCTTTTCCCTGAAGAACCTCTAAGTAACAGTCCAAGTGTGGAAAAGAAAATTACCTACTTTGACCTTCCTTTATGCAAAAATTTTACATTCTTGCACTTGACTCTGCCAAAATTCTTGTCCTATATAGTTCTTGAGCTCCTAGAAAAAGAAAAAGTCCGTTATTATGGATATTACTTCTAAATTGCAAGATCACTTGTATCTCTTTTATCAATTGTACTGTATAGACATTTAAAACAAAATAATGTACTATAAACCCAAAATCAAACATGGGAGCCCAAACCCAATGCCTTCATGGATTGCTTGATTTTTATCTTTGTATTCCCAGAATATAACACAGCACCTGGTCCATGATAGTCCCTTATTAGATGCTTATTAATAGACTAAGTGATTATGGTCTAATGGTATAACTTGAAGATCAACTCCAGGATGCAAAAACAACCACTGGAAGAGTAAATATTAATATCAGTAGTAATAATTGGTAGTACTTGGCTGATTTTGTCTAGACTAGATAAAAGGGATTTTCAGAATACAATTATTTGGTTTTTTTAAAGTGAGTTCAACCATTTGTGTTATAGACTCAATTTTACTCTAGGGAATTGTAAACTATATGATTCCAACAACTTGTTAATTCCAAATTAAGGTAGTCCTAAGACTTCATAATTACATGCCCTGAGAAAAACACTCTCTGATGGTTGCCAGATATTCTTTCCCTCAAGATTTTCTTTGTGGTAGGATGATGTAATTATTTAGTTAGAATTTAAAAACTGCCTAATTTCAATATAATTTAAGTGAATAAATACTTATTGGGCAATAAATTGTTATCGTCTATATACAAATTTTGTTTTCTTAGAAACTGTGGAATGGGGGAAGGAAAGAGGATTCAAATATTATCTTTTTACATGCAAGTATATTGAGGTATTCTAATACCTCAAGTAATACTGAGGCAGCTATGCTGCCAATGGGAAGAGGCTTGGGACTGAATTTAAGTCCTACCTCTGGTATGTACTAACTTGAGTGCTTGTGTACACATCACTTGATGTTTCTGGTCCTCCGTTTCCCACTCTTATAAAATGATAGTGTCATACTAGCTGATCTCTCTTTTTTTTTTCTTTTTGGAGGGCAATTGGGGTTAAGTGACTTGCCCAAAATCACATGGCTAGTAAGTGTGTCCAGTGTCTGAGGACGAATTTGAACTCAGGTCCTCCTGACTCCAGGACCCATGCTCTATTCACTGCGCCACCTAGCTACCCCTAGCTGATCTCTTAATAGCCTTCCTAGGTCTTATTCTGTAATCCTGTTTTTGTGCTAATCTTTAGAGGAAGGATAAGAAAACACCAGCATCACAGTACAAGGAACTGTAACTCAAGACAAAATGAATATAATACATGTTTAAAGGAAGGAGACCTCATACCCTCTTGGGAGAATCGGGGAAGGATTAGTTGGAGAATATAATCCTTGAGCTGAATCCAGTAGGATGATGAGAAGTTCCATGGGCAAAGATGCAGGAGAAGCACATTCTAGGATAAGCAAACAGCATGAATCAAAGGTTTGGAGTCAGAAACGAATGATGTACATTTAAGAAAAAGCATTATTCGTCCATTTTATCTGCATTATAGGTTACCTATAGGAGAGTAATGGGAGATAAAGCTAGAAATATAAGTTGGAGAATTATCATGGAGGGTCTTGAATAGCAACTTTAAGAATCAGGATGCTATTCTGTGCCAAGGGGGAGGCAAAGAAGCTTTTGAGCATGGGAATAACATGATTTGATCTGTACTATAGAAATATCCAGCTGGCAGTGAAGTGAAGATTAAATTAGAGGAGAATGATATTGGAGGTAGGGATACCAGTAAAGAAGTTTTTCTAATAGCTTGGGTTAAAGACAAAGAGGATCTAAACTCAGAGCATGCTTTGCTAAATACACAGGGTAGAACATTTCCTTCGTTCCTGCCTCACCATTACCTTCCAGTTCAGGTTTTCACATGGAAGGAAGGCAGAATTCCCTGGAAGTCACACTGAACAGCTGACAGTAAAGCAGCCTTGCTAATTTCACTAAGTGAACTAAGTAATGCTCTCCCCTGGGGAGAGCAGGAGGGCCAGCCATGTGGGTGGCAAGACTGATGTCTATGCATCTAATCATTCCTCTTTACTCCACTTTGCTCAATGCTCCTTATAGAGGTGTGTGGCCCAATAGAGCCTGGAAGTTCTGATATTGCATCAGTAAATGTGCGTGGTGGGGAAGCAATGAAGCTCGTCCGTCCCATATTCTCTGCCCTGACATAAAACATGCAAATACAAAGAGGGTCCTGAGAGAACTGAGCTTATGACATATGTACAAAATAAGGACAAAAATGGCTTATGAAGGTTTGTTTTTATGAAAACCCAAGCAGAAGAAATGTCAGTGATGAAAACTCCGGGATAGGCTTTAGAATCTGTATCTTGGTTCAGTATTAAAATAATAAATAGATTTCCAAGTTGATCGCCTTTTGTACACATTTTTACATCTTTTGGGACATGTTGATACCAGAATCTAATCTCATTGTGAATGTTTATGTCTGGTATATTGTCATTTTTAAGAGCAAAGTAAATCTAACAAATGTGAAAAAAATGTCCTTTCAATTTTGTCCTTCTCTCATTCTTTCTCCCCCTCCTTCTTTTTCTCTCCCTCCCTCCGAATTTCTCTCTCAATCTAGGCCCAACAAGGGTCCCCATAGATATAGTATAATGCTGTATTGTTTGGTTAGGGATTTAATTTCACTCCATCACAAGCTACCATCACAGCCCTGTCATTGCAATTGGTCACACTTTTTTGTGTGCTATATCTTACTGAAGTCTCATCTCCTTCTCAGACCATTGCATAATCTCCTACTCTGAGACAAAGCTCTCCAATATAATGAAAGAGGTGGAATTGGCAAAGGGAAAGTCAATGGACACAGTTATCATTCTCTAGGTCTCACTCCCATTGAGTCCTCAGGTTTAGTCACAGCAACCAAAGAGGCAGAGGAGCATGCTGTGTAAGGGGGAAAAAACCCACAACAAAGTTTATTGAGACTAAAGGAAGCACTGGTGGCTTCTGGGAGATGTAATCCAATGCTGTCCTGAGCAGACCACCATATAGAGAAATGCTAAAGGATGCCCCTTCAGCTCAGCAGGGTGTGGGCAGGGAGGAAGGGGGAGGGGAAGCTATCCTCCACAAGGCCCTTGGTGTAAGTAGCAGGAGGAGGGACAATTCTATCTAAGAGAGGGAACTGATTCTAAACCCATCTGAGCTAAAAGTTTTGGGAAATCTGGAGAAGCACTTCTTTAAGATTCAAATATGTTTGTTCTTCCTACTTCCAGCAATTATCTTCCCACATTGTTGTTATATTAGGATAAACTAGGATAAATTATAGTAATAATTCTGTTAAAAAACTTGTAGAATCTCAAGACTCATTTTTTGAATCAAAGAATTTAGGATAAAACTGGATTTATCATTAAGAACTTAGCTAAACATGTTATTACTCCTGTTAGAGACCCCCCTTTTTTACATTTACCCTTTCCATTTGTCCATTCATCCCCTCTATTTTCACAATTCTTCTCTATCTTTCTCTGTCTGTCTGTCTCTGTGTCTCTGTCTCTGTCTCTGTCTCTTTTCTCTCTTTATTTTCTTTGTTCCAGATGTTGCCCATATTTTTCCCCTGGAGGTGTTTCACAGTCAAACAATTTCTTGTGAGAGTGGCCTTTCCCACAGCCAAAGGCTAAAGTCAATTGTACCAAAAGCTTAACTTTCTGCCAATCTGGTGAAGACAAGTTGTTCCACCAGCATCACAGAGGACAATCTTGTTTTCGTAATGGTCATGTGAACAAAGATATTATTTGGGAGATTGAAGATGACTTGCTTTCCCACTTTACCTGTGAATCTTTCGGGCATTGAAATGATGAAGCCAGAACTAATTTTCCTTGCTAAAAATGTTTCACCCATAAAATTTAATCACTTTGCTCAATAAATGTTTTAAAATGAATAGAAAATAATTTTCTAATAAATACTAGAAAAGGGTGGGAAAAAGGATAAAATAATCCTTATGTAAAAGAATATGATGATATAACATATGCATTATAAAATTTGCATTAGTGGTTATAAATAAGATATATATAGGAATACTCACACATATATAATCTTTCTAATATATTACCTTTCCAATCTCATTTTATATCACCTCTTTTCATATATTCTCTATTCAGTTCAAACCTGTCAAATTGCAGTGCTAGCAGATAGGTAGCTCTTTGCATAAATCATTGAGTTCCGAGTCAGGAAGAACCCAGTTTAAATCCAAACTCCTACACTTACTTGCTATATGGCCCTGGGCAATCCATTAACCTCTGTCTGCCTCAGTTTTCTCGACTGTAAAATGGAGAAAATAACAGCACCTATCTCACATATTGGTTGAGGATCAAATGAGATAATTTTTGTAATATGCTTAAACATAATGCCTGGCATATAGTTGGTGTTTAATACATGCTTTCCTCCTTCCCAACAGAATATTCTGTTTCCTACTTCCATACTTTCAGTATTCCATAAAAAATATTCCATAAAATTCCATACCCATACTGAATTTTATACAGAATCTGGAATGATCTCCTTTATCATCTAAGCATCTCAGAATTCCTGTTGTTATCAAGAGATACCTCCAATGTTAGTGCCTATGCAAGGCCTTCCTTGATAACTTCAATTGTGAATGTTCTATCTCTTTTGAAATTATTTTGTATTACTTTGTCTAGTTTTGTATTTACTTCTCTGTGTAGATACTCCTTTCCTCAGCCCTAGTAGAATTTAAGTCTGTGGGAACATTTCCTCTTTGTTGTTGTATCCTCAGTGACTGTTGAATGGTAGGTACTTAATACATTTTTTACTTAAATTTAGCTCACCAAGGAAAGAGAGTCTAAATAGGGCCAAGCACTCTAGGTCATTTCATCTTGACCACTGAATGAGGACAATGGAGTAAGGACATCAAACTGGTATGTATCCAGTGTTATAGAGCAAATTTTGCAAGGGAAATGTCATGTGATAAGGGATATGGTTTCCAAGCCCTATGGAAAAAATATTGGGTTCTGGATCACAGAATACAAGGCTCAATACCATAAGGAAGGCCAATTAGTTTAGATGTGAGAGCAGCCAGAGAAAAGTTGCATATAAGAGTTCTGAAGAGCATACATAGTTATGAATACAGAGTTCTGAGTTCTAAGGAGCATACTTTCTTCTCCCTATTCTCATATTACTTAGAGAAATAAGACTTTAATTGCCAGTATTTGAGACTAGTCTTTGTGATATTTTTTTAATACAGAATTGGTGTGTTAGAAGAGGAAGAGGTGAAGTAGGTCTTCCTGAATGCTTTCCACATGTATCTTGAGATAGGTTTCTCTTTTGCTGCTTATATTGTGTGAGAGACTTTTGTGTTCTGCCAAGCTACAGGGATTTGATGGCAATTAATATAGGTTCCAAGGTCTGTTTACTGTGTGATAGAACTTTCTATTTCCTTTTTCCTTAAGCATGTCAGTGTTAGAGGCTAGGGAGCCTTGACTTTTCAGGTAAACAGAGTGATTTAATAATGAATTGACAAGATCTGTTTTGTATGTTTTGCTGTAGTTAAACTAACCAGAATTGAATAAAATAAAGTCAATAAGCTTTTATTGAGCACTTACTATTTGCCAAGCACCGTTCTAAGTGATGAAAATAGAAATAGAAGCAAAAAGAAAGATGGTCCTTGCCCTTAAAGAGCTTATATTCTAACAGGGAAAGGCAATGTATAAAAGGAAACTGAATAGAGGGAGAAAAGGTCCTTGTACAAACACATGGAGGAACAAGAAGTCTGGAGAGTCAAGAACTGAGCCTAGAGAGGAATGAAGTGAATCTGGTCTGGGCTCTTCCTTAAAGTAGAGATTCTAGGAAGAACTAACCAATTAGGAGAAGGGTCCAGAGAGGCAGAGGGACCTTCCAGAGTGATACAAAAATTTATTCATACATTGTTGTGGGCTTGTAAGAAGACTCCTTAACACTTTTTTTATACTTTGTGATTATATTCTGAGTCTTCTATCATTACATCTACTCAGATGAAGAGGGGGAAATCCCTCCGATAAACCTACATTATAGTTTTAAGTTGCAATTGCAAAAATTTGTTTAGAGTTTCTTCCAAAAATATTTACTATGAAATACATTCAAGATAACAAAATTAGTCGGTTATCAGAGCTAAGACTAAAATTTGGGTCTTTCTTTTTCGTCCCAACACAATGCTCTTTCCATTACATTGTCCCTAATTAATTTTGACGGAATTATTGGTACAATTCAGAAGTCTAGACATACTAAATCTGCCTTTGGTGGCATGTGACTTGTAGTCTAGAGGAAGACCCACTACTAGCTTCTCCTAAACTCCTCAGTCATACCTCACTACTTAGGTCTGAGGAGAGATAAGTCTAAGTCTCTAATCTGATGTCCTTTACTGGGTTGCAGCTGCCTAGTTTGTTTGTTTTCCTGAGCTGACTGCTACCAAGACCCCTTAAACATAAGATTACTTTCCTTCCTCCATGCTTCTTCTCCTTCCTCCAAATCCCACTTTAGGAAAGTAAGAGTCTCTTAGGTGTTACAGTAGAGAATATACAACTCAACAGCTGCAAAGAACAAGAGGAAGAGGAGAAACAAGAGGTGGAGGGCATGATGATGTTCTGATGAGAGGGTGATACCTTCTTTTCTCCTTTTCTGCAAAATGAGGGGTTTGGACTGGATGATTGTCTTTTTAGTTGTGAATCCAATTTAACAGTTAAAGTAATAACTGAGAAAGTGATTAGGTGGGTACATGAAAAGATGGAAAAGGTGATGTCTCTAAAGTTGCGAAGGTTATTAGAATTACACTTTTGTCTTCAGCAGCAATTACTAGACAATACTTAGTTTCTTCTTTTCTGCTGTCTATGCTTCTTCTGCCTGACCATTATTATTGCCTTATTTTTGGATTTTCATGGACAGGCTACTGTGTTTCAGATCTAGGAATCTGTTTTCTGGTCTGTAAATTATGAGAGTAGGATGGTGGGGCATGGGCAAGTATCCTTTTCTTACAGTAGTACCCTTAGGTCTTTCACAGGATTCTTTATCCAAACCTAAGAATCTGGACAACATAGTCCTGCTCATCTTTTTGACTCTCCACAAGAAAGGATCTTGGTTATCTGCATCCAAAGCCATGTAATCTTGGTTTTCAGGTCTTACCTTCTATATCATCTCTTCCTTGGAGATTATGATGTTTTAGTAATCTGGAAGTTGCTCTCCACTTTTTTTTCTTTTCTCTTTTATTCCTCTGTGGATTCTACTCCTAACTCTCCAGACTTCTTTATTCACCATTTCCAACAGTCTTTTTTACCTATAATAAACCACAATAAACCATGGCTCAGCATCTGTCTCACCTGGAAGATCCCACTGCCTCTCTGGACCTTTTCTCTTATAGATGAATTCTTTCTGGAACATCTATTTTAAGGAAGGGCCCAAACCAGCCAAGTTTACTTCTTTCCTCTCTAGGTCCAGTTCTTGACACCTGAGATGTTTTGCTCGGTCATTCAACTACCCTGCCTTTTTTAGCGTTCTTTTATGCATTGCCTCCTGCCATTACAGGCTAATTATCATTCTTTTTAGTTCATCTCTATTCTCAATGCTCACAACAGTGCCTAACACATTGCAAGTACTTAATGAGTATTTATTGACTTCCATCAACTTCTATTTTGGTCAGTAGTATAGGAGCTAGGCCACTGGACAAAAACAAGGGAAACACAGGAAAATCTTATGACTGACTAAGAGTTAGTCATGATTTGGGGGCCTATGTATAAAAGACAAATCATTCAGCAGTTGAAGAGCTCAGAATTAGACACTTGTGAAAGATACTTCTGTGAAAGGAGGGAAAGACGGAATAAAGAAAAGGGAAAAAGTTAAGGGGGAAAAGAAGAAGGAAGGAGCAAGAATAAGAAGAGGAAGACGACAAGAAAAGGTGGTTGAAGATGAAGATGCTGTGATGAGGATGAAACTTTTTTCTCTCATTATTTATAAAACAAAGGGCTTGGACTAAACTATTTCCCTACCAGCTCTAAATCCTAGAGTATTAAAATCAACTTCATTTCCTTGCCTATATTCACATGTTATCTCTTGCCATGAATCTACTCCCTTCTTTCTTTCTCCCATGGAAATCCTGCCCATTGTTTAAATCTTCAGTTAAGTCCAATGTCTCTTCATGGGGAACTTCCTGGTTACCTCAGGCCCTTTGATCTGGCCCTTCTTTTGATTTCAGTAACTGATATTAATCTATGTGGCACTATAATTTACATACAAACATATCTTTTAATTGTTCCATATCTTATCTTTTAAGGAGTAACAATACAAATAATTTATATGGATTTTAAGGTCTTCAAATCTAGGTTTTCTGATTCCCAGTCTATTGCCCTACACACAATGCTTCATTGCAGTAACATCCAGGAGAACAGAAACTTTTCTTTTTTAACCTCCTAGAATGCATAGAAGATTGCTCAAGCTCTTGATTGATCATGAGATTGATGCTAGTATTATACACTTCAGTACCCCCTCAGCATGCTGAGTATTACCTCCATGCATACCAACTGCAAGACAGACTTCTTCATATCTTTTATAGCTTCAGGAAGGATCCAGCTAGTACTCTAGGATCACTGATTCCTAACCTTTTCAAGAAAAGGAACCAGAATTTAAGTGTAAATTTTTTCTTTCCAAATCCCAATGTAGTGGTATTTAGATGATTTGTATCTATTGAGAAAATATTGAGACTAACACAAGGACAATGCCTATGGCATACAGGAACATGAGTTCTTCTTGTGCTTACTATTAAGGCTAGCAATGTCTATTACCCATATTTTGGGAACTACTTTCCTAGGAGTTTTACTGTTATAGTTAAACCAGTGTAATACTCTTGCCATCCACCAGCAAATGGACCCATTGTTCTCTTAACATGACAGACTTAGCTAATTTTAATAATCATCATCTTCATAGTATGGTAACAATTTTATATAGTCCTTTAAGGTTTCATTGCAAAGTTCATGACATGGTTTATGATTCATATCAGGCAACAAAATTTGCTTTATTTCCAGGGGTTATTATATCCTAAGATCATGTAATAGGAACAGAAACTTGAAGATCTTCCTTCCCCCTTAATAGGCTTAAGGGAATTTGAAGACCTTCCCTACCCTTAGCAGGTCAAACATTATCACATGGAGCCCACAGTGGGAGGAGCTTGCTGAAAGGGTGGAACAGGGAGAGCGGAACAGGAAGGAGCAGAGGAGAGCATTAGCAGAGTTGGGAGCAGGCAGAGTGGAGGCAGAGCAGCTAGTATGAGAAAGAGAGAGGCATTTTTGCTTAGGGAGCCTATTTTGTTTTGAAGGCCTGATGGAGGGAAGGCTTGGGAATGTCGGTGCTTACTGCATTGGTTATGGGTACCAACTTCTTGGTTGCTATGATGGAGCTGGCTTTCTGGTATTGGGATTCAGCTTTGTGGTATTTGAATAAATGTCTTTCTGTCTTTCATGTGAAGAGTCTGTTACATTTCGAGATTCACATCTACACTAGTATATTCATAGCTGTCACGGGTCCTGTGAATATCACAGTGACGTTATAGACCTTCAGGAATTTGGCTATGAATAATCTGGAGGGTTTTATATCCAAGGTATCCCTGTTCCAAAGGAAGCTTCCTTAGGGTCAGGACGATCTCATGGTTTATTTTTTAACTCTCCTGTTCCTGGAACATAGTAGCCAAAACAGGAATTATGAATATATAATACAAATATATGTGATATTAATATATGTGATATGAGTATATAAATAAGATTATAAGTCATAACCGTAAGAAACTAGTATTTATATAGCAGTTTAAAGTCCATAAAGAACTGTATATGTATTTTTTATTTGATCTGAAGAATACAAATGAAAACATGATCTGATTCCAAGTTCACTAGGGCTCAACAATATTATTTACACAGCACTGGATGAGAGGAAACCCAATATCAATTCCCTTCCTTGATTCTCTAAAATGGTTTTGATTTGAGGGGAAATTTTCTTATCTGTTGTGTCATATTTTGTTTTATTTTCTTATGATTTGCTTTGATTTTTTTCCTTGGTAAGCTTTGAAACTGCTGAGCTATAATAAGATTGTATATTGCTCTAGAAACCATACACACATATATAGACATACACATACATACACACAGACACACACATATGTGTGTGTGTGTGTGTGTGTGTATAAAATCTTGAGAATGCTAGGGCTCCATGTTCTTCCATGAGGCTTTGAATGTGAACTGGACTGCTGTATAGACCCACAACACTAGCTGGCATCATGAGAAGGGTGCCTCTTCTGATCCATGGAAATTGAGGAAATTTGATTTCAAGCTTATCAGGATCAGAGATTTAGGCTCATTCATATCCTAACATAGAACATAATAATATTGTCTTATATCTCAAAGATATTAAGTAAAGGTGTTCAAAAGTTCAAGGCTATATAAATATTGAGTCTTAGAAGTATTCATAACAGAGAAATGTGTTTATGCATACATTTGATATAAATGTAGTCAGTCAATATATATGATCATGATAACCATCAGCTGAACTATATTTCCAAAATATTATATTTATTTTCAGATGTTATATAAAGTGATTTTTCTACTACATTTCTGAATTTCCAGATGTCACTAAGTTCTGCCTATTTACTCAATGACATCACTATTTCAATAGTAATAAAGGTAGTTGATAGGAGGAGGAGAAAACGGAGGAGGAGGAAAAAGAGGAGGAGGGGAGAGAATGAGCAAAGGAAATTAAAAAAAATACAAACAGGAAATGGAGCTTTGTAATTATATGGGATTCTCTTGTTATCATCATGTATGAAAGAAAAATGGCCTGTATAATAAACTTATGGCTTCTTCCCTTATATTATGCTTTAAAGTTTTATTATGGCACAAACTTTGTATCTGAGAAAACCTAAAAAAGGGATGCCATCATATCCACCAAGGACTCATCCATGAATATTGGGTAGATATACTCTTCCAGCGAAACAGGCTAATACATTTGCCTTGAAAGGTAACACAAGATCTCAGTGCATCTATTCGCAAAGAGATTCTTAAATTTCTCTTATGACATGACAGAGACATATTATGCTTACTCAAGGGGGTCTGGATTCTCAGTTAGGCTGGAACTGTCTAAGCTGAGACTGGTAACAACTAGGAAAGGATCTGAAGCTGATGAGATCTTTTCATGGTTAGAAGACAGTGAAATGGAAAGGAGATAGTAAAAAGTGTAATCCCAATAAAATCATAATTCTTTGAAGTTAACATTTGTCACTGACTAAAGGAGACATTTAAGGTGATCTATTCTAAAGGAAGATCAAAGAATACCTCATTTAATGAGGAACAAAGGAAATGTCTCAGTTGCCATCAAAAATTGGTGAAGGGCATTAGAAAAAAATGTTAACTAAAATATTTATTGACTTACTGAATTGTTTAAATTGATGACACTAGCCAAAAAAAAATGTTAGGATAAAGGAATGGAAAGGACAAATTTGAGTTGATTTCTAATTCTATTTTTGTCTGGTATTATAGTATCCAAGTTAATCTTTTTCTATTTTCAATGTAGGGTGAGTTGTCAATTTCACAGTGCTCTCTGGGCCAATTTGAGGCCTCTTGGCCCAATAGTTGGTGTTATATTTCTTCAGGCAAATCTCTGGGTGGTCTTGTCTTGTGCAGAGTGAAAGGCAGATAGCAAGAGTCTTTCCAGATTTCTGTTCCAAGCATCAGTCTTCAAAAAAGAAAATGACCCACCTGGGAAGACTGCTTTGCTGAGGGACTGGGGGAAGGGAGAAGAAAGAGGGTCAGCCAAACCTAGATGTTATCCTGTAACATCTGCACTGATGATCAAGTTTTCTAGTGAGCATTAGAGAAGAAATTTCTTTGCATTATAGTTCTCTTGTATTATTACATTTCTGACATAAGATATATTCAATTTAGAGGAAAAAATTAAGTCTGTTCAAAATACAAATCTTTGGAGGCAGAAAATCTTGAACATTTCTATTTTAATTTTTAAATAATTTTCCCCATTTCTTCTACTATTCAAATTCTGTTGTAAACTGTAAAGACATGGTGTGAGAAATTGATCGTATAAATATTATAGTCAACAGAAATAAATTAAGGAAAAAACAAACAAACTTTGTTGGCATTCCTGGTACTTTTGAAAGTGGACCCACAATACTTCATATTGTGAAGTCTAAGGTGTGCCTGTGTAGCAAAAATGTTACTCACTGTTCCCTAATGGAGGCCTCTGCCATTCTCCTAGACTGAACCCTTAGTATTTAAGAAAGGAATAAGGAATGGGGGAGGAATGAGGACAATGGCAGTATGCATTTAGATATAGTCTTCTAATTAATATTTTTCTAATGACAAATAGTAGTTCTTGAATACTAATTAATTGCAAGTCAGTCCATCTTCATTCCAAAAAAAAAAAGATAGCTTGTGTCCCTTGGTAAATATCATAGGCATAAGTCCAATTAAAATTCAGAATTCAGGGTTTCTACCCTTGCACTTTGATATTCCAATCTATGCACATTTAGAGACGTGTGTGTGTGTGTGTACAGAAAGAGTGTGTGTTCTTTTTCCTCCACTTTCAGACATGACTTAAGGGTTTCCTCAATGTATAATTTTCTGCAGTGACAACATTTATCACAGGGTCGCTAAATAAATGAATCTTGGTTGAGGTGATGATGGTGATGGTGATGAAGCAGAGCCATGGGGAAGGTGATCAAGCAACGTTTCAGTCCCCAAAGTGAGTTAGTTCTCAAGTTGCTTGGATTTCATTGTTCCCACTCCTTTAGAAGTGACTTCCATATTCTTTGAAAGGTAGCTTGAGTTGCAAGTATCCTTTTAAAAGTTGTTTCAGATCAGCGTGCTCTCTACTGGCAGAGGAGGGTGGTAAATTTGTAGAAGCTGAATGCCCTTGTGAGTCTTTTGACTAATACTTCCTTTCTATCCCTCCACAAATTGTACAAAATTGTATACGCTGTGCCTGAGGAAGCCGAGTCCTTTTCCCTCAGCGTGAACGCTGTGACATGGTATGCTTGAGATGAAAATCAAACATGAAAAAAGTACTCAAAAGGGACCATAGAGAGACACCTCTAAACTCCATTGCCTTTCAACTTTTAATAAAAGAAAATAGAATTTAGGAACTTAGAGAACCCAACATTTGCTGAGGGAAGTTCTTTTGTGATTCAAAGCACCAGGCAAAAATAATTTCTCAATAAAAATAGTCAAAGGTAAAGATACTCTCCCAAATAGCCATTGGAAAAAAGGATATGTCATGAGAACTTTCAAAGGTTTATGATAATGACCATATTCATCTCAGGAATATTGTTTCTTGAAATATAAATTAAAGTTCTGTTCAAGTGTGACTTACGATATCACTTAGCTTGTCAGAAGATTTTTTTTACATCTTTAGAAAGCTGAGGAAGGAAAATGAATGCAGCTAGTTGGAGAGCCAAGAAATGATGTGCTTTTACACTTTTTAGAAGTGTAAAAATGATGGAGCCTGTAGGTTAATCTCTCTGATAGGCCAGTTGACCTGAAGAATAATGGAGACAGATTGTACTAAGGAAAGAGAATTGGGAGGGAGGAGAACTTTCCTGTGAAAGAGATAGTTGGTATGTTGTAAATAAAAGTATAGATTCATAAATGTAAAATATCTTAAAAATAAGTATACAAGTCAATGTAGTTTGTAGAAAGCAATGTGCACTTAAAAGTGACCTTAGACTTATGTGAAGTTTATGATTCTAGTAATGATGTTTTAAAGTGTTATTTTACTCTTATGGTTAGTTGATTAGTCTGATATCTGCAACTTTATGGTTCTAGTTAAGACTGCTACTGAATGACAAAGTGTCCTTGAGCTTTTTTTTTAATCACCAATGTCTCTAGCTCTAAACCAAAAAACTGACATAAAGATGCTTATAAAACAGGGATTGCTGTAGTAGTAGGGAAAAGGATTTTCCCAGGATGCCTGTGCCCAGAGCACAAATGCTCATTTGTAAATTGTGGTTCTGATTGGTTGCCACAGCATGAAGTAATGAGGTCTTTGTTAGGATTCATGATCAAGGAGAGAGAGCTGAGTAGGGGTAGCATGGAGATGCCTGCAGCTGGGAACTATGAGTAGTGCCTGATGCAAGCCAACACAGGAGCTTCATGGAAACTGGGAGTGGCTTTAGTGATAAATAGCTGACAGAGATATTGGCAAGAGTAGTTTTCAGGCAGGGAGGCCAAGGCTGTCTGCATTGAAAGCTCCAACTCCCTCATTCTGGTTGCAAAAAGAAAACTTGTCCCATTATACTTGTGAGTCCTTTGGAAGAACTAATATCCTAGGCTATTTGGGGTCGGAGGGAAGGGAAACAAAATTGTACTTTCTTGGGAAAATGGTGGAGATTATTTTCTGCTGCCCAATCATTAATTTTTTTTTCTCACTGGATGGAATGTTTTATTACTTCGCTGCTCTTCCTTGACTATGGCTTTTAGTCTGGTGAGCAACTGAATACTAGAGTCATCTTCAGAAGTTTCAGGTTTTCCAAGTGGATAGGAGTAAAAAGCAAAACAAATAAGCAAATGACGTTGGACAATTCATATAATTTGAACTATTATTCATGAGGGTCTAAAGGACATTCAGGCTGCACTTATATGGGGAAAGTGTGCTAATTAATACTTCTCTTAATTGTTAGACTACAGGCCCTATGGGTTAAAAGGGATCGTGATGCACTATGCTTGCATAGGCTTCTTCTAGTGATATGGCTCTAAAAACTATATTCTAAATTAATGCCAATCTGTTAGATGTCTAACAAAGAAATATGTTTATATGGATATATGCATTTATATATGTGAACATACACATATATACATATATGTATGTGTGTGTGTGTGTGTGTTGTGTGGAAGAACCAGAATTTGCAGAAATACTGACATCATTCCCTTCCAGGAGTCAGGAAGACCTGTGTTCAAATGCAGCCTCAGATACTTATTGGTTGTATGACCCTGGGCAAGTCAGTTAATGACTGTCTCCCTCAGTTTCCTCAACTGAAAAATTGAGATAACAACAGCACATACCTCCCAGAGTTGTGGTGAGGATCAAATGAGATATTTTTAAAGTGCTTACCACAATGCCTGGCGCACAGTAGGTGATTAATAAATGCTTATACCCTTTCATTTCCCTCCCTTCCCCATTCCTCCTACTCACCTTTGGAACATAGAAACAACTCTTTACCAACCAGAATGTTTGTGAGAGTAAATATAGTATTCCAAAAGTTGTGTTAAGCTGACATAGCTCACAGGTTTCTAAAAGCTTTTGTGTGATTTTAAGTTTTGTTAGCTTAAAAATCTTAATGCAGTTTTGCAAAACTGCACTAAAATTTTTGGGACATGGTATATGGAAAAGGTTTTTTTGGGGGGAGAGTCCTTAAACTTAAAATAAACTATAAAAGATTATTTAAATGTATATCAATTTTAGGATTTATTTTCATCAGGGTTCAAAAAACAGTAGATTTTAACAGAATATCAAGAAGAAACCTGAAAAGAATATAGATTCAGGATGTATCTACATATAAACTGGCTTGATAATTAGAGGTTCTTAGAAGTAAAAAGAGTTGGTCCAGTCTAATATCTGAGAGGAAGCATGGCCTATTGGAGAGAAGGACTGGTCTTGGAGTCAGGCAAGATGGGTTCAAGGTCTGTCTCTGAAACATAACAGCTTTATGATCCAGGCCAAATCATTTAACTTCTCTGCCCTGAGCAATATTTCAATACTTTAAACTATACATAAATATTAATGGATGGAGTTTTAACAATGGGAATTCTCTATAATCATCACAGATACAGACAAAAAGATAATAACCAAATTGATCAACTGACTATGTAAGTCATTATTCTCATTTGTTTATTTTTACTGACTTGGACTAGATATTTAGTCAATTAAATTAAAATAGTTCAGCTGGTTATGAAATAGTTTCACATTCCACATAGATATGGTGAATTTGGAGAATTAAAATGGAAAAAAATAATCTGTGAGAAATATTTTAGCTCTACTGTAGTAGGTTTTTAAAAATACCAGAATTTTGGCAAATAAACATTTATTCCATTTCTACCTGAAGCTAGTCCAAAACTGTTATTAGATCTTAATCAGTGTTATTTATTCTTTAGTAATTATTTCCACAAATTTGCCCCCTGAATTTTATTTATACTCTAAGCAGATAGTCCAAGGAGTCTTGGAGTCACCTAAGATACTATTTCTGTTGAAGTGGCCTGAGGCTAGTATTGAGAAACATGGGTGGAATAATGGATAAGGGATCTTCTTTTAACATCCGCAGGACTCCAATTTCTTGGATTTGGTAGAAATATCCGATTACCAATGCTCTCAATTTAGCCTATTCCTTCTTAACTAAAATTATTAATTACTTTGCCAAAGGGAAGTTTTCAGGTTGGAAACTCAGCACATGGGAACCAAATCATCCCAAATTCTAAACCATTTCACTTTTGATACCATACAGCTAAGTTGGTGTGTGTGTGTATGTGTGTGTGTGTGTGTGTGTGTGTGTGTGTGTGTGTGTGTGTGTGTGTGTGTGCATGTTTGCAAGGGAGGAGGGAATGGAGAGTGGAATCGGGGCAACCTTCTGTGCTTTAACAAATAGTTCAAGGGAGTGACATTTGACCACAGAGAAATATATGGATTTTCCCAAAATCATGATGATTGAACTGAGAATTTTCCCTGGGACACCCAGTGCCTGGAGACATGTGTATCTGCATAAAGTCTGCTCCATTAGAGACCAAACAGAATAGCCAGCCTCTCCCACGGTCTGAAGTGAACACTTTTCTTTTGTGTGGCCCACTCTTTTCTAAACTTGAAATCCAATTGGCCGACAATTAAAGCCAATTAGCACGTGAGGAAAATAAACCAAAGACTCTACTCCTATGTATTTCATGGCTATTAGAAAGGCTAGTTAGCTCAAGGCATTAGCATAGCTCTCTATCGGTCTAGGCACACAACAGAGACTAGTTGGCTTAAAGTATTAGAAGACTGGGATGGCGGCTTGGCTGAGCAGCAGTGTTATTCTGAGCTAACAGCTGCCAAACATTCTTGACAGGAGATGAGGCAGATGTCCAAGGACAATCAAAGAGAGAAGAAAGTTTAAGCCAACGTTTGCCTATCTCATATTCTCTACTTGATCCTCTGCCTCAAAGACAACGCACAGCTGTTGTACTTCAAGGTCTATCTGCCTGATCCGAACTCCCACAACCCCTCTCTTGATATTTCTCTTGCCCCATTGGGTTTTGGCATCCTATCAGTCCCCACTGACTCCCTGCAGGTCACTTAATTCTAAAGAGTGGGTTTTATTTGGGACTTTTTTTTTTCTTGAAGAAGCAGAATGTTTTGGTCAAAATTCCACAGCATGATAATAGTAAGGCATTGTGTTAAGAGATGCTCCAGGTCAAACTGCAGGCCAGTTTATCAGGAGACATTACATTGTTCCTGAACTAGTAAGTTCTTAGAACTAAGCAGTAATCACAACTTCAAATAAAAAACCAAAAGAAAAAAAAATTACCATTAAAATCGAAATGTAGAAGATTTCCTACTTAAGCTTCAGACATTGGCCTTTGTCTAAACTGCTGTTTAGAATGTTAGGATGACTTGAATTTCTACTCACTCTTTGCTTGAAATAGGCATTTATTCCATCCCAATTGGTGAGTGTAATTCCCAGGAATGGCCCGTATTGCAAGCATTCTGTGTGTGTGTGGTAGGCAGTAGCATGCATGCCAAGAATGGGTAACTTCCTTTACTCATGAGTAATGTTGCTAAATACATTAAATAATATAATCAAGTTTTTTAACACGATTGTCCAGTAAAATCAACAAAACTGATAATAATCAAAACTCCAGAGATTTCTCTCACAAACAATTACCAAGCCATTAACTGTTATTTTTTTTAAGGAGATGTTTAGAAGGGAACTTTTTTACATGTTTGTATAACATAGGGAGAGGGAAGCAATGAAACTAACACAGTAACTGGAAGACTGGAAAAGGCCTTGAAATGTAGGCAAATGATGCCCCTATATTCTATCTCCATGTGAAAACACTCGAACACTACGCTTTTAACTGATTAACTTTTTTTAAAAAAAGAAAAGATAAAAAGAAATTCTCAGTGTGGAATCTTTTTTTAAGGCATAATTAGCAGATTAAAAAATATATATCTATTTTTAAATAACTCAATATAGAACTAGGGAGCTTTTTGAAAATTACTTCGATTTCTACCCCCACAACTAATTACAGGGATAACTTTCACACATACTACTATTGCAGGTGCAAATATTTAATTGTGTGTGCAAGCCAGGTGGTTAGTTGGCTGCTTAACTACGTGCTCAATTGTATGCCTACAGTTACCCCTGCAATTAGCTGGGGGTGCAAAAAACAGAGGCCTAGCTGAGGCCCTATTAAAAATGTGGCCTACATATTCCACTGCCTTTTATCTGTAGTGGGGGGAAGGGTGTTGTTGCACATTTTGCATTTTATTTTAGCTGTTCAGAGCTGGGGCCCCAGGGAGTCACTTTCTGCTGGCTAGTTAGCCAACTGCAGCTGGAATTTGGCTGATAAGAATCGTAGAACACTATTACATGGTGAGTAATAAGGCCATACCCCATTCTCTTCCATAGTACATCTGGGTACTATACCCAGACCCTCTGCTAATATCTACTTGGCTTCTTTATTTTAAAGGTTCTTGCTGATGCTTTAGGTTTCTTCTGGGTGACACAGAAGTCATTGATATAGGCTGAAACTTTTGAGCAGGTGATGCCACCTGATGAGTTCCATAATTCTTTTAGCAGCTCTTTTCTTGACCCTTTAAGAAATCAAGTAGATGACAGGTAGGGTTGGTTGGTGGGCTGAAGGGTAACAGTGATCTTTGAGACATTTTGTCAGCGAGAAGGAAGCAAGAGTCCTTAGGAAATGCAATTATGATAAATAACCCAGACTGAGTGAGGAGGTGCCAAGGTTGCAAACTTGGCTATGGCCGTTAATTGCAAAACAGGCAATGTTTGGTCTTATGCAACTCTGGAGGCAGACAGACTTGGGGAATTCCTATAGAGCTATACAGGATGGGAGCTTGGTAGAGAGTACTGCTGGACACACTCAACACATATTCCATTTCCACACTTCAAAGGCTGATGACTATGTTCACATCTGCTACAAGGTATTATTGGATTTTTAGATAGAACAATAAATCACCCTCCTTTAACTCTTAATGTTTACAGTTTTTAGGGGGCTTAAGTAGTTCTATAAAATTCAGCCCCTTCTTCCTTCTAGGGTGCCCTCTCCTTAATCTCAGTTTGTTAAGCTTCAGTGAGTACAAGTTTAGGAATTTAGGTTTGGTTGTTAAGGAATGCTACTATTCTTTTAAAAAATTAATTCATTTATTTTTAGTTTTCAACATTCACTTCAATAAGATTTTGAGTTTCAGGAATGCTACTATTTTAAAGCTTAGAATTAGATTATTTGGGGTAGTTTATTTTTGATGTAGCTTGTGTGCTAACTTGAGACTCTGTATTGAGTCATGAGATTTTAGATCTAGACTTCAAAAGGACCTTAGAAGCTGTCCATTATTCCAAACCCTCTTGCTTTACAGATGGGGCCCAATGAGGATAAGTAACTGGCTCACTAATACAGCTAGTGAGTGACAGGGGTAGGAGAGAACTCAGGTTGTTTGACTCTAAAGGTAAGGAGCATGCTTTCTACTGTGCCACATTTTACCTGTTCAGATGGCATACCCTAGGCTTTTCTGCAGAAAATGCAAGCTCACCTGGGCTTATAGCAGTAATCAGGTTTTTTGTTAGAGAAACTGGCAAACTGACTGGTGAAAATGAACTTTTTGACTGAGAACTTGTGAGATAATTGTAACATATGATTACCTACAATATTTAGGTTCTGCAGCATTTGTACATATAAAGGCCCCTCTGATGGCAGGGTCACAGTGGCTGGTTTGGAAAGAGGAAAGGCAAAATATCAGATTGTGGAATTTGTACATTAAATTGATTTATACATACATAGGTAAATAACACGAGCATGAAAGACCCTAGAGACTACTGGGTCCAAACTCATTTTGTAGATGAGAAAACTGAGACAAAGTAAGGTTAAATTATTTGCTCAGGGTCTTATAAATAAGGAAATGTCTGGGGCAGGATTCATATTCAGGTTTTCTTTACTCTGTGCTTGATGCATTTTACAGAACGAATGCTTTTATTAAGGGGATTTGTTCTGTGAAGTTTGGATTCAGTCAAAGGGCTGCACCTGAGGATCTAGAGGGTCATATGTGGCCTCAAGGTTGCAGGTTCCCCACCTGTGTAAGGCCATCTGCTTGGCATGGGGAGACTGAAATCTGGTCTCCTAGCATGGCTGCAGCAAGGACTTTGCCTTAATCTCTGTTTTTCCTTTGGATAAAGATGACCTGGAGTCAGGAAAAGATGAGTTCAAATCCTGATCCATACATTTCCTACGTGTATGACCCTGAGCAAGTAATTTAACCTCTTTTTGCTTCAGTTGTTTAATCTACAAAATGAATTTGGACTCAGTGACTTCTGTGGTTTGTACTGCCTCAGTCTCTATGTTTGTGTAAACAAATTCATGGGACAGATTCCCTGTATCTTATACTTTACTCTTCCTTTTTTTGACACAGTCACTCCTGTATTCCTGACATTTGAAGGACAAATTACCTGACTTCTACCTTTCTTAGTTTCCTTAACTAAGGAATGGGGATGAAAATATCACTTCACTCCCATGATTGATTTAAAGATAAAATGAAATATTTTTGTAAAGTGCTTTACAAATCTTAAAGTGCAATATAAATGCTACTATTATTTATTATTATTGTTGTTCTTATTGCTATTACAAATGACACTAAATGTTTACCAGTGTGATTTAGAAGTTGGAGGAGCTTCTCTCTGACTCTGAACTCAAGCCGCATCTAATTATGGCATTTCATTTTTTTTCCCCTTCAGGAAAAGAGCAGTTTCTTTTGGGTGGGAGGATAAAAGGGAGTCTACTTTCTGAATCATGTAGCTATTTAATTCAGCTATCTATAAATTGTAGCTTATATGAAGATAACAATCCAGGAAATCTCTTGGCTTGCAGGTGTATAACATGCTTATCAAGGAAGTTCCCTCTTATAACTTGTGAAATAGCCAGCCTCTCCCCCTTCCCCCCCATTACCTCAGTTTTCTGATAAGTAATGGATATCATTTGCTTAAAGTTTTGTTTCTCTATGATGAAATATCTCGTAATAAGGTGGAAAAGCACCAGGAGGAGCATTTGGAGCTGCTGGTGTGGCTCACTTTCAGTGGGAAAAATGAAAGCAGAAACTTTTTAAAAAATGTATTTTATTTTTCTTAATTACACATATAATATTTATTAAATAATATTTTTAAAAATTTTGAGGTGCAAATTTTCTTCCTCCCTCCTCTCTCCACTTTGAGAAGGCAAGGGATTTGATATAGATTATACATGTCATCCAAAACACATTATCATATTAGCCATATTGCAAAAAAAGCAAACCATAGACCAAAAACTCCCAAGAAAAATAAAGTTAAAAATTATGCTTTGATCTGCATTTAGACTCCAACAATTCTTTCTCTGGAGGTGGGTAGTATTTTTCATCTCAAATCCTTTTATATTGTCTTGGATCATTGTATTGCCCAGAATAGCTAAGTCATTCACAGTTAATCATTGTCCAATACTGCTGTTACTGTGTACAATGTTCTCTTGGTTCTGCTTACTTTACTTTACATTGGTTCATATAAGGCTTCTCAGGTGGGAACTGGACATTTTTGACGGATATTTTTCCCATCCGTTTTAGAGATCCAACTTCTGATAGGATTGTCCTAGAACGATTTTTAAATCAATCTTCAGAGACTTTAGGTATTGCCTTTTGTTTTTCCAG
This sequence comes from Pseudocheirus occidentalis, assembly GCA_028646575.1. Taxonomy (NCBI): domain Eukaryota; kingdom Metazoa; phylum Chordata; class Mammalia; order Diprotodontia; family Pseudocheiridae; genus Pseudocheirus; species Pseudocheirus occidentalis. Next base: position 106,298,167 of record CM053598.1, on the reverse strand, counting down.
AAAATTATCAAACTATATCTCTGAAGAGGTTTTTCTTTTTTCTCCCTAGATATTTAAAAAAAAATAGACCTGAAAGGTAAAGAGCTTTTCCATCTTGGAGTGGGTCCCACATGCTGTTCTCTCACTTGCTGACATCGTGATCTTTTAAACATTCCTATACTATGTGAAATTCTGAAAAAGAAACAGAATTTTACTGAGGACAAAACAGCAGCATCCATAAAATATTCTTCCCCTCAGGTCTCAACACAATGTGTAGGCTTTTTTGACATGAAAATGTATTGCTATATATATTGAATCCTCACTTATGTTCTACTGTGCACATGATATACTTGTATTTTCTTACTTTGTATTTAAGTTTATGATACGTTTCTTTTTATTTTCTCTATTCTGTATTTGGCTTCTGCTGTTCGAGTGGAAAAAAAAGAGTAGAAAAAATGTTCTTCCCTTTGTTCCTTGTGTTGTGTGTGGAAGGGTGGGGTATAGGCAGGGAGCTTTGGGGGCCCTAAGTTAAGAGGTAAGTCCCCTGGTCATAGCTCTGTTACCTGAAGGGCAAGATGTAATACTTGGAGCATAAGTATTACCTTCACTGCTTTAGCTCCTTACTTCCATTAGGAGGAGTTCTGAGGTGAGGCTGCTAAATAGACTCCACCTTGGCCTGGGCAACAGTTTATAGTCTGAGTCAGGGGATGCCAACCTATGGGCCAAAGGAGCTGGCCCTTAAACCACAGATTACTGACTCCTGCTTTAAGTCAAAGTTTCCTGATTTTGCCTTAAGGGAGTTTCAGATACCCACAGGGAAAGGAGAGAAGGAAAGGCACAGAGGCAGAGAAATAGGATGCAAGATAGCATAATGATTATTATCAATACTACCAGGTCAGATAATTGTTGGGACAATAGACCTTGGCTTCAGCACTAACTGGCTTGTGGGTAATTTCTATATACTTTTCCTTATTTAGGTCAAATGAGAAACCAAGGTGAAATCTATTTAGCAGCCTCACCTCAAAACTCCTCCTAATGGAAGTAAGGAGCTAAAGCAGTGAAGGTAATACTTGTGCTCCAAGTATTACATCTTGCCCTTCATGTAACAGAGCTATGACCAGGGGACTCACCTCTTAACTTAGGGCCCCCGAAGCTCCCTGCCTATACCCCACCCTTCCACACACAACACAAGGAACAAAGGGAAGAACCCCAACCATAAAATTTTCATTGCTGCTTCATAACTGTAATTTTGCTACTGTTATGAATCTATCTGATATGTAGGATGTATTTTCATTGTTACAAATTGAACATAACACATAGGTTGAGAACTGCTGCTTAGAGTAATTATTTTTTATTATCCCCATTTCACAGATGAGGAAACTGAAGCAGGTAAAAGTTAAGTGACTTGTCCAAGGTCACATAGCTAATAAGTGTCTGGAGCCAGATTTGAGCTCAGGTTTTCTTGACTCCAAGTCGGGCACTCTATCCACTGAGCTCAATAACAGGAAATAACTGCATTCTTACCTGAATGAATATGAGTTCATATCTTTGTGTAGTTATCTGTCAAATGGAAATAAAAGGACCTGCAGTATCTCACTTTCAAAGTTATTATGAGGATCTGATGAGACTACATAAAGCATTTTGCAAACCTTAAAATGCTCTAGAAATGTCACTACTACTACTACTAGGTCTCATCAATCTTAAAGCTATTCAAAAGTAGTGCTGGATCAGAAAAAAATTATCTTTACTTTGAAATCTCCTTTTTATTTCTCATATTCAACCACAAGGAACTGAAAATTGTGGCCAGAATTCTTCAATATTCTGTGTGGGATCTCTTGACCCTAAAAACAAACAGATAAGCAAATCAGAGTATTGTTTTCCTTTATCAAGATTGTTCTGGATGGTGAAAACAATGACAATGAATCTGTAGAATCTTGGAACAGCTACTAGTTGGTTTACTTTGACCTTCTTATAGTTTGTTAACAAAAGAATCAGTGAAAGAAGGAGAGATGATGAGGTGAATGACAGCCTTTTGGTGCTTCTGAGTAAGAACCTGTCAAACCTTGGTCGTTTGTGCTAAAGAAGACCATGGGTGATATTTAGTGGGGAGACAACATAGCATATTAGAAAGATCACAGATAGAGTCAGGAAAGACTGAGTCTGAATTTTGATTCTTACTAGTTGTATGACCTTGTATAAATAAATCCACCTCTTTGAGACTTGAATTCTTCATCTAAAAATTGATGACTGCTTGTCAGATAATGTTATAGTAAGGAATCCTGTCTTATATACCTTTATTCCAGTGCCTGGTACGCAGTAAATGCTTTAAAAATGCTTGTTGATTGATTGTTATGGGTTGGACCAAAATGACCATTGAGGTCCCTTCCAACTCTCAAAGTTTTTGACAGTGTAAATTGTAGAATAGAGACAATATTTGTACTCTACCAACTAGGGCTGTTGTGAGGGAAAGCAGGTTATAAAAATGAGCAACTCTCAACCATTAAAAAAACAAACAAAAAAATTCAAACCAATTTAACATATGCTCTGTGTGGTTTCACTTTCCAGAGCTAACCTTAAGACTTCAGTGGTAGTGAGACAATCATCCTTTACATCCCTAGTGTCCTTTATCTACTAGATCCTCTTGGTTATTACCTCCAGTGATCCTCCTACTTATAACAAATGGATGTAAGGTTTGGTCTCTTTTCTAGGAAGTCCTAGATCAGGTTCTTGAACATTAATATGTTAATCTTCAATAGATCCCGTATTCTATTAGAATTTCAATGGTTTGGTATATTAGAATAGTTTTAGAAAATAGTACAAAAATCTCATTGTGAACTTTTGACTCATTGATCTCAAAGGCTGTAATTTATATATTACGTTATATATTTTGGTACCAATCACATTTTTCCTCTATATTCTTTGTTTCTGTCTTTTCCTATATAAGGCCTTTCCTCATTGCCCCTATTCCCATGAACTAATAGAATATTGAATTCCACTTAGAAGGAACTTTACCAGTTAACTATTATGACCCACTCATTTACATATGAGGAAGCTGTAGGAAAGTCACCTAAATTCTTCAAAGTCATACATGAAGTAAGTAGCAAAGCTAAGATTTAAACCAAGGACCTGTGCCTCCAAATTGGTGTTCTTTATTCTGCATTACGAGAGATGTGCCCTTTATGAGTAGAGGCTACTTCACTTTTGTCCTTGTGCTCCCAGGATCCTGCACAGTACACGGGTTAAGAAATGCTTATTAAATGAAGTGAGGCAAACCTACCTGAGTATAGCTCAACGATAGACCATTATGGACATTTTTGGGGAAACTTTCCGCAATAAATAAAAATCTACCTGCTTGAAACCTGTTTGGAAAAAAGACAATATAGCAAAATCAGTTCATCTATATACTGATTAATTCCTTTTCTGAATGTAAGTGCTTCTATGTAGATACAGCAAAAAGTGTTATATGATTCCTGAGTCCAACTGTTTAAAATTAATCTTAACAAATAAAGGCTTGCAACACTACTGATCAACACTATATTCACAAATCCTATAGTAAGAAATCAGAATATTCCCATGAAGTATCTAAAAAAAAAGAACAGAATCAATTCTCAGGTTCAGATTTATTAAGGCTTATTAAGAAAAAGTCTTGGGAAAGATGGTTTTAACATTATAAAAATAAACAATTGAATTCAATCAATACATCAGACAGTCCAAAAATCAAGGATTCTGTGCCATTGTTAATGACAATATTGATAGTCTGGGGGAGGTAAAGGGTTGATCCTTTAAAGTCCTTATACTTCTAATTATGCTTATTATCTCTGAAAATAAAAAAAAATAAAAACTTCAGAAAGAAGATGAAAAAAAAACCCAAACAAACTCTTTCCTAGTTATTCCTCTCCCCTTCATACCCAAATGTAGATAAAGATTTTCATCTCGCAGCTTCTCAGATGCACTCAAGCCTTAGGCATGGAATAAGAGCAAACCCACAAAGATGCTGCTGGTGCCCATTTCCTCTCCAAGCACTGTTGGCTTTTCTCTGCTTGGAGCAATTTTAAGTTTCAGTAGTTGGTGGGCTCAGAGTTAGTTTCATGTTTATCGTGGCTTTTATAGGCTCTTTCAAACTTCTCATGAGCCTAAGTAATGAAAGGCAGAGAGTCTGAGGAGAGGTCTTGTTTGTGAAAAGTATTTCTGCATTTTTTCCCCTTCTGTGACCCTATTAAGTAATGGGAAGAAATATAATCTATATATGCTCCTCTTGTTTGCTTTCTCCCCTCCCCATCCCTACCTTTTTCTTCTCTTTTGCTGTTTCTCTTCTTGCTTGCCTTCTCCCCTCACTTTCTTCTCACCATCTACATATGATACACACACACACACACATGTAGATACACAGACAAAATAATTTTTGAGTATGTTTGTGCATTATACCAATTATGTCTATGCATTAGTTGGAATCTAAATCACTAAATTTCCCCCATGAAAATTATGCGAAAGGTATGCATTTATACCTATTAGAATAGTTTTGTGTATCACTCAGGGGATGAAATAAAAGGGAGAAAATGATATAACACATTCCTGATAGCCCTCTTGGCCTGGTCACTATGTAACGGTGTGCTAATAATTTACTGGTCATATTCTCAAGATTTCCATTTATGCCAACTGGTCATATTTCATTCACAATTTGTTGGGCAATAGTTATCTTTGGGCAAAATTGATCTGACTGCATTCCTATCTACGAAGATACTAATGTCTTGATTTTAATTTTATTCATTATTGATATTAACATAACTTTCAAATAACTTAGAAGCTATTCACTGAAGTAACAGTATTTTATGGTATTTAATACAGTAATACAGATGCATATGAGCATCATAAGTAGCTAAAGGTCTACAATACTCACCTTTTGAAATATGCAAAATGAAAGAGATGGATTCTAACATTCTTATATTCCATGAAATAATGATAAAAATGAATCTTGGCTAATACAAGAAATATATTTTGAAATCAAATTTTAGGGACCCTTTATTTAAATAAATCCTTTGGTAACTCATTAATTAAAATAGAGTGCTTTGGTAAAACAAATACTCCTTACTTATTTGTATTATAAACAAGGATTTTGTGTATGATAGGATACTGAGGTTTCTTAAAGTGAAGCACATCTGTACGCTTAATGTTTCATTGGTCCTAAATCAGTCCCTTTAAAATAATTTATGATTTACATTTTAAATTCAAAGCTTTTCTAAAGGATTTTCCTAGCTAAATTTCCCTACTGTGTCAATATGTCAGAGAATGAAAACTGAATGTTATCTTCCTAAAGTAAATATACAATGCAAAAGGGAAAATTATATATATATATATATATATGCATATATGTGATACACACACACACACCTATATATAATTCCAAAGTTACTTAACCAGAATTTATCAAATGCTTACTATGTGCCAATATAGCACTTATTGTGCTAGTGAAACAAATAGAAAAGAAAGACATCCCCTACCCTCAAGGAACTTGGAGTCTCCAGGCCTACAAAAGCAATGGCTTTAATATTACATTGTCTGCATTATTTCCTTCCAGTAAAGAAAAAAAAAATCTGCACTTGCAATTTCATTGGTGTAAGCAACTCCCAATGTGGGAACTTCTTGCACTGATGCAAATCAGCAATTTATAATTTTAAAGACTTTTAAAATTCTGCAAGTTATTATTTTAAAGAATTTTGTAAGGCATTGAGAGGTGGCCATAGTCACACTGTATATTAGATGACTTGAACCCAGGTCCTTAGTAATTATAGGGACATTCTACTATCCATTGTTTCTTTACATACACACACACACTCTCTCTCTCTCATGTGTGTATACACATACATCTTCTCAAAGGCAGCATGGCATGTATCTTTTGATGCATCATTCTATCATGCTTGCATATTCCTCCAAAATACCTGGAATTTTTTTCTTTATCATTTTTTCTCCTTGAAATAATTTTTGAATGAGTTTGAATGGTGAAAATGTCATTCAGGGAGATTAATACTAAAATGAAATGATTCTGAAAATAAGGGGTCAGAATGGATATTCTGGGTAATTCTTGACTTAGATAATTTCTTAAGCTATTTCTATGTTGACCAGGTCAACTGACTTAGAGTGGTTGAATCTTAAGTTAAAACCAAAATTGCTGCTTAAAGAAGAATGATATTATCAAAAAGAAAATGTGAAAAAGCCTCTTCTATGTTAAAATCATCTAAAGTCAATGGGATACTGTCCCCACCCCCTCCTTATCCAGAAATGTCCTAAGGGAAGAGAAGGAAAGACATATGTTTGGCCTCTGCAGCAAACCCTTATCTTGGCAGGGGGAAAAATAATCTCTTGATATTCATGGTTCATATATCTGGCACCCAAAACAAGTCCTTATGTTAAAATGAGGCAGTATTGAAACCTGTTTTAAATATGTAACAGAAAGGAATAGTCTAATCGCTTCATTATCCAAAGCACCAGGACATGGGTTGAAAACCAAACTCACAGAGGAGGGGAACACTCCACAACACAGCCTTATGAACATTAACTCTGGTATTTATTGCTCATTTTAACTATGGTGCCTAGCAAGCATTTTCTTAGCTCACATTGCAAAATATATAATTCATATGCTTAATATTTAGCTCCAGCTCTCCTTGCATATTTTACAGTGTTTGAGATTGTTTGTGTGTTTGCTATATATCAGTTGACACCTCTGTAAAATCTTTATATTGAATGCCTTTGGCAACTATATGCCAAATAATAGTATTACCATTTGTAATTTTTGTAGCTCCAGTTTTCCAGTAAGTTTTGTGTTATGCATTGCAAGTAGGATGGATTTAAAGAGCTATGTTGATACTCAAGTCTTTCTAATGACTTTTCTTCAGTTTTATAAATCCAGTAACATTATTTTCCACCCCAATTTCAATTCTGCTCCTTATGAGAGGATACATACAACCATCCTTTAATGGAGGTGAAAAGTCCTCCATTAAAGGTATTACACATTGTACATGTTTTCAGACTTTTTCAGTGTATTGATCAATTTGCTGATTTTTTTCTCTCTAAAATTGCTATTTGTTACAGAAGAAGGCTTTTGCGTGGGGAGAGAGATATTTGGGATAATGGTGATGCAAGAAACAGAGGATATCAATAAAAACTTTTAAAAAAAGAATGTATGGTCAAAAATTTCATGGGTGTAATGAAATGCATGAGCAGCTTTCCAGAAGAGTCCTACTGTGAATAGCTTTTAAGGTTTTGATTACACGGTATAGTGAACAGTCTGTTCTAAAACAAATCAGAGCAAAACATTCACAGTGAATCAAGGTACAGCATTCATAATGTTACAACTTATCACAGAAAATCAAAATACAGCATTCAAACAACTTATCACTAAGATGGCCACATAGTTTTCACCACAGTGATCACAAAGTTTTCAACAAAGAACAATCATTTAGTAACTCAAGTGTTGGACCATCTCAATCATTCAATTATCCTTAAGGAGGTTTGCTTCCTTAAATGACACAAAGTACAATAGTCAAAATTCTCTGCTCATGGGGCACACAAAGTTATAAATCAGTCACTTATTCAGTCATCAATCACTGAGTATAATCATTTTGTCAATCATTCTTTCAATCAACTCAATCATTCAATCATCCTTTATCATTTATTATTCAATCATCAGAAAATACACAGACCCTCTTCCCTAGGTCACTAGTAAATTACAATTTCTCAGTCAGTACATAGTATCCAAGTAAAGTCTTCTTTCAGCTTGATTTGGGGTGGTCTCTCAGATTCTCTGGATCCCCTTCCATGGTCCTAGAACCTACCTGGATTCACCAAACTGTCACCTGGGTTCAAAGGCAGACAGCTCCCAGGTCCTTGTCCAGCTCTCTGTGCAATCTCTGTTCCATGCTGAAGCTCACAGCATCCATTCCACCTCAAATCCTTCATAGTCTCCATTCCTGGGAAGTCCAGGCTTAACAAAGCCACCAACAGGTTCATACAAAGTACTAGCATCACAGTCATACTTCCTCAGTCTACTGCAGCTCTGGCTGGCTCTGGGAAATCCTCAGAAGCTCCTCAGTAGCTCCAGCTGGCCCTCAGACTCAGCAGAAGTTTCAGCTGGTTCTCTGAATCAAAATCACTTCATCACTTCTCTCTCTCTTTTTTTTTTT
>CM053598.1:106271914-106289511 GCA_028646575.1 Pseudocheirus occidentalis | reverse complement strand
TGGGGGAGGGATAGGAAGGAGGGACATATGATCACTGTCACAATATGTCCACTATGAAAATGTCCTGTATAATCACACCTACACAGCCTGTATTGAATTGGTTGTCCTTCCAGTGGGGGTGGGTGACAAGGGAGGAACCAAAAGAATCTAGAATTTAAGCTCTGCAATACCTGCAACTAGGAATCAAGATATACAGGGGCTGGGATAGGGAGACCCTCCCTGCACTACCAGAAAGTTAGAGAGCAGACCAGGGGAGGGGCTCCACAGTGGCATGGCTGTTTTGGGGGTGGTGTAGGGGAAAGACAGGGAGAACATGTGTAACTCAAAAATCTCATGAAAATGAAGGATGTAAACAAGAAAACAAATAAAATTTATTACATTAAAAAAGAAATGCCAGAGAATCTTTCTCGTTTCATAACTATTTCTTGTCCCTCTAGTTTCTGCTATTAATGTTCTCAGTATTATCAATTTTATGCCAAGCTTCATTGCCCCCCATGGTGTTTTTCAATGTTTTGCTAGGTAATGTTGCTTGTAATCTTCTCTCATCTTCCTTTGAAATATATCACCAAAATTACTGGTATTATCAACTGGCATTGATTCTGGCAGCCATGTATCTCTGTTTGGCAAGGAAGTCAAGTGTTTGTTGGCTAAGGTAACTTCTGGATTTTGGGGGGTACCTTTTCATGGTAATTGTTTTACATGTGCTAAACTTTTTAAAGACAGAATCATCATAGGCATTATCTTTTCTTTAATCTATTTCCTACTTTTCAGAGTCAGTGACTTGTTTAAATACACCATATTTCATAAATGATCATTGAATGGAAAATATTACAATAACTTGGATGAAGATAGTGATGCTAAGTTTAACATATTTGATGATGACATGAAACTAAGGATAGTTAACTTGTTAGATTACAGAATTTAGATTCAAAAGATCTAGACTGACTGGAACATTGGGTCATAGCCAAGATGATCAAATTTAATAGGAATAATTATTTATTGTTTTATTTTAGAGCAAAAGCACTAGAAAGCATAGTCACTATTTTCCAGGATGTACTCTATAGACTATCCATGCCTTTGAGCAACTTTTCCTTTATTCATAGGTTACTTGATTAGTATAAGTATCCAAGTGGCCTCCTCAAGCCATACTTGGTAATTTTAGATAACGTATAGCTACTGCTTCAATTGTAACAAGACATTCTCATCACATGAATTGCTACTGCAAAAATCATCATCACAATTATCATTACCATTCCCATCATCATTATAAAAATAACATAATATAATTTATTCATAGAAGAGGCAAACTACAAAAGGCAGCATCATATAGGAGAGAAAAGGCTAGCTTTAGAATCAAGAACACATGAATTCAAATTCTGCCTCTGACAGACACCAGCCATGTAATTATGGGCAAATCACTTATTATGTCTTGACCTAAGCAACTCTCTAAGAGTTGTTTATTTGTACTGATGAGGGGAATTTCCATGCTAGGTGATCCAAATATTGATAAATAAATAATTTCTTAAAGATTCATTATGACTTTGATAATATTTCCTTCACTAACACAGATGACAATCACCCTAAATCTTACTTGACCAGATTCATGGGTTGCTGTAGATCCACTATGTGTATATATGTATATGTATATGTATATACGCATATGTACAGATAGAAAGATATTCAGACAGACATCTTTCTAGTAATTAGCCTTTTTGTACCTGAAGTTTAAGTTTAGGAGGACTAGAATTTGTCTTTTACTGCAATAGATTTTAATACTCAAGGTCATTTCCAAATTACAGGATTGGAAGAATTAAGAAGAGTATAAAATTACATGGCATAATAGATTTATTTTCATTCATAAAGCTGTTTTCTTTTTCAGAATTTTCATTTCTATTAGCTCATTTGATGCTCAAAGCAATGAGTAAACTAATGTGAATATATATATTTGCAAATTAGGCAACTGGGGTTCACATAAGAGACTTGAGATCATGAGATCATAGATTTAATGCCAAAAAGTACCTTACAGGTCATTATGATTAAACCAACTCATATGAAGAAGCTGAGGCCCAGAGAGCTTAGCTCATTTGCCCATTGGTAGTAAGTGTCAAAGTCAGGATTTGAACCCATGTACTTTGTCAATTTAGCTTTCTTTCCATGTTATACTACACTACCAAGAGGATTATAGAGAATTATTGACAAAAACAAACCTAGAACCTAGGTCTCTTAACGCCATCCTTTTTCTGGCCAGACCAGTACTAGGAAGTATTCACAAAATCAGAGAATATTCATACAACTTGGTAAGTAAACTCAATGACCTCGATCAAGCCATATAAATGTGTAGGCCATGTCTAAAAAGAAGCAAATCCACATGCACGAATTTATTTAACTCTACATTTATTCTAGCCTTTACTCCCTATATGTTTCCCAGAATCTTTCTCCAAAGGTTGTATAAGTTAATGTGACCTGGCGTGAAGTGGGCCTTCTACTCTCATTGTACTTGGAATCTCAGACAAGGCCATTCCCCAGCACACCACACCCCCACCCCCCACTCCCTAATATGGCTTTGACTGCCTTGCCTCTAGTTCCACCATGACTCACTCAAGGGGCCTGAATCCTGATCATTATGCACAAGGTCACTTCTTAATTAGAACAATACAATCAAACATATGCTCAGAGGATAAATGAGGTACGGAATAAGCCCGGCTACAGTGAACCCTTTTATTGGGAGGCCCTTAAAAATAATAAGCAGCATGTAAAGTCCAGGGGCCTTTCTAACATATTTCAGTGGAGCAGAATGCCTGCCCTAGTGAATGAATGCCCTGTTAGAGTGAGCAATCATTTGGCAGCATAGGTTCTTTTAATGGACACATCACTTTAAACGAAGCCTTCACCATCTGTTCTGCCCTCTAATTACAGATGCAAAAAGAACATAATTCACAATTGCATCATAAAAAAGTAAGATATAAGTGATTTAAATGCATGTGTATGTTCTTTATTCAATGCAGCATGCAGCTGTTATGTTGTTTTCATGTTTCAAACACAAATCAGGGTGAAAATCGTTCTCATCTGATAGAGTGAATTCACTCCAACAGGGGCATTCACAATTTGGGTGTGAATGAAAGCCATTCTCAAAAAGTACATTTCATAGCACCTCCATATTAATGAGAATGGGACAAATAGACCCTCTTATCAATTCTAGGGATGTTAAATGCATAGATACGTGTGCTAAAAACCTAATTTTATATAGGACACACACTAGGATTGTGTAAACAGACCTATACTTAAATAAATAAATGTGTTTTTTCACTCAGTGAAGCAACACCAGGGTGTAACCATGATCTTTTTTCAATGTGAATGGGTAGTCCCTCCAGCAGTGCATATCACAGTCTATGCATACTTTACTCTGATTCTTGTTTATATTCTTCCATAAATCCTCCATTGAAGATCTACAGAGTACTTTGGAGGCCTTCCTTTGGTTCTTTTAATATCTGTTTTGCCAAATTCAGCATTCTTTACCTTGAACCACTCTGGATGAAAGTGCATAGCCAGCCCAGCCCACTCATCTCATTTTCTAGTCATACGTGCCCTTGGTAATTTCCTTTATACAATTTCTAGCACACAAGTAACCACTAGTTATTTGTGATAGGCAGCTCACATACACAATACAAAGCTATACTGATAAATAATTTGTTGTAGTTAAATATTCCTTCTTCAAAAATAGGCTGACTTCTAAGATTAGCTGAAACATATACCCAAAGTTAGGAAGCAAAAAGCAAATCACCTTTGTAAATGAATAATGAATATGAGTCTTATTTGGCACTTTGCAGTGCATTTAATATACATTCTAGGATTGAGCAAAGGATTCACTCCTTCAGAAACCTACCCATATAAATCTTTAGAAAATGTCTCCTTTTCATGGATTTAGAACAACTTTATTTATTTATTCATTTTAAATAGATCTGATAGTATGTAGACTGTAGTCTAGAATATATGTAGCATGTAGTCTAGAATAAAAACTTTAGATTTACAGAGATCAAGTGATCAAGTCTATTTTGGGGGAAGTTCTCAGAATTCTCTCTCTTCTCTCTCTCTCTCTCTCTCTCTCTTTCTCTTTCTCTCTCTCTCTCTCTCTCTCTCTATATATATATATATATATATGTATATGTATATATATATATATATATGTATATATATATATATTTATATGTCTCTTTTCCTCCTATTCCTTCCCATGGTAATGTCAGAATCTGACCATTTGGCTCATGTCTAAATACCCCAGAGGCTAACAAAGCATCATATATAGGACAGATTTTATTTTACTTGACAAGAAATAAAAAATAAAAAATAAAAAAAGATTCACACCTAAAGTCATTTTTCCTACTCCATCCCATGGTCCTTGTTTCCCTAGGGATTTGGTATTGATACCAAGAATTTGGTACTGATAAAAAAAAATCAAGCAACTTGACTATCTTTTATCAATCACCTCCCTCAAGGACCTGTACAATCCTCCAAACATATGGTGATACTCTAAGCTGAATTCACTGAAATGCTTCTCATTTTGGTGTTCAATAAGAAGAAATAATTTGGAATTGTTGGCAAGTCAAACAATGCAACTCTCCTCTTCCCTTTTCCTATCCTAAGAACTGTATTCATCATGGAGGCCCATCTTAAGTTAAAAAAAAAAAAGAAAGGAAAAGAAATGAGAGTATTAAGGAATCAAACAACTCACTTTCATATGAATTCCACCTTTCCAAAGGACCAAGAAAACTTGCCTTCAGGTTTAAGCCTTTTCAAAGAAAGTAAAGAATGTGAAGTTTCTTGAGAGGCAAACAATCCTCCCTTTTGGTAGACCCAACCTTATTTTGGGACCCTCAAATTCCATATTTTCAGTACTAAGTGGACAAAGTCTAGGTATGCTCTTTTGTATTGTGTCCTTGCTTCTCCTCAACATTCTTTCACACTCGATTCAAGAAATTTCTCCACTAGGGGAAAAAAAAAAAACCAAAAAAAAAACCCACCTCTTTCACTTGGTCCCAGAGCCTTGCTTCAGGAATATTCCCATTATTTCCTTGCTGTCTTCATGTGCTGGTGTCTCAGGATCTATGTATTTTACTATAGGGGTCATGTAGATGTGTAGGCTGTCCTACACATTCAGGTAGGAGCTGGGACCAGAGTCTCTACATAGAGACTATGAGTCTCTACATAGTTCTCTCTGTCCCTCTCTGCTGTGATCTCTTTTGTCCATATGCTTCTAAAATCATTTCAGAAGCTAAATCCAAGGTGGTAGCCCACTTGTATAAAATAATCAAATAAATAATCATTCTTGCTTTCATATCTCTCTCTTTTATTCTTTTTCTATCTTTTGACATTCATTGAGACTTGGCTCCCTGCATCAATAGCCATCCTTTTCAATAGTGGTCACATCTCATGTCATTTCTCATGACTCACTGAAACCAAGGGGGAAGTCAGAATGCTCTTCTATTGCTACTCCACATTGCCAATTCCAGGCTCTCCAAATATCCACAATCAGCACTAGGCAACCTATCTGCTTTTGAATATGACTGTAAGCAGATCTGCCACTCAATCTATATCTGGATAGCCATTATCAACTGACCCCTTCTAGTCTCCCTCCTTTCACAATGAATTCAGTGTCTGGCTCTCTACTATAACTCTTGCCCCTATAACAGGAAATTTCATCACATGCATTGTTGTTCTCTCAAATAACTTTCTAGTACCTTAATCTACTCAGATTTTGCAATCTGTTCTATTCTGCCTCAATTACATACAGGAATGCTCATACCCTTAATTTTGCCATTACCCGCAAGTGTTTCAATTGTATATTTTACAACTTTGAAGTCCCTTTATGTGTTCATAATTTTCTATGATACTGTTCCTCCCCATGTTTTATTATTTATAAAAATATTTTTATCCTTCCCCATAACACCCATTCCCTCTACCTTTCAAGAATTTTTCAGTATATTACCTTAAACTAATTTTTTTCTCTCTTCCCTATCCTTATCTCTTAGTATTCAAGTTCAACTTTTAACTTTCTTATATTTTCAAATCCTTTATCCTATTTTTATTCATACCTTGCCAATTTCTAAGTCTAGTTTTATCCTACTTATGCCCCTGTATTCTTTCTCATGTGTTGCTTAATGGAGCTAGAGGAAATCATGTAGCCATTCTCATTAGGTTTAATATAACTTCCTGGGGTAGGGAACCTGCAGCCTCAAGACCACATATAGCCCTCTAGGTCCTCAAATGCAGCCTTTGACTGAACCCAAAATTCACAGAATAAGTCCTCTTAATAAAATAATTTGTTCTGTAAAACTTGGACTCAATCAAAAGCAGCACCCAGGGACCTAGAAGGCTATATGTAGTCTCAAGGTTGCAGGTTCTCTACCCTTGAGTTTAGGCTATTTAATCTCAGCTGGGCCCTCATTGAAGCAAAGTAACTTCTCTATGATTGATTCTCTAGTCTATGCATGGCAGGGGATATTCAGCAGCTTCTCTTATCTCTTCTAACTTCAAACAATATCTCCTCTTTCTCTCAGTTGACAGTCTTTAACAAGACATTTGGGAAAATTGAGACTATTTACTGTGAATAGAATGTGTGACTGGTGGATTCAGGTAGGAGCTGAGACCAGAAAATGGATCCAGGTAATCTGAGAGACCACCCTGAGTCAAGATGAAGAAAAGGCCTCTTCTTGGATAATGAACGTGTGATGAAATTGAAGTTTACTAAACACAGGGGGGTGGAAGGTTTGTGTAGTTTTCTAATGATTGCATTTAGTGATTAATGATACTTAGTAATTGTGAATCTGGATAAGTGACTGATCAAGTTAACTTATGATTGCCCCATGAATAGAAGATTGATTTGTATTGTGAATTGATTGAATGATTAAGTAAGAAGGGTTTCCCCCTTAGGGAAACCAGATGATTATTCTTTTCTTTGTTCTAAATACTGTGGCCACTTTGGTGAAAACTAGGTGGCCATTCTAGTGTTAAGCTGTTGTGAACACTATACTGTGATTTTATGTGGTAGGATGTATTGTTGCGAATATTATACTGCACCTTGATTTTCTGATAAAGTTTGGCTTGATTTGTTATGGAATACATGGAGTGTTCAGTATACTGTGTAATCAGAAACTTAAAAGCTGTTCACAGCAGCATTCTTTTGGGAAACTGTTTGTGCATGGCATTACATGAGCCTACTGACTACCCCATCCTCCAATCTTCTCTCTCTTATATACTCCACCATATGCCCTCTAACTTTCTAGTAGGGCAAGGTACATTTCTATACCCCAGTGCCTGTATACCTGTATATCTTATTTCCCAATTGCATGTAAAAAAAAAAAAGACCAACACATTTTTTTAACATTTGTTTTTAAAACTTTGATGTCCAGATTCTTTCCCTTCTGCCCTCTTCACCTACCCTCACTGGGACGATAAGCAATTTGACATAGGTTATACATGTGTAGTTACACAAAACGTTTCCATAGTAGATATATTGTGAAAGACTAACTATATTTACCTCCATCTTATCCTGCCCCCCACTTATTCTATTTTCTACTTTGACCCTGTCCCTTTTTGAAAGTGTGTGCTTCTAGCTACCCTCTCCCCCAATCTGCCCTCCCTTCTATCATCCTCCATCTTATCTGATTACCCCCTACTTTCCTCTAGGGTTATATACCCAATTGAGTATGTATGTTATGACCTCCTTAAGCCAAATTCAATGACAGTACAGTTGACCCATTCCCTAGGAGCAGGGGCTCAACCATGTTCTTCCATTGCCCAGTTCCAACAGAGTTCCTTACTGACCTTTTACTTTCTCTTTGGTGTTTATGAGTTGAGAAGTCTGGAAACCACCACAGCAGCTGGTGATTCACTCTCCTGAAGTCTTCTTTGGCTGGTCTGTGCCACTATACTGGTTCCACACAGCTCACATGGGACTGTGCTAGGCTCCCAGCTCAGTGCAATACACTCTTCCTGTCAGCCTGCCAGGCTGCCTTCAGAGGGAGATTTGTTTCTCTCTTGTCACTTTGTGGGTTCTGTAGCTTGAACATTTGTTTGGAGTCATAGTTTACAGGTATTGGAGGTGGTTGGAGTGAGAGCTCAGACCCAGAATCAGGAATTGAACTCAGATCTTCTGACTTACTTAAATTCTACTTTCTGTTATGTCAACATAAGGGGAAAATACACAGGTAAATTTATTCCGAACTTTATCCAAATAATCAGAAATTCCAAAATGATGTTTTACTATGCTGTGAAGTCCTATTTACTGACCTGAGAGTGACTGAAGAGATCATAAACTGCTTTAGCTCTACATGCCCATCTTTGCAATGTACTGTCACGAGATTGTTTAAAATGGCCTGAGATAGATTAAAATAATAATTGCTAATCAAATAATCCAAAGAGAAAGTAAACCTTGAAAAAAATATAAAAACAAAAAAACTTATCAGAAACCATCCAGTTCAATTTTCCTCTCTGTCTCAGAGAATGTGCATTCCTTCCACATAAAAGGAAAAGAATGTGCATTTTTCCAAATATCCTGTTCTATCTTGAATTACTTTCCCAGAGCTGGAAAACAGTAGAGGTATAGACTCTAGCTATCCTTGTTCTGCACTATTCTAAAAACTATTTAGAAGTAGGTGCATGTGGTCTGCCATTATGCAACTTGGAGAATATGAGGAATGGGGGTCATGGGCCACCCTCATTCTGGTCTCAGACTGTCCACTCAAATAGGGCCAGGAACCTTGGAGAAAACATGGGTGAAAGTGGTACATGCAGTACTACTCCACTCATACTTGGAGAAGAGTGGTATTTTTTCCTTCTCTGTGCAGACCCATAGAGAACTAACTTCTACAGTTTTCTGTGAAAAAATTTTCCAAGTCATAGGTCCAAGAATTGAGCTCATTGTTACTATTTTTCAACTGAAACTCAAAAGAAAATTAGGCTACATTATATGCTGCCAAAACAACTCACTTGAAAAAAGGAAAATTGTATTAAAGAACTTTTCTTTTTGTATGTACAGTAACAAACCTTCCCACCTGCTTTGTCATCCAATTCATTATTTTGCTTTGGTGCTGGAGAAACAAAATATGGGTTTGTGTTGGGTTCACTGGTCATGGCTCACTCAATGGCATAATATGGTAGCAAGGTGCTATGGACTCTTATTGTTTCAGATTGTGATTATTTTCTCTTATTATTTATCATTTTTTAGATAGAAACAAGTACCCTGTACCATGAAGAACTCCAAAATATGAAAAAGATGAAATGAAAAGAAATTTTGGTAATAAGGGTCAATTTTAAGAAAGTTATCATTTTTACTTTGTAAGTATTCACAAGCATGTCAGTGGGGTTGAAATTATGAATAGAAATCATGAATACTTTGTTTTCGGGATTAGAAAGCCTTCGTGGGTTTTTGTTCAAATGACAGTTTCTTCTCAGGGAAAATGCAACAACTAAGCAAGAGTAGAAAACATTTTTCTCTTTATATTTACTCTTTAGTTAAATCAATTATAACTTTATCACATACACACACACACACACACACACACAATTAGCCAGCAGAACTCAAATAATGGTTCAAATATTTTTGAGCTATAAAATACTACAGATTTTTTTTCTGGCCTTTTCTATGAAAGAGTCCCTGGCTATTATGGTTTAATTGCTTAGTTATCCCTCCCACTAAATTCACTTTCTTTTATCTGTGTAGGTGCCACGCCATTTGGAATGATTGCTTAAATGTAGTTTAGACATTGATTCATAAAATAATAGTTTTTGAGCCAATAGTTGTACAGCTGACATGCCGAAGGAAAGGTGTCTAAAAAGAGTGACTTGCTGCTAGATTAAAAGTCATGGTGCATACCAAGAGCAAACTTTTGCATCTAGAGAAGCATGGCATAGGCCATCTTTCTGCAGCTATTCTATACATAGTAAATCATATGAGCAGCAATGTCCAAGGGACCACAGCATAGTAGAAAAGGCACAGGATTAAGTCAGGAGAGAAGACTTAGTGTCTAGTTCCAATCTTGCCATTTACTAAATTTGAGAGGATTAAAATCATTCTGGTACTTATTTCCTGAAATCTGTGAAGTGATGAATTTCAATCTAGTAGCAAAATAGAATCTGAGAGTAAGAAGAGATCATCAAGGTCAGTGAGTACATGTAGTAAAACCCTTTTTCTGAAGGATGAATCTACAAGATCTCTAAATGGTTATCTGACCTCTCTTTAATGCAGGGATTCTTTACTTTTTTCTATGTGTCATAGACCCTTTTTCATATGATCGACCCTTCTTTAAATAATGTTTGGAATGCACAAAATATGCAGGCTTACAAAGGACACCAATTATATTAAAATATACTTATCAATTTTTTTAAAACGTCATGTATCTTAAGAATACCTCCGTTAAAAGTGTTGATATTAGAAGACTCACTATCATAGGAGTATATTTTAGAACATATCTGCTTCTAATCATCCTTATAATTCATTAAAAAACCGTGCTTTACAATAATTATAAAAAATCTGATACTGGCTATTAAAGTGGTGGATCAGTGGAATGGATTAGGTACACAAATATTGTAGTAAATGTTGTACTGTAGTAAGGTAATGTTTGATAAACCCAAAGATCCAAGCTTTTAGAACAAAAACTCGTTATCTGGCAAAAATTGTTGGGAAAACTGGAGAACAGTATGGCAGAAGCTAAATACAGGCCAACATCTCATATACCAAGATAAGGTCAAAATGGGGTATACAATTTACACATAAAGGATGGTACTAGAGAGCATGGAATAGTTTATTGATCAGACCTGTGTAAAAGAGAATAATTTAAGATGCAACAAGACATAGAGAGCACTTCAAAATGCAAAATGGATAATTTTGACCACATAGAATTGAAATATTTTTACATAAACAAAACTAATACAACCAAAATTAGAAGGAAAGGAGAAAATTGGGGGAAGTTTTTTTTTATACCAAGTATCTCTGACAAAGGATTCACTTCTCAAATATATAGAGAACTGAGTCAAATTTAGAAGAATGCAAGTTATTCCTCAATTGATTAAAGGGAATAAAAAGGCAGTTTTCAGACAAAGAAATCAAAGCTATCTATGTTTATATAAAATATTCTAAGTCACTATTAATTAGAGAAATGCAAACTAAAACAATACTTAGGTATCACCTCACACCTATTAAATTGGCTAATATTATTTAAAAAAGGAAAATTATAAATATTGGAGGGAATGTAGGAAAACTGGAACACTGATACACTGTTGGTGGAGTTGTGAACTGATCCAACCAATTTAGAAATATGTCCAAAGGGCTAGAAAACTGCATACACTCTTCTCCAGCAATAACACTGCTAGTTCTATATTCCAAGAAATAAGAGAAAGTGAAAAAAAATCTGTTTGTACAAAAATATTTATAGCAGCACTTTTGTAGTAGCTAAAATTTGGAAACTGAAAGAATGCCCATCAATTGGGGAATGACCAAACAAGTTGTAGTATGTGATTATGATGGAATATTATGGTATAAGAAATGACAAGCTGGATCATTTCAGAAAAACCTGGAAAGACTTACATGAACTAATACAAAATAAAGTAAGCAGAACTAGGAGAATATTGTACACAGTAACAGCAATATTGTAAGATGAAAAATTGTGAATGACAGCATTTTTCAGCTATACAATGATCCAAGACAATACCAAAGGACTCACGAAAAATACTCTCCACCTCCAAAGGAAGAACTGATGTTGTCTGAATACATACTGAACCATATTGTTCTTTCTTTCTTTCCTTCCTCTCTTCCTCCCTTCCTCCCTTCCTCCCTTCCTCCCTTCTTCTTTCCTCCTAGAGGAGGAAAGTCCCCTTACCAGTTTGGGTCAGTACCTTCTCTCTAAATTTGGGTTTTAGGAAATTACTCCAACCCCAAAGCACCGAAGGGTTAACTTTTTTTGCCTGGAATTTCTTATCTAGTATCTGTCAAAGATAGGAGTCAAATCCATGTCTTTCTTAACACTAAGTCCAGTGGCCTCTCTGTCGTACATTTTACTACATCCATTGTATAATGCCTATGTTTTCCTGGCTCTGTGAAGTCAGAAGTCTTGACTTTGTCATGATGTCTCAGGCTTGTAACTTTGTTAGATAGGCACTATAGGTATTTGACAGAAGAAACAAAGGCTCAAGGGTAATTTATTCCATGGTCACATAGCTAATATATCTCAGAAGCAGGATTCAAACCCATGTCTTCTTGACATCAAGGTCAGTAGTCAGGCATTACTGGATCCATTACACAATGTTATTGAATTGTCACTCAGAAACAGTGCAGAATGACTACAAGAATAAATGTGAGACGGTTTTAGAAAAATCTATAAACATAATCTTCGAGGGATATTGGGAATATATCTTTGGCCTTTAAGGGTCTCCATTATAGAGAGTAGCTACCATAATTTCCCCCTACCCCACTACCATCCTGCCCACTAAAGTACCTTGGTAACACTGTCAGAAAGAGAATACTGGCATAGATGGATATTTTAGCACTGTTTATTCTATTCCTTTTACAATCAGTATAAACATCAAAGAATGAAAATGAGTGGGTGGCAACATCACAAAAAACGTTTCTAGTCCTTCAGGACTTGAATTAAGCTCATAATATTATATATTCTATTGTGCAAGTCACGTATACTGAAATGCTGATTTTCACCTAGGTGAAGGTCTTAAATAATGTAAATTGTTCTGAAATGTGTCAATGGCTAAGAATTTTTAGAAAGAACAGCAAATATTATTTCGACTATTTACATTTAAGAAGTTATCTAACTCAGGCAAAGTAGTATAGGCCCTATGAAGACACAGTCACAGAATGGGGAACTTGTTTGAAAAGGTCTTAATAGTATATTTTAAGAATCATGTGGTCCTATTTTTCTAAAATATTTTAGTAAAATTACAATGAGAATTCAATTCCACTTCTGGAACATGGTACTAAAACTGAAGCTTCCAGTAAGGGGATAGGTGGAAGACTAATCAGGTATAATAAACCAGATTCATGTAAGTACTTAAAAAAATTCACTGATGTGTCATGTTTTTGCATTACATTTACAGATTATCCCTATTCTATTAGAAGTCTCTTGTAACAAAGTGAAGCATTGAGCAAAACAAACAAAAATACAGTGACTTCATTTGAAACTGACAACATCGAACATCTGTATCATTCTGTCCACCTCTCTATTTAAAAAAAAAATTATTTTCTTTCTCTTACCACCACTTGGGAGGAAAAAAGGAAAAGTAAAAGATTCCTTGTAACATGTATGTACTGTCAAGCAGAACAATTTCTCCATTGGCTGTGTATAGATATGTGAATATCTCATTCTCTACCCTAAATCTCTGTCAGAAGGCAGACAGTAAGTTTTATCATCATTCCTCTGGAATCATGGATTGTTACTGTATTGTTCATAGTTCCTACAGCTCTCAATAATGTTGTTGCTTTTGCTTTTACATATAAGATATTCTGCAACATGTAAAGCACTATATAAATGCTTGCTATTATTCCATAAATTGTTGTCCTGGTTATTTTAATTTCATTCTTGATCAATTTGTAAGAAATCTTTAAAGAATATTCATTTTAATAGTGTTACATGAACTCTTCTAATTCTGCTTATTTTACTCTTTATCAGTTCATATAATTCTTTCCATGTTTCTTTGAAACCATCTGTTTTTTCTGTAGCTCATTAATATTCATATTAATTCATACATAACTTAGCCATTTCTCAATTGATAGACAACCTTTTAGTTTCCAAAGGTCTTTTTGTTTTGTTTTGTTATTTTGCAACCATAAAAGAGTTGCTATAAACATTTTTGTACATAAAAGCCCTTTTTCAATTTCTTTTGTCTCTGGCTATAGATTTACTTGTGGTATAGCCAATTCAAAGGACATGAATTGTTGAGTAACATTTTGTGTATAATCCCAAATTGGTTTCTATCATGGTTATATCCATTTTCCATAATCCCTCTAATACTTATCTTTTTTCCCTTTTTTTCATAATCATCATCCTGATTGGTGTAAGGCAGAGTCTCATAATTGCTTCCACTTATAATTCTCTAATTAGAATTAATTTGGAATGTTTTTTTGACCATATGTAGCCTGGATTTCAAAATCTCAGTTTATATCTTTCAAGTATTTGTCAATTGGGGAATGGATCTCATTCCTACAAACTCAATTAAGTTCCCTTGAAAATAAGACTTTTATCAGAAAAAAAACCACTTCTTGCAAATATTTTTTCCCCAGTTGTTTTCCTTCTACTCTTAGCTTTATTGGATTTATTTGAAAAACAATACAAAGAACCTTTTAAAATTTTGTTTAATCAAAATTATTCATTTTATTTTCTCTGATCTTCTCTGTTCCTTCTTTGATTATGAAATTGTCTTTTATCCATGGAAATCAAAAGTAATTTTCCAATATTTCTATAATTTGTTTTTGATGTGACCTTTTACATCTAAGTCACATATCCATTAGAAGCCTATCTTGATAGGAAGTGTAAAGTCTTTGTCTAAGTCCAATGTCTTCCATACTGCTGTCCAATTTTCCTAGAAGTTTTTGTCAAGTGGTATGTATTTGTCCCAACAGTTAGGGTCTTTGTGTTAATTGTATACTGGGACACTAGATAAAATTGCTTCCCTCTGGTGTGTAGCTAATCTGTTCCATCAATTGGTGTCTTTAATTTTTAACCGCTAAGACAGGGAAGGAGGAAGGGAAAAAATATTTTGTTTTTGTTCAGTTGTTTTTAAATCATGTCCAACTCTTTGTGGTCCCTTTTAGGGTTTTCTTGGCAAAGATACTTTAACGGTTTGCAATTCCTTTCTCCAGTTCATTTTACAGATGAGGAAACTGAGGCAGAGTTAAGTGACTTGCTCTGGGTCACACAGCTGATAAGTGTCTGAGACCAGATTTGAACTCAAGAACATCAGCCTTCCTGATGCCTGAATCAGCATTCTATCCACTGTGCCGCGTCACTTCTTTTAAAAATTAATATTTATATATCACTTATCTTGTGCCTGGCATTGTGCTAAGTGGCTTATTAATATTATCTCATTTGAGACTCAGGAAAACCTTTCCAGGTGGTGTTGTTATAATCCCCTTTATATAGTTAAGGAAACTGAGGCAAAGAGGTTTCACAGCTAGTAAATGTCTGAGGTCAAATTTCAAGTCAACTCTCCCAGGTCTTCCTGACCCTAGGCTTAGTTATCCCCTCTGCCACCTACTGCCTCTAATCAAATTGTTTTGAGGATGACTGCTTTGTATTATAGTTTAAGATCTAACAATACTAGGCCCTCATTGTTCCAACTTCTTCTTATCATTTCCCTGGAGAATTTTGACCTTTTTTGTTTCCATGTGAATTTTGATATAATTTTTATAGTTTTATAAAATAGTTTTGGTAGTTGATTGGTATGACTTTGAATAAGCAAATTAATTTAGGTAGCATTGGCATTTTTATTACAATGACTCATTCTTCAATTAGCAATTAATATTTTTCCCCAATTATTTAGGTCAGTTTTTAATTCTTATAAACAGTGGTTTCTGGTTGCATTTGTATGGTTCTTGTGTGTATCTTAGTGTGTAAACTCCCAAGAATTGTATATGTTATATAATTATTTTAAATGGAATTTATTTTTTAATTTCTTCCTTTTAGGTTTTACTGGTAATATGTAAAAATGCTGATTATGTGGATTAATTTGACATCCACAAGTTTGTTGAAGATATTAATTACTTCAATTAATTGTAGTTGACTCAGTATTTTAGGTACACCATCATGTAATCAGTGGTAACTCGTTTCTTCTTTACTTATACTTATTCCCACAACTTCCTTATCTAGTCTTATTTCTATAGTAAGCATTTCTAGTACTACTCAAGTGGTGACAATGGGCATCTTTGTTTGACCCCGATTGTATCAGAAAGTATTTTAGCTTAATTCTATTACATGTGATTATAGCTTTTGGTTTTAGATATAGACAGTTACAATTTTAAGGAAAGGAACATTTATTCCTTTAATTAATTATTTTGTTTGACATCTTCGATAAGTCTGTGAACTCATAGAAGAGGACACCCTTTCCTCAAATTGTACAAAGTACATGCCTGCCCATCCTAATCCCTTTTTTTTTTTCATTTTACCCTATGACTCCATCACAGTTGGTGGAATCTTGTATCCAGAATGTTTCTCAGCTTTTAATATTTAGGCTTTCCTTGGGATTTACATAGGATATCCTTCATTTGTGATATGAAACTGTCATTTTTTTGTATTATCCTTTATGCCTCATCCCTAATGCAATCCCTTCTTTTTGCTATATTGTTGATTGACCATGTCTACTATTACGCGCTTTTCAAAAAAATTCATTCCTCCACCCTTTAAGTAGTAATCCAGCAGTGATAAACTCATGGTCGGCAATCCATAATGCATTTATGCATTGGGCTGAACAGGCAAAAGAAAGTTCCTCCTCCCATCTTGCAGGGGAAAAAAATAAAGAAGCCATTCTTTACCTCTATTCTTTCCTATTTTTACCATATAATAGTCAAAACAAGGCTTAGGTTAAAAAAAATGGTTACTGCAATTCCTGTCCACCTCCAGAATGGATCATCTCTGGAAGACCTGCAAATGAGGATGTTAAGCCAATAAAATCCATTAAAATATAAAATTCAATAGAAAACCTTGCTAAACTTCCTATTTTAAGACCCTTACTTTATAATTTGCAATTATTAATTAAGAAAAAAATCATTACAAAGAAGATTCAAAGTATGGTCTAACCTCAAATGCTTCCCAGTCAAATAAATGTATACAAATCTTGCTAGCAGGGATGTGCTATCTCTTATATGTGGTAATCATACATGAATTCTATCCAATTGCTGAATTCTTGAAATAAATCAGCCTAATTAGATACAAACAGTATTTTGATGAGGAAAAGAAATAGAAGAAAAATTACCAAAAACTAATAAAATACTAAAATTTATGCAAACTTATGATTGAGTTGGGTTCAATTTCTGATGGTCAATAGGATGCTCCTTAATTCTGGAATTCTGTTTTCCCATATTGACTTTTCTCCTGAATGCATCGAATTGGGCTGGGAAAATATGAGCTTCTGTATTTTCAGTTTATTTCTTTAAAAGTGACTTTTGATAGTGGTTGATAGGCAGTATGTTGCCATTTCTGGGTCTAGAAAAGAGAGGCCTGTTTAGAGAATGGTGCTGTTATCTGGGGAAAGGCCTGCAAATGAGACAGACTCCAAGAAAGCACTTTGCAGTCAGACTGGGGTTGTCTCTAATTAATTTAACTTGGCTATAACCCACCAAACACAAATAGATTTAGCTTTAGATAATCCTCCACTTTTACTAAGAGTGGAGAAAAAATTCTATTGGTATATTCTCTGTTAAGTCAAATTAACAGTCTCTGTTAATTAAATTAATTAGTCTCTGTTAAGTAAAAAGGATTGAAAATGCTTTAAAATATTAGTTTTGAAAAGGTATTAATAAAGTTGTAATTAGGAATCTATACCCTTCTTTTATGATGCTTAAAAAGATAGTCTAAGGTGCATTTTTTAACTTTCAAATTATA
>CM053598.1:106252631-106271814 GCA_028646575.1 Pseudocheirus occidentalis | reverse complement strand
CTCTCTCTCTCTCTCTCTCTCTCTCTCTCTCTCTCTCTCTCTCTCTCTCTCTCTCACACACACACACACACACACACACACACACACACACACACACACATACATACTCTCCCCACCCCAATACACATAGACCACTATACATGTAACCTCTTCAATCTACCTTGATATCCTGAGCAGATTACACCCTTTCCCCATGGAGAAAGGAAAGGGAGTTCTATCTACCAGTAAAATAATGTATGGCCTGGGAGGAAATGGTCTCTTTTGGGGAAAACCAAAATTGTGTGACGGCACTAAAGTCAACACTATTTATCTTCACCTCTTGTCCTAAGGACTGACAATGGAACACAACTGTTAGACCCAACCCCCGTGCGCAGCTGCAATAGAGGGAAAGCAGGGGCTGGTACTTTCAAGTGTCAGACCTTTTGTACCCAACTACTAGTTTATGAGGCTTATGTCAAGCATCTCACTCAATGAAGTCTTTGTCCGAGGTGTATAGGGCAGGACAGTGGAAAAACTGCCCTGTCTTATATCCCAGGCTCATCCATCTTCAGCTGGCCCCGTTTCTCAACTTTTTCCTCTCTTGCACAGAGGGAGAGAGGATCCCTCCCGGGTTAATGTACTGGAAAATTGCTCTGCATGTTTATGAGGAGGTCCTTTCCAAATGAAAGAGAAAAGGAAAGAAAAAAATGACTGGGAAGAAGAGTCATTTTCCCACTGAACTTCATTGGCCTCAGACTTGTGGGTTCTGACCCTGATTAAGAAAACTTCAATGACCTGCTAGGAGGTTTATTGTGAAGTTTGGCAGAACGTACTTCCGAATGAAATTTTTTATTATTTATAATTACAAAGGTAGTTGTGAACAGCTCACATCATCCTCCCCACACACACAACTCTCAAACACATACACGTGCGCGTGTGCACACACACACACACACACACAAGCACCTACGTTAATGAGACAGGCTCTATCTCCTCATGTCATGTTTGCTTCAAAACAATCTACTTTCCTCCCAATGCAAAGAGCCCTAGCAATTGACTTCCCCTGGACAATTTTCTACAAGTATCAAGCATGTCTTTTTCATAGAGTTAAATCAAAGGATGGGCTGTGTGAACTCTGCTGTTATTGCTACAGAACATAAAGAGGGTTACATGATGTGATTGCACATGCTTCCTTATTTTTAGCTTGTTTCTGGTTAAAAATAACTAACACTACCCCTTAAAAGTTTCCACTGTGGGAGCTTTTATCCTGAAACAAAACTGAATGTGGCCTCTGAGGACAGGGTCAGGAACCAGGGCAACGACTATGCACACAAGTGAGACGCCTAACGTGTCATCGACTGCCTTTGTCAACATACTAAGAAGTGACGGTTTTCCTTTATCAGTTCTGCACATGATATCATGCAAATGGATGCAACATATGAACTATACCAACAATCATATACCAAATGTCATTTCATTAAGTAAATGGAAGACACTCTGCAGTTGAATTTGTATGCTGAACTTACCACAAAACCCAGAAATTGCTTAATATTTTCTTTGATGATTTTAGTTTGACTACAACCAGCTTAGGATATAGGCCCAGGTAAAAGCCTGAGCATTATAGGGTTTGGTAGAAAGGAGAAAATGAGATCGGGTTGAAGTAATCTTATAATTATGTGTTCTAAAAATGATTAAACCAGAAAAACCAAAGGAATGTTGAAATCAATACTACCCCAGACTTAAACTCCAAATGAAGTTCTTATTCTGAATCTCGTTTACCAAACTGGGAACTGAATATCAATTAATGTGATTATTTACTTGTATCTGAATGACCAAAAACCTCTCTATCATCACTACAATAAAAGTTTCTGTGTGATCTTTTTATTCTATCATGTGACAAATCAGATGTCAATTTTTGTTTAAACTTTATATTCTATGCTGTCTGTAGGGTTTGCCCTCTGCCAATTCTGTTCTAACTTCTGCTCTGTGGTTTCTAATGTTGACATGATGATAAAACTATGGGATTGTGCTAAATATTTAGTGGGATTATAAAAAAGAAATGGGGTGAAACAGACAAATCAGACCCCAGAGAGGGGAGCCCTTAAGTCAAACACAAATGTTAATGGGAACACCTAATCTCTTGGTTTGGACCCCTTTTGTGGAGGGAGGTCAGAAAATGTTTGGTGGCTATGTTTAGTCCCTAAAGACTCTTAACAAACAGATGTTACTGTAACATGCTCAGGGAATCAAGCATAAATATGGCCCCTGACCTAAGCTGTCAGCTGATCTACTGAGTCTCTCAGAAATGTACTCTTAACTTTTATAAATTCCCACTTTTTCCCACCGTCCCCCTCCATTCTTTCAGGCGCCTTTCCCTTGTATTTTCAAGTCCTGTAGCTGAGGCAGTCGTGCTTGCACAGTTGCTCTCCGTCTGACCTTTCTCTTCAAAAAGGTCAAAGGCCTGAGACCCAAGGCAGGCCTCTTTTCTTGCTAAAGGCCAGCTGATGAATCATTCCCAACTTGAAGGGAACAGAGGAGTGGGGAGGGCTCTGAAGGCTTTTTGGGAGACAAACAACTGTGGCCAATATATCAGCATTTACACTATTCTGACACTTTCAAAACTCACTTTCCTCTCAGGGAACAACAAAACCAAAGAGTCAGAGGAGAAGTTTGGAGGTCCAGTTACTGACCAGGCCATGACAAATAAGCACCAGGCCCTGCTACTAATTATCATCAGGATTATGTAATGAGTGAGTTTTCCTAAAAATCAGCACAAAATCACATACATATGCTTGTATACACAGACACGCATGCGCGCGCGCACACATACACACACATATATTTCCTACAGTTCAGTCAGATGGGCTGAAATTATTTGCTTCAAATAACCAGGACAAAAAAAAAAGGGAAGATATGGAGAGAGACAAATAGTTTTTATTATTTTTTAAGCTCTAGAAAAGTTTGATCAAATAAAAAAAACAGACCAAATAAGAAAATTTCCTCTGTTTTTCACAAGACAAATTTATAAAAAAAATTGTTATACTCTCTGGGTAGGGCTGTGGGAAGGAAAAACCACTGTGTTAGCCTACTGAGTAATTTGGAAGTCATTTGAATTGATTTTCCCCCTTCCTTTCCCACAGTAGTTTTTGTAAAATATATAGCATATCTCTTAACTATTCTATATATTCTACAGAAATGAATATATAAATGAATACAAATATATGTGTGCAATCATATTTATCTGCATATATCATACATGTACATTTTATTTTTCAGTGCTCTTTCTTTTAGTAGTTTCCATATTGTATGTGTATATATATATGTTCTAAATGTATATGTATATATTTTATATTTACATGTATAACTATATTAAATGCATATATATTTCTATATGCACATATGTGCAATATATCTTTATATGCATGTATTGTGTGCTTATCTGTCATGTTCATATATGCAAGATATATCTTAAATCTATTCAGAGTATACATTTTTATTTAGGAGGTTCAGAGTTTTGGGGATCCCAAAGGACAAGTATATGGCAGCTAGATTTCTGTTCTAAGGACAGGTTTCCTGTTTCTCTCTTACATTTTCCAAGAGTAGTCACTCAAACAAAACAATCTCAGGAGAGACTAGAGATGAGCTTTTGTATCCTACACAGTGTTTATTTGTTTTTGGCTTCTTTGGCCTTTATCAAAGCTTACAAAGAATTGGCCTCAGATTTCAGTTTATGTTAACTTCAAACTCTTCATTTTGATTATTTTCATTACAGCCAGAAACATTAATCTTATTAGAGTCTTCCCTACAGAAAGAAGATTGCTCCTAATTCATTGTACTTGAAAATCATTTAGAAAATAAAAGTTACTTTGGGGGCTATGTCTTAAATATCAAAGATCCTTCTCCCTGACCCAAATTTAACATTTAAAAATGAAATCTGAAGGAATACTAAGGGAGATGAATATTTTTGAAAATCACTTCCCTGAGATTTAGGCCATTCCAAAGACAGTTAGGGAATAAAGACAGGATCTGCCATTTCTTTCTAATAGAGAATTTCATACTTGAGAAAAGTTTTTCTACCAACATAGGTTAGCACATTCTTTGCAACATATAGTCGTTAAAAGTTATCTGAATAAGATGGTGGACTAGAGGAAGCTTTCTGGTGAGCTCTCCCAACATTCCCCTCCAAACAACTAAATTAAAGCCTTAAGTCAAATTCTGGAATGTCAGAACTAAGAAAAGGTCAGAGTAAGGCATTCTTCCAGTCCAAGATAACTTAGGAGATCAGAAACAAGATCTGTGACATCAGGGTGGAGGCTAACCTGAAGTCCATGTAAATGATACACCATTGGTAGGACGATGTTCTGGCAACAGAAGCACAACAGTTTGGGGACCTCTCAAGCCAGAGATGGTAAAGAGACATAGTAACTATCCATAAAGAGATTACAGGGAACCCATGGGCTAGCACTGGATGCTGGACCAGATACTGTTTGGCAAATCCATTGCCTATACTTACTTCTGAATCATAGTTCAAGGGCAGAGAGGAGCACTTTTCATCAAGAGAGATCAGGAGCTTAAGGATCAATATCACTTTGGCTAAAAAGGTTTTGGGGACCTTCAGGAATAGTATCACTTCTGTTTCCAAGGTAGCAAGGCTTCTGAAGAGTACTATCAATTATGGTCTAAAATGATTAGGGACCTTGAGGGACAGTATTATTTCTGGTCCCAAGTGAGTAGGAGCCCAAAGGGACAGTGTTGATTGAAATTCCAAAAAACCAAGGGCTCTTCCAGAATAAGAGTTCCAACAACTGGAGCAGTGACCACACATCTCCCCAGATCACAACTTGAAAGTACTAAAAACTTCCAAGTCCCCAATACCTAGCTCTGAAAATAGCTATGTGAAAAAACTTGAGATAGTACCTTCCCCTCTCTCTCCTCATCCCCCCCCCCCGCCCAATACACACACTGGGAACAGAGTCTAACTTTAACACAAAGCTCAAAACCACAAAATATGGTAGAAAATGAAAAAGAAAAAGCTACTATTGTGACAGGGAAGATGAAGACACAAGCTCAGAAGAAGGCAATGAAATTAAAACACATATAAGCAAAACATCAAAGAAAAAAATAAATGTGATTTGAACACAAGCCCAAAAAGAATTCCTAGAAGAACAAAAAAATATTTATTTTCAAAATCAAATAAGAATAGCAGAGGAAAAATGAATCAAAGAAATGAGAACTAAGTTAGAAAATTATGAAAAGACTAGTAACAGTTTGGTAAAAGAGGCACAAAATATACTAAAGAAAATGATACCTTAAAAACAGAATTGCTGAATGGTAAAAGAGGTATAAAAGTTCACTGATGAAGATAACTCCTTTAAAAATTAAACAACTGGAAAAAGAAGTACAAAACTCATGGAAGAAAATAATTCTTTAAAAATTAAAATTGGGCAAGTGGAAGCTAATGATTGCATGAGACAACAAGAAACAAACTCAAGAACAAAGGCTTGGGATATGATATTTTGGAGGACAAAGGAACAGGGACCACAACCAAAAACAACTTGCCCAGCAAAACTAAGTGTAACCCTGTTGAGGGAAAAAAAAGGATATTTAATCAAAAAGGACTTCAAAATATTCCTGATAAAAGCACCAGAGTTTAAAAGAAAATTTGACTTTCGCATACAACATTCAAGAGAAGACTAGCAAGGCAAATCATAAGAAACTCAATAAGATTATGCTGTTTATATTTGTACATGGGAAAATTATACATGTAACTTATTTTTATTATTTGGGCCATTGGAAGGAATTCTGTGCAGAAAGAGGTTTGAGAGTTAGTAAATTATGTTCAGATGATTTTTTAAAAATGGATAGGCAAGAAAGAGGGATGCATGGGGATGAAGGCAGAAGGAAGAAGAAGAATGGGGGAAATTATCTCAAGATAATTTCTTGAACACAAGAAAGAGGTTTTACAATAGAGGATAAAATGGTGGGGACAAGAGCAACACCTGAACACTTGAGCCTCATTCATCTTTACATTGGTTCAGGGGGGGTATACACAACCACACACACACAAACACTCATAATTTGTGATAGAAATCTATCTTATCAAACAAGGAAATGGGAGGGGAAGGAGATAAGAGAAAAAGAGTGACAAAAGGGAGGGCAGATAAAAGAAGGCAAAAGTTAGAAGTAAAACAGACTTTAGAGCAGGAACAAGATAAGAAAGGCAAGAAGGATTAACAGAAGAAAAGAGGATAGAAGGAAATGCACAGTTCGTAATCATAACTGTAAATGTGAATGGAAAGAACTTAGCCATAAAATAGAAGAAGATAACAGAATTGATTAAAAATCAAAATCCAATACTATGTTGTTTCCAAGAAAGACATTTGCAGCAGAGAGGCACACACAATTAAAATAAGGGACTGGAACATAAGCTATTATGCTTCAGCTGATTGAAAAAAACAAAGGGATAAACAATCATGTACTCGGACAAAACAAAAGGAAAAATAGATCTAATTAAAAGGGATGAACAGGGAAACTATGTCTTGTTAAAAGGCACCATAGACAATGAAATAATATCAATACTAAACATATATGCCCCAAATTGTACAGCATTCAAATTCTTAAAGGAAAAGCTATGTGAATTATAAAAGGAAATAAGCAGTGAAACTATAATGAGAGAAGATGTCATCTTTCCCTTTTCAGAGTTAGATAAATCTAAACATAAAATAAATAAGAAAGGAGTCGAGGAGATGAATGGAATTTTAGAAAAGTTAGATATGATAGACCCCTAGAGGAAACTCAATGGGAATAGAAAGCAATATACCTTTTTCCCAGTTGTAATTGGCACTTTCATAAAAACTGACCATATATTAAGATATAAAAACCTCAGAAGAAGAAAAATAGATATAATAATTGTATCTTTTCCCAGATTATTATGAAATAAAAATTACATTCATTAAAGGGCTATAGAGTTATAGATTAACATTAATCAGAAATTAAATAACATAATCGTAAAGAATGAGTGGGTCAAAGAACAAAAATGAAACATCCATTTCATCAAAGAGAATGACAAAAATTACACAACATGACAAAATTTATGGCATGCAGTCAAAGCAATACTTAGGGGAAAGTTTATATCAATAAACATGCACATCAATAAAGGAGAAAGAAAGCAGATCAATGAATTGAGCATGAAACTAAAAAAGAACTATAAAACTAACAAATTAAAATCTCTGATTAACATCGAAATGGAAATTCTGAAAATCAAAGTAGAAATTAATAAAAACAAATGTTAAAAAAAACCCTGTTGAATTACTAAATAAAACTAGGAGCTTTTTTTATAATGGGGTGGGAGAAACCAATGGAATAGAAAAATTATTGATTAATTTGTTTTTTTAAAAAAGAAAGAAAACCAAACTACCAGTATCAGAAATGAAAAGTGTGAATTAACTACCAATAAATATAAAATTAAAGCAATTATTAGGTATGATTTTGCCCAATCAATATAGCAATATAGGTGAAATGGATGAATATTTATAAAATTATACACTGCTAAGAAGAAGAAATAGAGTCCTTAAATAACCCTATATTAGAAAAATTAATTGAATCAATTAACTCCCTAAGAAAAAAACCCAGGACCAGATGGATTCACAAGTGAATTCTACCAAAGATTTAAAGAACAATTAATCCCAATACTATATAAACTATTTGAAAAAAATAGGAAAAGAAGAAGTCCTACCAAATTCCTTTTATAACAATAACTATGGTTTTGATACCTAAGCCAGGAAGAGGGGGAAAAAACAGAAAAAAAGAAAACTATAGGCCAATTTCCTTAATAAATATTGATGCTAAAAAATCTAAATAAAATGCTAGCAAGGAGATTACGGCAAGATATCACAAAGCTCATACACTATGAATCCATGGTCAAGAATATCAAGGGAAACAACGAAAAAAAGTGTGAAAGAAGGTGGCCTCATAGTACCAGATCTCAAGCTATATTACAAAGTGGTAACCATCAAAGCAATTTGGTTCTGGCTATGAAACAGAATGATGTATCAATGGAATGGTTTAGATTATACAATACACAGTACTATATGACAATAGCAATCTAGTGCTTGATAGACCCAAAGATCCAAACTTTTGGGATGAGAATTCAGTATTTGCCCAAAACTGCTTGGGAAAATGGAAAGTAATTTGGCAGAAAGTAGTCATACACCAACATCTCATACCATATACCAAAATAAGCTAAAAATGGATATATGATTTAGACATAAAGTTTGATATAAGCAAATTAGCGGAGCATGGAAAATTTTACATATTAGACCTATGGACAAGTCTATGACCAAGCAAGAGGCAGAGATTATTTCAGGAAGTTATTAGATGAAGTAAAATGAATAATTTTGTTTACTTGAAATGAAAAAAAGCTTATTGCACAAACAAAATTAACAAAATTAATGTTGACAAAATTAGAAAAATTATGGAAAATTTTTTACAGCAAACTTCTCTCATAAAGGTTTCATTTCTCAAATATATAGGAAATTGAGTCATATTTATAAAAATAAGAACCATTTCTCAATTGAGAAGTGGTCAAAACATATGAACAGGCAGTTTTCAGAAGGAAAAATCTGGGGCAGCTAGGCACAGTGAATAGAGTATCAGCTCTGCTGTCAAGAGCACCTGAGTTCAAATCTAGCCTCAGACACTTAACAATTACCAGCCATGTGACCCTGGACGAGTCACTTAATTCCAATTGCCCTAACTTCCCCCCTCCACAAAAGCAAAAAAAATACAAAAATCAAAGCTATGAATAGTAACATGAAAAGATACTCTAAATAACTACTGATTAGAGAAATGTAAATTAAAACAACTCTGAGGTTATCAGCTCACACATATCAGATTGGTTTACATGATAGAAAAGGAAACTGGTGAATGCTGGAGGGGATATGGAAAAACTGGATCACTAATACAATGTTAGTGGAGTTGTGAACTAGTACAACCATTCTGGAGAACTATTAGTTTAGACATAGTCCAAATAACTATGATGCTGAGCTTACCCTTTGACCCAGAAATACCACTACTATGTCAGTATCCCAGAGATGAATGTAAAGGGTAAGGAATCTATTTGCACAAAAATATTTATACCTGATCTTTTTGTGGTGAGAAAGGGTTGGATAATGAGGGAATACCCATCAATTGGGAAATGGTTGAACAAGTTGTGGTATATGATTGTGATGGAATACTATTTTACTATAAGTAAAGACAAGTAGGATGGCTCCAGGAAAACCTTGAAGACTTAAATGAAATGATACAAAATGAAGTGAGCAGAACCAGGAGAATATTGTACACAGTAACAACAATATTGTAAGGATGATCAACTTTAAATGATTTACTCTAATCAATACAATGACCAAAAAAAATTCCAAAGGATCCATGATCAAAAATGCTATCCACTTCCAGATGAATTCTTTTTTTATTGGATGCTGTAAAAAGTCTTTTCTTTCTTTTATTTTAAAATAAGTAGATTTATTTATTTTCTTGTTTACATCATTCATTTCCATGAGGTTTGGAGTTACAGATTTTCTCCTCATCTTTCGCCTACCCAATACCTCAAAACAGCCATCCCACTGTATGACCCCTCCCCCAATCTGCTCTCTCCTATGTCCTCCCCTTCACCCCTCTGACTTTCTGGTAGAGCAGGATGGATCTCCCTACCACAGTGCCTGTATATCTTAATTCCCAGTTGGATGTAGTTAACAATAATAATTTAACAAAAATAATAATAATTTTTAATATTTGACTATATAACTTTAAATTCTAGATTCTTTCCCTTACTCCCTCCTCACCCACCCCCACTGGAAGGACAAGCAATTAAATACAGGCTGTACATGTGTAATTACATAGAACATCTCCACAGTGGCATATTGTGAGAAACTGATTTTATATATCCCTCTTTCCTATCCTTAAGTTTCTCCATGGCTTGTAGGCAGTCTTTATGTTTCTCGGAAGCTTTTGGTATGGGAGTTCTGACTATGTTGTTTTCCTCCCATTCCATGCTTTGATCCTTTTTGTCCCCCAAGAACGAATCTAAAGTTCAGTTGCTGTTCTTACTTTGCTTCCTTTGCCTGGTCACGTTGCCAGTGAATTACATGACTTTTTAGCTCTGTGGAACTCTGCTTCCAGAGTGGAAAGCTCTGTCTCAAATCGCTGGGGTTTTTGCAGCTGCTGGAGCTATTAGGAGGCTGGTGCAGCAATCACCAGCTTTGACTCACTGAAAGTCCACCCCAGGACCACCACCCAAGACAGCAATCTGTATCCAGGATGCTCAAAGCAAGAGCACTAACCCTCTGAATGGTCACTTGGCCCCCTGCAGTCTGCAGGCTGGGAGCTCTGAAGCAGCCACATGGAAGTGGCTGCAGGGCCACCACTTCTGCCACTTCCTTGCCCTGGAGGCAGTTTGGCCAGACCGCTTTTTCCCCCAAATTTAGCTGAGTTCCACTGATCTTTCACTTTGTCCTTGTTTCTTATGGCTTGATAATTCTGGAAACTGCCACAGCTGCCACTGATCCATTCTCCTGAAAGCTCCAGCTGCAGCTTGTACTGGCCGCTCTGGGGCCAAGCCCTGGTTTCAGGATGGGCTGGTTCTGGCTCCCAGTGTGCTATGATGAGCTCTTTCTGCTGAGCTGCCTTCAGCAGAAGATGTGTTTTTCTGTATTTTTGTGAGTTCTGGAGCCCTAAAATTTGTTTAGAGTCACATTTTATGGGTATTTGAGGTAGTCATGTGGGAGCTATGGAAACTTGTTGCTTCTATGCCACCATTTTGGCTCTGCCCCCTCCAGATGAACTCTTAATGAAAACTGAAGGTTATTTAAATTTAAAAAAAACTTTACTCATCTAGCTTTTTTTTTTAATCTCGGTGTTCTTTTACAAGATGGTTAATATGGAAATATGTTTTTGCATGTTGAGTTAACTTTGTAATTGTGTCCAACTCCTCATGACCTCTTTTGGGGTTTTTCTTGGCAAAGATACTGGAATGGTTTGACATTTCCTTCTCTAGTTCATCTTATAGATGAGGAAATGGAGACAAACTGGGTTAAGTGACTTACTGAGGACCACACAGCTAGCTAGTGTCTAAGGTCAGATTTAAACTAAAGAAGATGAGTCTTCCTGATTCCAGGTCTGGTGTTCTATCCACTGTGCGACTTAAATGACCATGCATCACATATATAAGTGGTATCAAATTGCTTGCCTTCTAAAGGAGGAATGTAGGGAAGGAGGGAAGGAAAGAATTTCAAACTTATTTTTTTTAATGAATGTTAAACACTTTTTACTTGTAATTGGGAAATGTTTAACAAAATAAACAAATTTAAAAAAATAGTTACCAGAAAAAGTTACACTGAAAAATTAAATGACTTGACAAAAAACACACAGCCAATGTGTCACTTGAACCAAGTCATCTTGACTTCAGTTGAGTTCTTGAAGTTCTCATACCACACCCTTTACTCCAATTTAAAATTAGTAATTTTCAGAACTACTCCTAGTCTGTTTTTGAGAGCAATCCTTCCTAGTACTTTTCCTTTGCTACCACATAAAATGCCTATTCTAATGACCACACTCTTAAGAAAAGTCAGTTTTATGTTTTGTCTCTTAACTCCCTCACTTAGCCATAAGCATACATGGAGACACACACACACACACACACACACACACACACACACACTTGATTCACAGTTTTTATTACAATATGGAAGAATCTCAAAGACAAAATTAAATATATATTAGGTAAATTAGGTGTTACTCAATTAACTCCAGAATACAAGATTCAGTGGTAGACATTATATAAAGGCCTGGGAGGTTAAGAGACTTCCCCAACATCGGATAGTTTACAAGTAATAAAACTGGAATTTGAACCCAGGTGCTTTGACTCCAAATCTACTTCTCTCCCCATGACACTACCTCATTTATCATTCCACTTTTAGTGATAAGGTCCTTCCTCTCCAGCTCTGTTTTTAGGATCATAGCTCTAGAGCTGGAAAGGACTTTTCAGAAACTATACAGTACCACCTTACTCATTTTACAGATGAGGAAAAAGAAGCCCAGGGAAGTTAAGTGACTTGCCCAGAGTAATATACATACATGTACATACATATATATATATGTGTGTGTGTGTGTGTGTGTGTGTGTATTTATACGTGTGTGTGTGTGTGTGTGTGTGTGTGTGTGTATAGTATCACAGGGCAACTATCATAGGTGAGATTCAAACTGAGATCCTCTAATTTCAGAAGCAAGGCTTTGGAACCTGCCCCAAGCTATCACAACTTAAACATATCAACTCAGTTGAAACTCCATGAACTGTGTCCACAAAAATTATTTAGGTTATCTTTCATATAAACAAGGCACACAGCACCAAATTCAATTCTGGTCAAATTTGAATCTAATAATTAAGACATTCTAGGTTCCTTCCATTTTCACCTTTTTCTTCTTTCTATTCTCTTCTAAACCCATGTAGACTCTCTAGATCACCTGTTTTCTAAATAACTACCCCCAATACCATCTGTATATATATATATATTTTTTTCAGGGAACTCTGAACTTGTGCTAAGAACAACTTTTGAAGTTCTTCACAAGTAGGGCTTGCCCTATTAATTCTGCTTATATCCTTAGAACTTATCTATGTCACGTAGTAGGGGCTTAATAGAGATAGTCCCTGCTATTTAGTTGTGCTTAATAGACGCTCATTGATATAATTGTTGAGTGCATGCACGTATCAGCGTTCTCATCCTCTTCCCTCCAATGGTGGAGAAAATAGCCCCATGCCTTCTCATCCTATGCAATTATTGTCCATTTCTTCCCACAGATTCTCCATAGAGGAATTAAGCATTTATATAGTTCCTACCTTGTGTAAGGGACAAATATTAACTTAACTGATCCTCACAAACACCCTATGAGTCTATTATTATTCTCATTTTACAACTGAGGGCAACGAAGCAAAGAGAGATTAAGTCACTTCCCTAGAATCATGCAACCAGTAATATCTGAGGCTGAACTTGAACTCAGGTCTTCCCTACTCTGGAGTTAGCACAGTATCCACCGTGCCACTAGCTGCTTTGGTCACAGAAGATTTACCCAATGAACTGAAGACATTCCTCTAATTTTTTTTCTATATTTCATGTGTGCCTGTGAGGCACTCCCCTTCATGTTATATAGCTATCATAATAATATCATTTTAAAAAATCTCTTCAATATACATGGCCTGCCTTAGTATTATCCCTTTCTTTATAACATTGATAAGTTTAATTTTTCACATTTGCATTGGATTACACTGTTCCTATAACTCTAAGGGTCATACACAGTTATTCAAAGGAATGGGATTAATATCACAAGGCTTTACAATTTAGGCAATACATTATACTACTACTACTACTACTACTACTACTAATAATAATAATAATAATAATAGCTAGCATTTATATACTACCTCAAATACTTCAGAGTTCTTTTTCCATTATCTTATTTGTTCTTCCTAGCAATCCAGTGAAATGAATCATGAAATGAATGATTAAGGGAATTGGGAAGTCAGTTATTAACCCCATTTTACAGATGAGGAAACTGAGGCTGAGCAAGTTTAAGTGATTTGCCCACCATCACAGAGCTAGTGAGTCTATGTATGAATCAGGAACTGGACTCAGGTCCGCATTACTCAAAGTGTAATATCTTATCCCACCTAACAATGTCTGGTAATAGGGCTAAATTCTCACCTTTGCACAATTTTAAGTGGGAAGGTTGGGAAGGGGGAAGGATGATTTATTGACTTTAGAGCCAAACAGTCTACATTCAAGAAAAGCAACAATCTGCTTTAGGAAGAC
Source organism: Pseudocheirus occidentalis (assembly GCA_028646575.1). Lineage (NCBI taxonomy): Eukaryota > Metazoa > Chordata > Mammalia > Diprotodontia > Pseudocheiridae > Pseudocheirus > Pseudocheirus occidentalis. The sequence continues at coordinate 106,257,976 of CM053598.1, read as the reverse complement.
ATAGATTCTTCATTTAACCACAGATGTTGGTTTCTTTACTACATAACTGAAACCACAAAAATATTTCTCAGAGAATTAGTGTTGGATTTTCTTTGATTTTTCAAAAAATATGTTTAATTGATGACTTTTTTCTTTATATCACATCCATTTCTGGAAAAAACAAAGATAAACTTCTTCGATATAAAACCCTTCTTTGTAATAAGGGTGAAAACCAGTAAGCAAAAACATGTATGTTTTGACTGCATCTGGCTATGCATTAAATATTCTATGTTCATAGGCTCCAACATTTCTGTTGTGAAGAGGAAAGTTAGAGACACAGGCCCAAAGGTGGAAGGAATATAGTCCAATCTTTTCATTTTACATAGGAGCAAAGTGAGATCCATAGTGTTTCAATGGTAGTAAATGATAGGCAGGATTCAAACCCAGGTCCTCTGGCCCCAAAGTAAGTATCCTTTCTGTCTGGGCCAGCTGGACTGTTAGCTTCCCAAGTTACTTACCTCAGTCCACATGGTCAGTCTCAGTCACCTCTATGACTCTTCAGGATATCCCAGATCAGACAGAATAGTCAGACACCTCGTGGTGGAAGTACAAGGATCTCTTTATTCTGTACCACGTATTTTGTGTCCCACGCCCCTTGGTCCCCAGCCGTCCTCTGCCTTATATAGACTGTCAATCTTCCCATCATCACATGCCTCAGCAAAAGGAGCCTGATAGGCAGGGAGTGCTCCTCCGTTACTGGTGCATGCTCGATGCCGCATGTGACCTTTTGTCCCCCAAGGCACCCATTTCCGTGAAACATGGGGCAGAGAATTCTTGGTAAACAGGACTTGTGGTCACGGGGGCAAAACACACACCCAGATGCCTCTGGGATCTGTCTCAGAACTTCCTTGTCAGTGAGAACACGATGACCAAGGTCAGAAATCTAGTCACGCAAGACTCAAAGGGCCCTTACACTTTCTATATCATACTGTCTCTCTTACTGCTTAATTATCTATTATATAAGATCATCCCCACGTTTTCACATACTAAGTGATTCATTTCCTATGAGTGAATTTTCATTGATAACAAGTGGATAGAGTGATGGTCTTAGAACCATTAAGAGTTGGGTTCAAATAACACTTCTGTGATAATATCTATGTGAGCCTGGCCAAGTCACTTCATATCTTAGGCAATTCTTTAAGATTGTAACTTTCAGAGAAGGTTGGTGAAATTTCCTCATCCAGGGAGGTCCCCAAACTAATGAAATCACAGGTCCAATACTTGCACTTCATTCTAATTATTGTAGTCAATGTACATACTATTATTTTGTTCTATTTATTTCACTCTGAATCAGTCTATACAAATTACCCAGTGTTTCTCTGAACTCACCATGATCACCATTGCTTACTACATGCTAATATCCTATTAGGCTCAAATGCTATAGTTAGTTTTTATCAATCATTCCCCCCAAAATTTGTTCTAGTTCTTTGCTAGCACAAATATGACATTTGTTTCTGTCTTTGCTTTATTTGGGATATATGTCCCATGGTGAAACTGAATCAAAAGGAAGAAGAGGTAAGTCATTTTCACGAAAATTTCAAACTGATATCCAGGATGCTTAGACCAATTCATAGTTTTCTACCAATGGATTAGCATGTTTGTCTTCTCACAGTCATGCAAGTATTGACTATTCCTATCTTTTGTCATCTTTATCAATTTGTAGAGTGTGAAATGAAACCTCAAAGTTATTTGAGTTGGTATTTCTTTCACTATTAGTGATTTGAAGCACATTTTCAAAAGTTCATTAGTACTTTCCTATCTTCTTTTGAAAACTGTTATTCATAACCTTTGACCAATACGGGAATGTTTCTTGGTATTATATATTTGTGCCAATTCCCTCCATATCCTATATATCAGATTTTTATCAGTGATATTTATGTAGATATTCTTCCTACTCTATATTTTCTCTCTTTATTCCATCTCTATTAATTTATATTCATGTACAAATTTTTGAATCCGTCTGTTGACAGGCTAGTTTCTAGCTGACTCATTCATTGATTTTCCTAGAGATGTGGCAAGGGGAGTGATGGTTGTACATTCTTATTTCCATCTGAGACTGCCCTAAGAACTAATTTATTTTCTCCAATGGGACAAAAAAGGGAAGGAAAAGGATAAAACTAGAAAATTTCAATAGGACACAAATTAACCCTAGAAAAAAAGCAAAGAACAAGAAAGGTAGAGGGAACCAGAGAAAGAATCACTTCCACATGCTATTTTTTTTTCTAACTCTACGAATTCTTTTCTAGTTAAACCCTGTTGTGACGTTAAATACTGTGCTGTCGTGTCCAAATTTTTTTGGACAATTCATAGAATCTCACATCTGAAAGTAAGTTCACAGGAGATCCATGTCCATGCATAGCTGAGTAAAAATTCCCTCTATAACATATACAACAAATGAATCATTTTATCTTTGTTTAAGATCTATAATGCAGGAGAAGCTAGTGAGGGCTGTATCTTTTGTCATATTGGATCCCTTCCCTTTCCTTCAAAGCTTGTTTTCATCAGGCTAACCATCCTCAGTTCCTTCAAACACTCCACATATGGTATCATCTTTGAATCTATCCTCTGATGGACTCTCTATAAGAATTCTTAACCTCACATCTGTAAACTTAAAAAAAGCAATTTTTGAGGCCTCTTTTTCAATATATTTGTTTTCTTTCATAATCCTAAGTATTTTATTTTATACACTTCAAGAAATCATCCTGAGAAGGGGCCTATAGGCTTCATTAGACTGACAAAGGGATTCATGACACAAAAAGGGTTGAGTTCCTGCTCTAGAGCTTCCTGATGTCTTTCCTAAAATGCAGTATCTAGAAGTAATCACAATATTCAGAATTTTGTCTAATGAGAGCAGAATACAATGGTTTTTCTTCAGTTGTGTGCAACTCTTCATTTAGAATTTTCTTGGCACAGATACTGGAGTGACTTAACATTTCCTTCTCTAACTTGTTTTACAGATAAAGAACTGAGGTAAATAAGGTTAGATGGCTAGCCCAGGCACATGGCTATGAAGTGTCTGAGGCCATATTTGAATTCAGGTCCTCTTTACTCTAGGACCAGTGCTCTATTCACTGTGCCACCTAACCACCCCAGTCTCTATTGAATTTAATTTTACTCTACTGACTCAGTGTTCTTGTCAAACTCCTTATGAATTCTGATTCTTGACCACTGATTTCCCAGTTTACCCTTATCTGCATATTTAATAAGCGTGCTATTAATATTTTTAACCTAGACTTATTTTTCAGGACCAAGGGAAAATTTTGGGGGAAGAGTTCATTAGAGATTTCAACCCAACATAACAACTCTTTATGCCCAACCATTCAAATAATCTTGAATTCATATAACTGTATAACAACTTAATTTATGTCTAACAAAGGAAAAATAACATAAGATTTTGTTAAATGATTTTTCTAAAATATAGGAAATTATAGCACTCTCCATTCATTAGTCCATATATAATCCATTCTTTATGAAGCCATACATGTTCTTTCTAATCACTGCTTTCTTTGCAAGATATCACAATTCCTTTAAATAATACTTCATAAAATTTTGTCAAGAAATGAAATGAAATTAAATGTCCAATTATTTGAAATCTTTATTCTTTGCTTCAAAAATAAATTTTTTTTTCTTAGACTTGTTTTGCATTTTTCATTCCTCCTAACCTTTAAAATATAGTAGCACAGCAATCACATATGTCAATTCTTAGAACACCCAAGAATCCAGTTCATCTGGGCCTGACAACTTGAGTTCATCAAGGGCAGTTAGGTGTTTTCCTTTAATCCCCTTTCTTGTCTTGGGTTTTCACTCCCCACTAGACACTTTTATTCCATTCCTTCTGGACAAAGATAATTCTCTTTGGCAGAAAATGTAGAAGTAGAGAAAGCTTTGAGAAGTTATCCATTCACTCAATGTCAGTTATCATTCCTCCTTCTACTTGAAGGATTGCTTGCTTACCTTATCTCTGATCCTCCTCTTTCAACAAATTTAGTTTCAAGAAAACATTTTTGTGTTATTTTTTAGATATTTTTGCTAGCTTCAACTAAGTATAAGCTTTAGTGTTTCTGATGCGATTCTTAGCAGATTATGTTATGCTTTTGTATTCATTCCCCATTACCTGACTTTGTTTCTATCGTTTGTGAATGTCTTTTTAAAAAGCTGTTTGCTTGTCAAGTCCCTCTGTGTATATGTGTATGTGTTTGTATATATGTATGTTTGTGTAGGTACATATGCATATATAAATACAAATAAACCTCTACATATACACACATATGTATATAAGCATTCATTTGTGTGTATGTGTATGAATATATACACACAGACACAGACACACAGACACACACACACACACACATATATTCTCATATCAGTTCCCCAGGCTTGCTTACATGGGTTCTGGATAATGGATGATGCTCTCACTCTTTCCCAGTCACCAGTGGATTGGAGCTGGGCTGTATGCTTGCTCCTATGCTTTTTAGCATAATTTTTCCAGCAGTGTTGTCAGACACCTTCAACTAGGATAAAAGTGGCATCTAGGTCACCTACCACTGACAGTAAATTATTTAACTTGAAAAAGCTATGAGCCAAGACTAAAGTGAAAGGAGAGAAAGCACAACTTTTTGTTCATAGATGGTTATGTACTTAACATAGCTTGTGAGACTGAGATGCAACAGAGTATGGACTGATTCTTTGCTGCTTGTACTAATGTTGGCTTGACAACTAACACCAAGAAAATAGAGTTTCTTCATCAGCTAGCACTGCACCATCCATGTGTGGAACCATTGGTTATAGAAAAAGGAGAGATTTTCATTGTTGTGGATAAGAGCATTTACCTTGGCAGAGTACTTTCCAGGGATGTCCACATGGATGGTGAGGCTAATGAAGGCATTGCCAGATCTAGCCGTGTTTGGGAGACTATGAAAGAAAGTATGGGGGAAAAGAGATAGTTGGTTGCCTACCAAACAAAAGATCTATGGAGCCATTGTACTTACCTCATTGTTGTGTGCCTGCAAAACCTGGACAATATACTAACATCATACCAGGAAACTGAATTGCTCTCATTTGAATTGTCTTAGATTCTGAAGATCACCTGGAAAGATAAGGTACTAGACACACAGGTACTTTCTTGAGCTGAACTGATAAACATTCAAAGCTCTATTGCAGAGAGCACAACTCCAATGGGATGATCACATTGCTCAAATGCCAAATGTATGCTTGCCTAAAAAAAACTATTTTTTGGAGAACTTAAATGAAGCAAGTGCTTAGACAGAGGTCAGAAACAATGACACAAGGGCACTTTCTTTTTTTTT